>CM041294.1:159959706-160559706 GCA_023052935.1 Piezodorus guildinii | reverse complement strand
ATACGTGAAATTATTAAAGAATTAACCAAATTGAATGTATATAGAAACATGTGTTTTATTAAAAAATCGATTATATTATTAACTAAAATAATCAGTTAGTTTTATCCTCTTTCCATCACTCTCTATTATTTTTTATATGTATATTACTGCTCTTATGTTCAAAAACAAAAAATTGCATTAACAAAATATTTTTTCAGTTTTCTCCTTTAGTTGGGTATCGAATTCATTCAATTTATATATTTACCTGTTTTTCATCAGTGGTAACTAGATAATATAGTTATTTTTATAGAATCGACAAAATTAAATTTACTTTAGAGAAAGAAGATTTAAAATATCAGCATTTAAGCCATGTCAGACCATTTTAATCAGAATGAAACCTACATGATATTAAATCCCATTAAATTTTATATCGATATAGCGAGTTTAATCAAAATTGTCGGAACCATTTTCGAGAAAATCGAAAAAAGGTGCAAAATGCATGGTATAAAGTGGCTCTTCTGGTAAGCTCATTTTGATGAAAAAAGTTTTGTTATGTCTCCAGCGTATAGTTGTCTTAAATATGAAATTTCAGTTTCATAGGACTTACCATTTCCGCCCGGGAGTTACCACACACACACACACAGACCTTTTTGCGGGACTTGGTTATTTGGACTCAGGGGACCCTAAAATGTGTATTTCCGTTGAAAACTGGAATTCGAAAATTTTCACGATCCCAATACTTTCCCTACTATATATAGTAAGTGAAAGTAAAATGGTACTTTTGCTCATTTTGAAAATAACTTTGCATAATATAATGAACGATATTTGATTTATTTATTACTAGTAAACTCGCCCCTGTTCCACACGGCTTTGAATGAGGTGTCATTTCTACTTTAAAAAAGCTCTGTCTAACCGATTTAGAGTTTATCGCTTTGGGAATTTTATTTCATCGTAACAAAAAAAGGATTAACGGGGTCACTTGTAGGGACGTTAAAAGGTGGTCCCGAGCCTATCCGATGTCAGGTACTCGTTAAAGATCCCTATCCTAATAAAACCTGGATAGGCAAAATTTAGGACTCCCATTGTAGCATCGTCCGATTACCCATAGTAGCATAAAGTGACGTTAAACGAATAAACAAACAAACATACTACTGGAATGCTAAAGATTTTAGAAAAAATTTGGTTCGCGCAACACACGACTTTCACTCACCTTCATTATTTATTTCAATTCAAGAATTTTTAAATAAATTTATAAATAGAAATAAATTGTTAAAGAATTATTTAAATTGGATTTTAATAGAAACATGTGTTTTATTGAATAATCTATATTATTATCTATCTCTCTCTCTCTCTCTCTCTATATAATATATATAATATATATATATATATATATTATTAATATATTAAAATATATTATCTACGACAATCACTTTGTTTTATCGGCTTTTCACTCTTCGTTAAATTTTACAATAGCATGTATAAGATAACATTTTTTCTAAAATCTTTAGCAATCCAACGGTATATTAGGTGATTAAAGTGACGTTAAATAAATAAACTAATAAAGAGAATTAAGAAAGAAAAGATCTTTACTTTATATATCTATTCATTATTATATTTAATCATCGACAGAAATGAAAAACAAAAACCAAAATTTGTTCAGTTTATATGTTTGTTATTTTAAAGTGAAGCATACATAACAGAAAATTTAATTTGCCATTTAAGGAAAACTTGATTGCAATTTATTGTACTTTGAAATATTGTAAGTCCTCGGCTTTTGATCGTATGCTCAACACAGACAAATTCAATGTTCTAAGTGATAAAATTGCTAGTTATCATTGTTAATGAGTGTCTGCTTTTGCTCAATCACAAGCTTAAAATTGGTACTTTTGATCATTTCGAAAATAACTTCGCTTAATATAATGAACGATATTAACGATTATATAATATAATTATTTTTTAATACAATTTACAGTAAAATATAAGTACTATACCAAATCATGTAGGTGATTAAATTTCATACCAGTAATTACTCTCAACAGACGCTAAGGAATGTTGAAAAATCAATTTTAGTTAAGGTGGACTCCTGCCCACTCAAACCCGCTTGTCCGTAACCTCTCATCTACATCTATTCCCGGTAATCCTCCGAGGCGCCTGAAAAGACAGTGGCCTCGAGACCTGCTCATGAAATAAACTTTGAAGTACTACCACTGGGTAGATTCTTTACATGTCTATTCATGCCTGTTGTTGTAATTCAGCAATTTTACTTATTGTATTTGTATATACAGCTGTAAAAAACAATAAAATATATAATAAAAAAAAATAAAAGTTAAGGTGGACTAAAGGGTATACATCCTTTCCGTTTTGTGATTATATCTAATACAAAACCATTGTAGGAAGCATAGTGGATATAATTAGTTGAACGTTGAGAACTACTGGAAGAAATTAGTCTGGGTGGCGGTCAGTAAATGAAACAACTATTCATTGCTATGTTTCAACTATTGATTGCTTGCCAACGTTTCGACCCCCATTGTGGGTCATCATCAGGGCTAAAAAGACACAAAAGATATACATTTAAAATAAGATACTATTTTAAAAAACTATTCCGCTTCAGGGTGTCAATATTATAACATAAAAGGAACTAGATTTGTAAAGAAATAAATTAATTAAATTACAATGACATAGCCTGTATAGCCCTGTCTGTATATCCCCCTCATTATTATACCTTTGCCATTGTAATTTAATTAATTGATATCCTTACCCATCTAGTTTCTTTTATGCTATAATATTGACATCCTCTAGTGCAATAGTTTTTTAAAATAGTATATTTAATCTTATTTTAAATGTATCTCTTTTGTATCTTTTTAGTCCTGATGATGACCCACAATGGGGGTCGAAACGCAAGCAATAAATAGTTGAAACTCCAGTCGTTGTAGGAATCATTAAATAAAACAAACACTTTCTGATTGAATTTTTTTTTTATAAAATAATTACAAATATACATCCAGACGCATTCTATAAATAAACATATTTTCAATCATGCATAATAGAGGTATGGTTACTTTATATAAGGTAATATAATGTACGCAATTTTAATAAATTATGACTCATGCAGTAGAAACTTTAAAATATTCTTGTTTCTTAATGTCACATTTAAAATAATATGGAGTATGATAAGAAATTGCTGTTTCTACGTGATTATATTTCCTCCTATACATGCGCAGGATAGTTTTTTTTTTAAACAATTGCACTCGGCACCGTTTCGTACTTTTACACGAAAACATACACACCGGAATCTCGAGATAATATGTGTAAAACTTTAGGAACAAGCAATTTAATTGTAATAAAATTTGGTTTATATGTTATTATTGGTCATTAGAAACACATTAAATGAAAGTTTTATTTTTTTTCCTACTTAATTATTAATTCTAAAGGTTAATTCTGGAACAATTCCTAATATGAATAATAGATTAATGTTGGCATGTTTAATATTTACAGAAACTGAATATCTACATATTGCTAAAATGGTTAGAGAAGGAGCACTTCCTATTTATTTATCATGAATCTTGATATTTTTATCATAATTTGATCTACATTTTGTGCTATTTTAACATAAAACTGCAGGAAAATATGCATTTCTAATAATACTTTTTGATTTTTTTTTAATGATTCATTCAACAAAAATCTAATGTCCCCTCGGAAGACAACGAGTGCAAAGGGTTGTTCACGCGCAATACCATGTTGACGCATGCGTAGCAGAAGAAATAGTCATGGAACAAACCTACTAATTAATAAAAATATTCATGATATTTTTAACATTTCCAATCATTCAATTAATAAAAAATTACATTAAAATTATTTTTACTAATAAATATGCAGCTTAAATATTTTTTTTTTTCTATGAGACTACCCATTTTTATTTTTTTTATATGTACAGAGCAGTGCCGTTTGGCCTAGCTTCTAATGAAAAAACAATTTTACACTTTAATTTATCAATGAGACTTTTTTTTTAAAAAGAATTCAGTCTCAAAATGTCATCATTTTATCTTCTAATATTTTTTTTTATGACTAGGGAAGTTTAATTTCATTTGTTGGGATTTTAGAGAAGACTTGGTTTGGCGACCATGAGGAAACCCTGAGAAAGTCCTCTCGATACAGCTGGCCTCAGCTCGTTCACGATCTGAGCGTGGTTTTTCGTTCAGGAACAAATTCATGTTATCACCTGAGAAAACAGAAACAAATCAGGTAAAATGTTACATGATTAAGTTATAAGTTTGAGTAAAGCGATATAATACATACCTAAAGCTTTGTCCCCGTTGAAAAGGTTTTCTAAATGGAAATAAGTCCTCTTTGGAAAGATGCCGATGTCGAAAGATTCGGCTTTGAAATACGTTTTGCCTCCTTTTTGGAATTCTTTCAGCTTTATCTTAGCGACTAAATCAGTCTTAGCTAAAACACATATTGCAATTTAAAAAAAAGTAAATGTGATAGTTATATAATACAATGACATGAAATACATGCAGAGAACCTTCCATTAGAAGCACGCTAAAAATTTCTAAACTAGAAGGTCTCCCATTCCATCTCCTTTCAGGCGCCTCGGAGGATTATCAGGAATTGAAGAGGAAGAAAGGATTGAAACCATAAGTTAGAGTAAGCGTTGATATACATATATATTTCTATTTTACATTCCAAAGAATTCTTTCTGCTAAAACGTAATATTACTGTGTTATTAACTTAGTGGAAAAAGCAATCCTAGATTTAAACCTGAACAATAATCTAGTAATTGCTTCAACAAAAGAAATATTGAATATTTCCTAAAATGATATAGTACCTGTATTAAATAATCCTATTAATTTTAAGTCTCATCTGACTAACAGTAACCTTTTGTTATTGTAATAATGTACGATTTACTGAACGCGACTGAAATAAATTGTGTATGATTATCCAAGATTGTGTACGCTAGACCCTTGCTCTAAGAACCGACGACAATACTGCGAAGCATTGTGCTCAGTGAATTTATAAAATTTATAAATACAATATAGATACATATTTACTACCAGTTACAGCGCGAACTTAATTGTGCCTGCAATGTGTGAGTCATTATTGTTACAAGCCAAGGCTTTACAAATATTTTTCTTTCACGTAATTTAAAACAATTTTCCAATGACGTCTCGCGAACCCATGGACATAATCAGCGGACCATCAGGGATTCACGGACCACGGAACGCGAACCACTGATCTATTTAATGTTAAAGAAGCCGAAAACGCGATTATTTTCAGTCTTGTTGGAGAGCATCAAGTTAGACATTTGTCAGGACAGGTGAATGGACAACCCTAGGTGCATAAAAACCTTGTGCCCCAAAAGCCCATGAAGCAGAGGCACTTATAGAGATTTCTACTGTTTTTAGGAAATGTGAGGAGATGATTAGGGCTGAGATCATGCCCAGCGGCCACCAGGTTTTTCTTCCAATTGTTGGGTATACACTTTACAGAGGCTGGATGTGTCTATCACTACGCTATTGTCATATAACTGTATAAATAATTATTCTGCTGCAGTTGGGATTGGAACATGAGACCTGAAGAACAATAGTGCTAAGTCCACTTGACCACACCGCTCCTCTGAAAGGGTCAAAACCAGTAAAACTGGTTATGAGAGAGTAATTAAGAACAAAATAGATTGGAGACATTTTTATATCATTTCCAGTTGTCCACAGTACCCTGAGTGTATGTGGTATAGCGCCCTTACTCAGTGATGCAGCTGACTGAGAGGCACTGGGATCTCTTGAAGAATAATTCACAAGTGGGTTTTGGTGTATGTTTTGGAGATCCCAGGGGCAGTGTGTAAATATAGTTTAGAGGTATGAATGTGGCCAAGGTTGTTATTATTATTTTATTTATTGTTTTTATTCAATCTTTATTTAATTCTTCTTGTAATTCTTTATGTTGTAAATTCAAGATGAATGATTTCTTTTAGCTGTGATACTTATTGCTCCTGTAGGTGGCTGATTGTATTTTTAAAAATAAATAAAAGTTGTTTCAAATTGATCTAGAAAAATTTCAGTGAATGAAAATCATTTATAGGTGTTTTATTCTATTATAAAGGATGTTATCGTAGTGCAGTTTTTCTTACAAAAAGTAATTCAGTTGTGATCCTTCAAATCCCTACATGAATTTTTGGGCTTCGAATATGGTTGGCTAAAATACCATTTCTACAGAAACTACTTCATTAAAAATGATATACATACATATATATATATATATATATATATATATATATATATATATATATATATATATATATATATATTTATAATGTATATATAACAATTATCTAAGCCATCTAAAAACTTACTCATTGTAATATTACTTGCACCATTTCCAGTAATGGGAAGGACCAACACTTTTCCTGCAATATTATAGTTTCCAATAATATACAAGTTTTCAAGAAAACCTTTGAAGTGCATTTCTTTCCAATCACATCTGAAATCAAACAATTATAAAATAAGAATAAGTTATAATGGTGTTAAATGAGTTTTAAAAATGGTGATATTAATTAAGTTTGAACGACCGTAGAAGAAAAATTTACTTCAATAATTTGCCTATTATTAAAGTCTTCAACGTATAATTTAGGTGGATTGTTTGTTAAGTTTTACATAGAAATATGGTTGAAGAACAAATTATTTACTTGTTCAAGACAAGGAATATTGCACAAAATACAATAAATGTAGAATAGAACAATAGACTTTAAATATTGTTTTTCATAAATAAAACATTAGGATAAATCAAGCATCACAAATACGTTACATCAAAAGCGATTAGGAACATTCTGCTACCATAGCAGCTATTAACTGCTATTCACTATAATTGCTAAGGTTGATAAAAGGACCACCATTATTGAATGACTACTTGCAAGCTATAGCCAATCAAGAGTAACACTCAGAAAGAGAAAAAAAAAGTAGTATGAAGTCTCACACCTTTAAAAAGTCATAGAAAAAGTTACTATTATCAATTTATAAGGATTCCAAGAGAAAAAACATGAAAGCTACAAAGACAGTAGTAAAAAAAGACATTTTTTTGAAGTCATTAAATAATGAAGATTTAGACTTTATAAGCAAGTAAGGGCAATGTGGCTAAAATATGACCTGCAATTTACTAGAAAAGGTTAAACAGAGATGTGTGTACAAAGAAGCTTTAAGAAAAGAGTTTGGGTGAGAAAACCGAGAATAATAAAGTTTCATTTTGAAATGTGGCTAACTAATTAATTAATGTGTTTGTAATAACTATAATTAAAATAAATCAATGACAACATTATATGAAAAAGAAAAGATTTTTGAGTTCTATCAAAATTCTGAAATCATATCAAAATATACTTACTAAGGACTTTGAAATATCACTTATTCTTTGTTTTATACGCTAATAGTATGAATAGAAAATGGAGTTTTTAATAGTGCCAGTGATAGGTGAGAGAAATGCTTTATTTATTGGCAATGCTGCCCAAATACATCAGGTTCCTTACATAACACAGCATATTTATGAATCTTCTTTAATCTATTCTAATAACTAAATTTATAATGCTTACAATTTTTTTTCCTTTTTAGTTATTTAAATTATTTTATTATTTCTCTCTCTTTAGCTACATTTAAAATTAAAACCTTTGGTTCGAACATTATACAATCAAAATATAAATAAATTTACTCTTTAGTTGCTGAACAAATGATGGTGGAAATCATATCAAAATATACTTGATAATGACTTTGAAATATCACTCACTCTTTGTTATAGACACTAATAGTATGAAGAGAAAAAGGAGTTTTTAAAAGTATCAGTGAAAAAATAACTATAAATCTTCTTTTTCAACAAAATATGATTACAGCATTACCTTCGATTACATTTTATTAGCCTAAAAGACCATATACTTTGTAATATCATCAATTTAACTTACTTTGCATCAATTACGTTTATGTTTGAAGGTCCGTGAATTTTGAGATTTTTAAAATCCAGTTTGATAGCAACTGGTCCGGTGCCTTGGTCGATGACAAGTTTCTGAAACTTGAAAGGGTCGAGTTGGCTTACACCTAACTTCTTGTTACCTATTTCAAAAAAGAAAAAAAATGTGTTTATTGATACATTCTGATCTTAATCTGTTTTATTATATTTTTCTTGTCAAAATAATACATAATATTCAAGTATGGCACTTACCCTCCTTAAAGTATCTCAAAGCGTGGTTCACCTGTTGAGTAAGGCACTTAGAATAATCTTTAGAAGATTGTTTACATCCTTTCAGTCCTCCAGCTAGAAAAGTACACAAGATATTTAATTTTATTTAATAAATGTTCTTATATAGATTTCTTAACATTATCTATGTTAAAATTGAACTGAGTAATATAGTGTTACATATTAATAAACCAATACAAATATGAAACCAGGCATAATTTTAACAAAAGAGATGGAAAGATAGATTCAAAATATTTTTTTAATTGTACCAGTGAGTTAATTTACATCTTCATTTTTTAAATTAATTGACTTAAAATATAACTTTTTTCCATTTAATAGGAATTTGAAACTATTAGTATGTCATATTTATAATTGGTCTAATTTAATTAAAGGATATGTTAAAGAAAATTTAAAATTTGAAGCAGTGTTCACATAATTCAACCAACACTGACAACTTTACTTTAAGTAAAAATTAGTGACTACATATTTAAGGCTATTGAAATAGTAAAATTGAAGAAAATTCCATTTAGTTTCCTATTAATTATATAAAATTACAACTATTTGAAATTATGATTATTTAAATAATGAGCTTCAATCACTCTCTATTGCCTTCTACGGCTATTTATATCAGCTATTAATTTATTTTTTCTGAAGTCTTTGGATTTTAAAATGGTTGATAGCATCAATATCAGTACACTTTCCAATGAAAATTCCTATCCATCCAGAGAAAAACACTTACATTTTCTTTTTCTTATTTATTTAATTATCAAATTCATTCATAGTTTACCAATATCCATTTATATAACTGCTTACTATCAAATAAATAAACCTTTATTGACATCTTTTTGAAACACAAAATCCTCTCCCTTATGGGAGGTAGCATAAGGAGTCTAGTGTATGGTACAAAATATTTACAATAAATTAAATAAAACTTCTGATGGTTTTTGAAATCAAGACATAAAATAATAAACCTTTAAAAAAACAAAAACAAGCTGCTTACTATTACGAATGGCTAATTATTCTAAATATAGAATAAAACTAAGACGTTTCAAAATTCAATAGTTTAACCATGTGGAACTATTTCAATAAAAACAATAACAGGGTTCCCTTGTGGCGTAGGGGCTCATTTAAGATCCCTATCCTAATAAAACCTTAATAGGCAAAATTTATAATTTCCAATGTAGCACATCAAATTTGTCCGCAGTAGCATAAAATACATTTAATGAATAAAGAAATAAACGAAAAAAACAAACCTAGTCAGTATTAAAAATTATTGAATTGAACATATATTTTGATTTATATACAAGTTATATTTTGATCTAAGTAGTAGGAGTCTTTTTAATTGTAAAATGAGAATATTGTAACATCGATTAAATAAAGTGTCAACTATACACCCGAGATGTTATAGCAACTTTACAACACAATCGGCTATCCGCAATTTCTACTTTATACCCATGCATTTACCACCTTTTTACGATATTCTCAAAAACGGCCATAACGATTTTGATGAAACTCGCTATATTGATGTAAAATATAATGGGCTTTAATGTCATGTCGGTTTCATTCTGATTGATAAAGTCTGACCGTGCTTAAATGCCGAATTTTGTTTTTTCTCAAGTACATATATTTTGCAGATAAGAAATTAACCACATAAACTTATTAGCGTTGATACAAGTTGCCAAATTTAAAAGTTAAAACTAATTTGATAAACAACTAAAGGAGAAAAGAGAAAAATTATGTTTTAAAATGTATTTTGTGTATATTTGAACATGAGAACAGTAATATAAATGAATAATATACCGTTGAAAAGCTAAACAAAAAAAAATTATATATATATATATATATATATATATATATATATATATATATATATATATATATAAATATATAAATATAATCTTAGATGAGGGCACTGGGGAGTTTAGAAGGTTGCACAACGCGGAATTGCGGAACTTGTATCCTGTTAATATAATTGAGTTGATAGCGTCGCGGAGACTCGAATGGGCGAGTAAAATTGTTGGGCTCGGTGAAGAACGGATTCCGAGAAAGTTGGTTTTCGCTGATCCGACTGGTAGGCGTCCGAAAGTCGATGGGAGGATTGCGTTAAGGCTGATCTTGGGGGTTGGGTTTGAACGGAGAACATTGGACTAGTCTGTGTATACGGAATATGGTGGTATCGGCATCGAACCTACGGGTTCGGTAAGCCTATTATTATTATTATTATATATTATCTTATATACAAAGTTGTAAAAGGTAATGTAAATTACCTTATTCTTGAAAATTGCACATAATAATTTCATATTGTTAGATTATTTAATTTAAATCAAGAATACTGAATATTTTTTTTTTTTTTTTTTTTTACATTTTTCGAGTTTAAGTTTATTTAATAGTTCTTAAATCGATTTTAACTGACGACTTAAGTGAAAGTCGGGTGTTGTCCGCACCAGATTTTTATGTATTTATTCACGCACACGCAATTAGAGAAACTTAAAAGTTATTTTGACTATTTATTGTTGTTAATTTGGTTGACATTAGAACTCCCTAATACATGATTACTATTAAGACTTCATATTACAAAATTGCCATGATAGCATAGCATATTTCGCGCGAATAGTGAGTTTATATATTTCCACGAACTGTTCTAACCCACGCATTTAAAATAATTAAAGCTTATGATGGCAATTTTGCTGGATGACCTGAATATCTGATAAATTGAATTGCAAATGGGTCGCAAGGTCGTTAATTAATGATATCCTTTTGACGCTATAAGGACATCAAAATCCTGCATCCACTTCTTCACTTCCTGCAATAGCTCCGGGATACCAGGAAGTGTAATAAATAAGCCATATAAATATTAATTATAGTAATATCTCCTTCCTCAAGTAAGCTGGTGAACTTTCTGAAGACAGTTGTCATAATTTTTAATTAATTAAACTTTCCAAGTATATTTAGCAAATCAACTCTGCAATAACTGTGACCAATTTATATCTAACAGTTTGTATCATATACTTCTCCACTGTAAAAAATTTAATTAATATATAGAGAAATATCTGAGACAGTATATAACAAGTGCTTGTGGCCAACGAAACAAACAGACCATTCTTAATATTGATAAATTAAACAAAATATATTATTATATATCTCAATGTATATATACATCATTGTAAATTAGAAAAGAAGTAGTTCATTTTTATTTTATTTTTATTATCATATTATTTTGTTCACTTTTTGTCATTGTCACAATTGTTTCTATTAATATCATTTTTCATAATTTTTTATTGATTTATTTTTTCTTTGATTATATAATTGATATTTCGTTAGATGTGCCAGACTCTTAAAGAATTGTATGAAGTTTGTTTATTATTGGTTATGTATTTGTACATGAATATTCCTTTGACAAATAAATTCATTATCTATCATCTTTCCAAGCATAGATATAAATTATATAGTACAATTCCTTGAAGATTAAATATAAAGAAAAAGAAGAATCGATAATTAACTTAATATACATGTTTTTATTTTAAGACGTTTACTTAATTTAAAAAAATCAGGCGAGCGCCACACACGACTTTTACTTATCTATGTTGTTATGGACAATTTAAATAAACTTAGATTTGAAAAAAGGTTAGATAATTGTTTAAATTTTCGACAGAGATAATTTGTAATATAATTTAACGATAGGAATTATTTTCTACAATAATCATTTCGTTTTATCCGATTCCCTCCATTACTTTCTACAAGTTTGTGTAACCTCAAAAACCTGTACCTCTACAGCCAATGCAACATCTCGTGTTTAAGAGATTCGTAGAGTTCTTCAAGAGATTCGTACTGTTTCACGACCAATGCCTCATTTTAAAGTCCTGAGTCCTCTGGTCTGCGCGTGTGGTAAGTCTAGCATGAACACAAAAAGGCGCACGGAAATCGCTACATCGATGTAAAATTTAATGGGTTTTAATACCATGTAGGTTTCATTCTGATTGAAATAGTACGATAGAGCTTAAATAGCCATATTTCAAATTTCCTTCTTCTAAAGTACCTTTAATTTTTTAGATTCTAAAAAAAACCTTATCACCTTGTTATCATTTATTAAAAATTGGTAAACATATAAGTTGAACGGATTCGATATTCAACTAAAGGAGAAAACTGGAAAAATATATTTTTAATGCAGTTTTTTTGTTTTTGAACATAAGAACAGTAATATACGTGTACAATGTACCGTTGTAAAGCTAAAAATTTTAGAAAAAAATATTATTGTGGATATAATCGGCAGTCAGAAAAAAATATTATCTTATACACAACCTTATAAAAATTGACAAAGAGTGATAAAAAGCCGATAAAACTAACTGATTGTGTTCGATAATAATATATTAGATTTTTTAGTAAAAACACATGTTTCTATGTAAATTCAATTTAATTTATTTTTTGAAAATTAATTAATTCTTTATTCGTATCACTCATTTTCTTCTTTTACTGTATTTGAAAATTCTTTAATCGGTTTTACAACGGAGGAAAGTTGTGTGTTTCCTGCACCAGATTTTTATTTAATGTAATAGTAGCAAGTAGTGACGCTCGACTCAAATTTGACACGCTCATCATTTAATGCTAAATAACATCATGAGTTCCTCTTTTATTTAAATTCATTAATTAATGAGCCCTTCAGTGACTTTTCTTTACGTTTTGTTTGTTGAAAATAGTGTATAAATACATAGTAAATTTAGTTTTATCAACTTTTTAAATACAATTTTAATGGTATATTGAATGAAAATGAAAACGGATTTAATTTCTTTGGACTGGGAATTAAGTCCTAATCATATCAAAAGAGGAATATGAGGATGTCCAGCTGATCTGTGATCTGGAGGAACTAGAAATTCGCAGTAATCGCCTATTTGGTTACAATTATCAGTAACACGGGAAAGATTGACTATGACTATGAAAGTCTGTATACCTCCCAACCCTCAGGTATGGAAGCGAAATCTGGATTATGCTAGACAAACAAGTTAGCCGAGATGAAGTTCCTGCGGAGAGCTGCTGGAAAGACCAGAAGGGACCGCGTCAGGAATGAACACACTAGAGAAGATCTAGAGGTGGCGGAACTGAAGATATTGTTGGAGAACCGACAGTTAAAGTGGTTTGACCACGTTTGTCGGATGATAATAATATATAATATGTCGGATAGGAGAGAGAGCCACGAAAAGTTCAAGAAGCTCGAAGCACTGGGAGGAGGCCGAGAGGCCGTCCCAGAATTTCCTATCAGGAATATATTCAGCGGATTGAAGAGAAGAGAGGCAAAACACTCCAAGAAATGAAGCCGCTTAGTAGGGACCTAGAGGCATGGCTGTATTGGATAGAGGCTCCTCGCCGATAGCGATGGCACGAAGAGCAAGGCAAAGAAGAAGAGGGACTTCTGTAAGGACTTTTGCAAAAATCATTAAACTGCAATTTATATTCATATTTCAAACTATTCCTTATCATTTAAGATTCGAATATTAAAATCTGCAAGGAGACGTATTCGATTCAAGAAGTTAAGTGGCTTTATTGATATCGCGCAATAAAAATGAAATCACATGCAGATATATTCAAGGACCTCTTTGAATGCAGATGATAATTGCCTGTACGGTTTTATTTCGATATGGAGTTTTATATACGGGCCCTAAACACCTGATTTATCTACTCAATTATGTAGTAAAAAATCTGGTGCGGGCAACACAACTTTCACTTAACTCCGTTTGTAGAATCTATTAAAGAATTTTCAAACACAGTAAGAGATAAAAATAAGTGACACCATTAAAGATTTAATTAAATTGAATATATATAGAAACACGTGCTTTTATTAAAACATCTATTATATTATTATCGAACACAATCAGTTAGTTTTATCGGCTTTTTACCACTCTTTATCAACTTTTATAAGCTTGCGTATAAGATAATATTTTTTGCTAAAATCTTTAGCTTTTCAACGGTACATTATACACGTATATTACTTTTCTTATGTTCAAAAACAAAAAAAATGAATTAAAAATATATTTTTTCACTTTTCTCCTTTAGTTGTTTTTCGAATTCGCCGAACATGCATATTTAGCTGTAACTTATCAATGCTAACAAGATAATATGGTTATTTTTATAGATCCTACGAAATTAAAGGTACTTTAGAAGAAGGAAATATAAAATATCGGCATTTAAGCCCTGTCACACACCATTTTAATCAGATTGAAAACTACATGATATTAAAGCCTATTAAATTTTACATCGATATAGCGAGTTTAATCAAAATCGTCGGAACCTTTTTCAAGAAAATCGAATAAAGGTGCAAAATGCATGGTATAAAGTGGCTCTTCTAGTTACCCGATTTTGATAAAAAGTTTTTGTAACGTCTCGGGCGTATAATTGTCTTAAATATGAAATTTCAGTTTCATAGGACTTGCCGTTTCCGCCTGGGAGCTACCACACACACAGACCTTTTTGCGGGACTTGGTTATTTGGACTCAGGGGACCCTAAAATTTGTATTTCCGTTGAAAACTGGAATTCGAAAATTTTCACATTCGCAATACTTTCCCTTACTATATATAGTAAGTGAAAGTAAAAACTTCATACAAGGCTATCCTATTTCCCACAGAATAATAACTGAAAAATAATTTAATTAAGGAAAAAAACATTGAACAATGGTTTATTATTTCTGAATAATTGTTTTGTGGTTTCACAATTTATATTTATGTGTATACAATCATTTATATGAATAGAAATAAATTAATCTAAGATCTTAAGAAAGACTAGACAGCTGCAGGTCATTATATATTCAAGGAAAATGATAATCAGAGGACTGCTTAATTCAAAACAATATATCTTCCTATTTCTCAACCCATTGAAATAATCCTTTTTGTTTTATTATACTCATACGTATATAAAAGTTTTTTTTTTTTTAAATAATTGATCGCCATGTACTATTTCTATTCTAACACTATATTTTTTTCGAGAAAACTTCTTCTCCCCCTCCCCTCCCCCTCCCCGGAGTTCTGCAATGATGTCACATTCCGGTCCTCAGTATTCCATATTTCCAACAATCTCTATCATTACTCTATCCATATTTTTCGTGGTTTTGCCCGTTTCCTCTTCCTGCTTGGGCAGGTATTCAACAAATCGAAGAGGCCAACGTGCTTGGCCCATTCTCATGACGTGTCTTGAATTTCTTCCAGAATGGTGAGCTCGGATCATACTCTTTCCCTTATTTCATTATTTGGGATTTTTTCCAAACGGCACAACTTCTCCAAAAATCCATCTCCAGGGATAATATTTTTTTTTTGCTGGAATTTCTTCACTGTCCATGATTCACATTCATACAGTGTAGTGCCAATCAGAAAGGAGTGGAATATCTTCTTTTTCGTTTGGAGTGATACGTTCTAATTCGTCTTTTCTCGTTAATAATCTTGTTAGATATGCTATGTTATATATGTCAAATAACTGAGTTATTGAATTAAAACATTTTTAATCGGCCGTCATTTTGAAACTAATGGGCTGAAGTCAACGTCGAGGTGTTAGGATCATCGTCGGATGGTCTGTTATTTTTGTGCAAAATTTCGAAAAAACTCTAGGTCTAGTGGGTAGAGCTCTAATCTACTGTTCTCCAGGTTTTAGGTTCGAATCCCGGCTGTGGCAGAATTATTTATTCTGTTATTTCAGGCGTGGAGTGATCCTGGCCTGGGGACCTTTCTGGGGCATACCCAGCTTTTATAAAGTTGCTATCCGAAATTGGGGAAAATCTAGCGGCTAAGCTGATCTAGGCCTGATCACCTCCTTGCACTACTTTTGGCCGTGGATGAGCAGAAATCTCAATATGTACGAGCCCAATACCCTTCGTGGATTTTAGAGGTTCAGGTTTTTTTTGTCTTATTTATTTATAATAATAATAACAGGCTTACCGAACCCGAAGGTTCGATGCCGATACCAGCAAAGTCTGCCTACACAAACTCGTCCAATGTTCACCGTTCAAGCCCAAGTCCCCGAGATCAGCCTTAACGCAATCCTCCTATCGACGCTCCGGCCTGCCTTTCGGACGCCTACCAGTCGGTTCAGCGAGTACCAACTTTCTTGGAAACGTTTCTCTCCGAGCCCAACAACTTTACGCGCTCATTTTAGTCTCCGCGATGCTATCAACTCAATTATATTCACAGGATACAAGCTCCTCAATTCCGTGTTGTGCAACCTTCTAAACTCCCCAGTGACCTCATCTCTCTTCGGACCAAATATTTTACGCAGCACCTTATTTTTGAAAACTTTAAGCCGTTGTTCATCCTTCAAAGTAAGCGGCCACGTTTCACAAAGAACCGTCGGAAGAATAATAGTTTTATAAATTCTAATCTTTAAGTTTTTAGATAGAAGCCGCGAGCTAAGTAACTTAGTAACTGAATAATAACACGCATTTCCCACCTTTAACCGATACTTTATTTCTTCCTGGATTTCATTTTTTCTAGTTATCATTGAACCTAAATACTTGAATTTCTTTACGTGTTCTAAAGAATGCCCTGATATATCAATATCACCAAGATCGCCACCGTTTCTGCTACTAATCATATATTTCGTCTTATCGGTATTTAATTCGAGTCCTATTTCTTTAGCGTTTTTTATTAACACACATGTATTTAGTTGTATGGTTTCCGTGTCTTCTCCTAGCAGTACCAAATCATCAAAAAAAAAAATAATAAAAAAAAGGTCTGCATGTGTGGTCAATCTAGCTCGACTAGAATTTCACATTTCAGAAACGTATATTTCTGAGATGTTACATCGACTTCTTCACCGAAATCGGCGAACCACAAGAGCCACTTTGTGCTATGCATTTTGAAACTTTTACGAATTTCTCAATAATGGCTTAAACGATTTTGATTCAGCTCGCTGTACTGATGTTGAACCTAATGGACTTTGATATCATGGACGTTTCGTTTAGATAGGAATAATCTGACCAGGCATATATGCCAGCATTTTAATTTATTTTTCACCCACTAAATTACAATTATTTCTATAACTTTATTTATAAAAATTAACCATTTCAGTTAGCATTTATAATTAACCGGCAAATACATGAGATGAAATTCAATAATTAACCGAAGGAGAAACGAGGAAGGTATTAAAACAGAAAAACTTTTAGAAAAATCTTGTATACAAAATGATATAAGGTAATGGTGACTGACGAAAAGCAGATAGAAATAAGTGATAGATCGTAATTTTCATCGTTAGATTATTTAATCAATAAACAATGTTTTTATCGAAATTCAATGTAATTCTTTAAACGTTTTCCAACTCTAATTTTATTTATTTATTCTTAAATTAATTTTAACAACTAAGGTAAGTGATGCGCGCACCAGATTTTTTAAATATTTTGTATTCTGAAGTGCCGGAACAAGATATTTATTAGCCAATGTGAAGATCACGATAACAAACATTTAGGAAAAAAATAAAGACTATTTATAAATTTTCCTTATAGGATATATAATTTTCCTATTTTCCTTAAACGATAAGATATACTAATTAAAACGGAATTAATAAAAGACGTGCAAGGATATCGCAACAATTTTATTTATTTATGAAAGCCTGTATCTTAGTCTACTTTTCTACATAATTTCCATGAATTTTAAGGCACTTGTCATAACGCAGCACCAGTTTTTGAATACCCTCCTCAAAAAGTTGTTAACCACTGCATCAGAAATGTTTTGACTTCGTTATCCTCTTGAAAACGCCGACCGCCCAGGTGTTTCTTCAATTGCAGGAACAAATGGTAGTCGCATGATTTTCCGGACAGAAATTGTTTGCTTAAACTTCACTCTTTTCGGTGATGATGAATGTCACCATTCCATGGATTGTTGTTTTGATTCTGGTGTGACGTAGGCCACCCATGTTTCGTCACCAGTAACAATTTGGTCTAAAAAATCTTCACCTTCATTGTGGTACCGCTCAAGAGGATAACAAAGTCAAAACATTTGTGATGCAGTGGTTAACAAGCCAGGCGGCAGAATTTTTTGAGGAGGATATTCAAAAACTGGTGTCGCGTTATGACAAGTGCCTCAAAATTCGTGGAAATTATGTAGAAAAGTAGATTAAGGTTCAGGCTTTCATGTTAAAATAAAATTATTGCGATACCTTTGCACGTCTTTTTTCAATTCCAAAACGGTACTTACTTAAAAAACATACCTCGTACATTGACCATTATCTTACTTTCTTATGAAACTTTATAAAATGATTTTTTTCTAAACATAAACATGTTATTAATCAATTTAAAAATTATCTGATCAATCTATTTATTGCTATATTAGTCGTATTAAACTAAACTACACCCTATTAAGAATAATAAAAGAGCATTTCCTTCCTGTTATTCTCAACGGTCAACTAATTATATCCATTATTATATAAATAGTTATTATAGCTAGTTCTGCCATAAATGCTGTTAGAAAAGTTGAACTTGGCTTGTATCCTTGGGTATTATTTAGATAATCCTCACCTCTATTAGATTATTTTCTTCACATCTCAGGAAAAGAAGAAATAATCGTAATTAGTTAGTATTCTTCTTTCGCTCATCAATCTACATGGAGTAGGGTGATAAAAAATACCCACTAGCTGTGGTCGCCGTACACAAGGTTGAAAAATGTAGGTTAGAGATTTTCAACACTTTCATCATGTTCATGTACCGCACTATAAAGTGAGATATCTGTATGTGACAGACCTCGACATTATCGTCCTAGTACTGTGAGTACGGAAAATCCAGTGAGATAAGAGGCTGCTCTGATCACAAACAAATCCCATTTGTAAACAACAAATCATTCCTCGGGAAATGGAAATCTTTTTCAGATCACTGTTTTGCATGATGAAAGTGACCTTAGAATGGGTGCATTTCGAAGAATGACAGGAAAAAGGTTAACCACTTCCCCCAAAACAAATTAGAGTGGATAGATGCGATGTGCTACTTCGCCGTTACACCTATGGTCTTCATCGTAAGATTTGGTTTAGCGAAGAGAAAATATTTACAATCTAAGAAAAATCTAATCGCCGAAATGATCGTGTGTACGAACAAAGCTCTAAAGAAGCCCAGAAAGTCATTAGAAGAGTGGAAAGATATATCATCACCCTTTCTGAGTGATGGTTTGGTGAGGAGTTTATTTTGATGGCACCACAAAGCTTCATTATTGTTAAAAACGCTCAAAACTAGCAGGACGATATTTTAGAAACTGTTGTCAGCAGAATTCCGTTCCAGCTCGTATGTCAGGTCAACTCAGCAGTGGCTGCAAAAGCGTTCGAGCGTTTATCTCTGCCTCGGATTGGCGCTCAAGAAACCCTCAACTCACTAGATTACTGACTTAGGTACGAACTGAAGAGAATGACATGCCACAGAGCACACCATAACTTGGAAAGCCTCAAACAATCTCAGGTGCGAGCAGTTGAGCTCTTTCCTTAGGAAGTGCTGCGTGCTGCTATTGATGACTGACCACGGAGAATGAACGCCTGTGTCAAGGCGAAAGGGGGACATTTTCGATTTAATTTTTGTTCTACTCTCTCTATATACATTTTATTTTTCAATAAAGATTTTTTTTTGTTTTTAATTTCTGATGAAATCTGTAAATATTTCCTTGTTTATATCTATATATAAACAATATTATGGCAGGATTAGTTTTGTTTTGTAGTGAATTTGTTTTGTTTTTTAATTATAAATTTGTATCGACATTATAATCCATAACATCTCCTCATTTGTAGTGCATTGAAATTCATATATCTGATTAAAAGGCTGTTATTAAAATAAAATTACCAGAAGCCAGACTAATTAGCGATTACAAATTAAGACGAATATTGAAAATTGTCACTCACGTAGTTCGGCCAAAACCGCCGAGAAGAAGAAAGACAGGAGACAGATCCTGATTAAGTAGGCCATGGCAGGAACTGAGGAAGGACTTAAGGAAGTCAACTCGTCCATCGAGATATATATATGTGAGCGTGAATGTCCAGTTTGGGAGGGAAGGGGGGACCAAGGATCCCGGGTGGGGCGTAAACAGAATTTTGCATAAAATAATTAAAATACTAGACTAATTGTTTAATATCATCCCTATAATATCTAATTACTTTTATTTTTTCTTAAAAAAATCAAGAAATAAACAAATACCAATTATTTTACAACTGCTTATTGTTCCCAAATAGTTATGAATACGTACAAATAACACATGGCTCCATCTGTGGCGGATTTAGGGACGAATTTTTGTGATGGGAGGAGGGGGGCGGAATTTTTCTACGAATTAAGGGAAATTTTTTTTATTGTAATTTACAACTATATTAAAAACACAATGAGTAAATATGCAGTATGAAGAAAATGTCTTGAGAAAGAACTACCAAGTGGTAGCACTTCACTATTTTAAGACAGTAGGTCCCGAGGCCACCTTCTTTTCAATTGCCACGGAGGGTTATCAGGGATATCTAAGGAAGATAAATTACTAACAAGTGGGTTTGTATAGGCAGGGAGTTTAGAATGAAAAGAGGAGTATCTATCACGGGCTGTCTGCAACAAATGGGATGTTCAGGTCATTATGGAGGAGTTGTTTTGCGACAAAATAAGGGCATTCAGGATATTGCGAAGGATTTTGGATTGTAAGGATAGGATGAGGGAGGAATTAGATGGTTTAGTAGAGCCCCAAAGCTCAACTTCATGTGTCCCAATAGGTCTGATAATAGTGATATATATGAGTCTTTTGTAATATACTGGAAGTTTTGAACCTTTGTCTAGTAAGTGTTGTACTATTCGGTATCTTCGAGCAGTTGTGCAAGGGTTGGAGAAAATTTAGTTTTTGAGAAGGGAAGAAAGATTTAACGAACCTGTCAACTTTAATTGATCCAATCTGGCTCTGTAACTCAAGAGTATTGATACAAATAGGTATTTACTATGTGCAGTTGTTCTTTGAATTAGCCGTTATTTATACATACTATAAATATGAAAATTAAACAAAAATACTTATTATTTATGTTTTCTCAGTAAGAGAAATTTTCCTATTATCTCTTCTCGTGGATCGTGAAATCTTCGTTTTCGAGTTTTCACTGAAAAGAAATGTTTTAGGGTCCTTTAAGTCCAAATGACCTAGTCCACAAGGTTCATGCACACACACGCGCGCGCGTATATTGCCTGAGATGTTACAGCAATTTTCTCAAAAACGGCATTAATGATTTATTAGCTATAGCGATTACCCCATTCGAGACCGATTGCACACCGCGTGTGCAATGGATTTCCGAAGCTATGAGACCGCCTGCACACCATGTGTTCAATAACAGTTATGTGCAATTATCAGTTCTTCTGTGTAAACTAATCATCGAAATAAGATTTTTCTAGAACTAATGAAACCTGTAAAGTACAGGAAAACAAAATTTGGCATTGGTCAACATTATCTGAAACCTTTCTTACATGATCCTATGTAGTACTATGAGTTACATCACTGTATTATCTTCAGACATTTTTATAAAAATTTATTTATCGTTCATGTTATTTTTTTTTTTCATTATTCAACTTATTTTTTTTCATCTTTTTAATACTTCTTAAACATTTTCTTTGCACTATATTTTGTTCTTTATTACTGAAAGCAAAATGACGATTTTACTTTATCTAACCATTTTTTAAATAAATATAAATGTTTATGCATTTTCATTCTACCTTACATTACACACATAACAATATAGATTGATATAAATATTTCCGCGTTGTGTAACCTTCTATACTCCCCACTAGCCACATCTCTCTTCGGACCAAATATTTTAGTACCTTATTTTCTAAAACCTTTAGCCGTCGCCCGTCCTTCAAAGTAAGCGGCCACGTTTCACCGTCGGAAGAATAACAGTTTTATAAATTCTAACCCTTAAGTTTTTAGACAGAAGCTAAGTAATTTCGCAACTGAATTATAACACGCATTTCCCGCGTTTAACCAGGACTTTATTTCCTCCTGGATTTTTTTTTTCATTATCATTGAACCTAAATACTTAAATTTCTCTACGTGTTCAAAAGTATACCCTGATATATCAATATCACTATGATCGCCACCGTCTCTGCTACAAATCATATATTTTGTCTTTTCGGTATTTGTTTCGAGTCCTATTTCTTTACCGGTTTTTATTAACGGACTTGTATTTAGTTGTTTACTTTCCGTGTCTTCCTTTAGCAGTACCAAATCATCGGCGTATTCCAGAACCGGAATTTTATCACCCAAAATTAAACCTTCTTAGTACATGTCACTTTTTCTTTGATACATTCTAAAGCGACTTCGTCTTCGATTTCTGTTATTATGATTGCTATTTAGAAGTTTTTAAAAGAATATATTTTAAAGTACTTCCGCGTAAATGACATTTTTAGTTTTATTTTCTTGTGGCAGAAGAACATACTGATTTTCTCCGCAACCCGATCTCGACGTAAATCTATTCCTACGTGTTTAAAGGGAAAAATATAAATTAACGGGAAATTGAATTATTTAAAAATAAAAGGTAAATCATTTGGAATCATTGGGAAGCGAGGTTTTTTTTTTCTCCCAAATTTACCCGTTTTTCCCCAGATTTTCGACTGATACTTCGGCCCTATTGGTCGCAGTGTGATGTTATATAGCTTATAACCTTCCTCGATAAATGGACTATCCAACACAAAATTTTTCAATTCGAACCAGTAGTTTCTGAGATTAGCGCGTTCAAACAAACAAACAAACAAACTCTTCAGCTTTATAATATTAGTATAGATTAACAATATAAGTGGAAAAAAATTTGCTCATTGGGACCGTGTTCGAAAAAAATCGTCGTCTCGAATGGGTTAACATGCTTTGATAGCATTTAAGTTTTACACTGATTGAAATAGTCTGGCAGGGCTTAAATGCCGATATTTTAACTTTTTTTCCTCTAAAGTTCCATTAATTTTGTAGATTCGGAAAAAACAACCATATTGTATTGCTAGCATTCATAAAATACGGGTAAATAAATAATTTAAACGAATCGCAAAAATATTTTTTAATGAAAAATCATGTTCTGAACATAAGAACAGTAATACAGATGCATAATATACCGTTGGAAAGCTAAAGATTTTAGCAAAAATATTATCTTTTCCGTTTTTAAATAAGATGGCCTCGGGAGCTACTAACTTTGATAAACATTGATGTGCTACCGTTGTATAGTTTTATGGAAAGATTTTTTAACACCCATAATTATAATTTATCAATATTACCAATTGGATATAATTAGTTGAGCGTTGAGAATTACTAGAAGGAATTAGTCCAGGTGGCGGTCGAAGAATGAAACAATTAGGTTGTTTCAACCATTTATTTTTTGCCAACGTTTTGACCCCGGGGCATCATCATGGCGTATTTTGCCTACAATGACCCACAATGGGGGTCGAAACGTTGGCAAAAATAAATGGTTTAAACCACCTAATTGTTTCATTCATCGACCGCCGGACTAATTACTTCTAGTAATATTACTTATTGTATTAATATCAAGTACACTTGTAAATATCAATAAAATATATTTTTTAAGAGATTTAATTAAAATATGTTTATTGTAAAACGGTTCTTCTTCATAAAATGTTCGTCCGAGATCTAGTTTTCAGTCTGAGATTCTCATCTTATAAGGTTAATAAGTAAAGGTTAATTTCTTAAATCGTGTTTTTTTTCTTATTTAGGTGAGTTGTTTTTCGAAAACTGGAAACTTTTTTACATCTCTAGAACACTAATCTTATTATTTCAGCTATATCATTAAATTTGATAAAAAGAAAAGGAATTTTGCTATGATGGAGACCAAAACCATTCCCACGTCGACTACTTTTTTTGGAAACCTTTTAAAATAAATCCCAATAGATAAGGAAAGAGCCGTGTTGTTTTTAGTTTTTATTATTGTACGCGAGAAAAACATTTCTAAAAAATCTGTATTTCCATTTCCTCCCGTCTTCAGACTAGAACCTCCTTCATCTGTGACAGCAACCTTCAAAGGAACCAGTCTAGGCTAGAGCTAAAAAATAGAATATATTTTTAGTGAGAACTTTCCTTGTGTAACATTTTTAATCCATCAACTCTATATCGATTTTAAAAAGGCTTATGATTCCATAGACCGTCAGAAGCTATATAACATCATGATTGAACAGGGAATACCTAGAAAGTTAGTAAACTTAGTAGAGATGTGTTTGTCGGAAACATTTCATAAAATTAGAATCGGTCATAATTACTCCGAGAGATTTGAGGTACGATCGGGTTAGAAACAGGGTGACTCCCTTTCACATGTTTTGTTTAATATAGCTTTAGAAGATGTCATAGAAAAAGTGACGTGCACCGAAAAAGATTTAAATATGGGTGATAAGATTCCGGTTTTGGGGTATGCCGAAGATTTGGTACTGCAAGGTGAAGAACTGGATATTAATACTTCAGGACATATACGTAGAGACGTTCAAGTATTTAGGTTCAATGATAACAAGAAAAAATGAAATCCAGGAAGAAATTAAGTCCCGGTTAAAAGTTGGAAATGCGTGTTATTATTCAGTTGCTAATTTACTTAGCTCGCGGCTTCTGTCTAAAAACTTAAAGGTTATAATTTATAAAACTATTATTCTTCCGACGGTTCTTTACGAAAGTGAAACGTGGCCGCTTACTTTGAAGGATGAACAACGGCTTAAGGTTTTCGAAAATAAGGTACTGCGTAAAATATTTGGTCCGAAGAGAGATGAGGCCACTGGGGAGTTTAGAAGGTTCCACAACGCGGAATTGCGGAGTTTGGTGGTATCGGCATCGAACCTTCGGGTTCGGTAAGCTTATTATTACTATTAACATTTTTAATCGGTTCTAGATTTTGTGTTTTGTCTAATTTATATACTTTCACTTACCTATATATCAAATATCTAGTAAATGAAAGGTTTGCGATCGTAAATTTCGATATTTTAAAATTTCTTTCCCTAATCTAACTTTAATTATTATTAATCAGAAAAAAATTACCATATCGCCTTATAAGCCTTCATAAAACACCGATAAATTTTCAAGTTGAAAGAATCCGATAGCCAACTAAAGAAAAAAAGAGCAAACATTTTTTTTTTTTTTTTTTTTTTTTACGAACATAAGAATAGCAATATAGACGTATAATATACCGTTGGAAAGCTATAAAGTTTAGAGAAAAAAATTAGCTCATATAAAAAGTTGTTGAAGATAATTTAAAGTGACTGATAAGACGTGAACGTAAGTAATAATTGTACGTTACAATTTTATATTATTAAATATAAAACTTATGTTTCCAATGAAACTGAAATGAATTCTTGAAACTTTGTCAAACTTTAACTTTGATTCAACATTTAATTGTCTTCATATTGATTTTAAAAACCGAGGTTAACCTTGAGCACTGAAGTTAATTTATTTTATTTTAACAGACGTTTTAATGCAGCAAGAAGCAGAAATGCGACACCATAACATATTCTGTCGTGATAGTTGTTCTGGCATAGAATATTTCTGTATTCTTGCATCGTCACTATATCAGGCTTGTCTTAATAATTGCTAGTCATTTTCATATATTTTAATTGGCATTTTAACAGCCACATCTAGGCGTCATTTATATCATGATCTCACCTCTGTTTTGTTTTCTATACTCGACATAGATTGAGTGCGATGGAGTGAGGTTTATTTACATCTATATAATTCAGAATATATATAATTACATATATGTAATTTTTATATTATATTAGATATATGTTTATTTTATGTAGATATATAAAATCGTGGGTCTTGAGATAAACCAACCTAAAGCCGAATACACAGTAGCATCAAGCCCTAAGACAAGAAGAAGAAATCAACATTTTAGGTGTGATAGATAAACATTCGAAGCTTTTGATCGCTTCACATACCTCGGAAATGAGATAAACAATGCCTTTAGGACGAGTGAAGAGATTATAAGTAGAATAATGTGTGGCAACAAAGCTTATTACGGTCTCTCTAGGTTGGTTAAATCCGCCCTACTATCAAAACGTACAACGCTCAAATTCTAAGGATCCTTATCAAACCCATTGTGTGCTATGGCACAGAGATGTGGACGCTTAACGTAGCTGAACAGCGAGCCCTTAAAACAGTAGAAAGGAAAATTATAAGAAGTATTTTCGGTCCTATAAACGAACAAGGCATGTGGTGTACAGGGCCTAATGCAGCATGAAGATCTTCTAACGTTCATTAAAATTAGAAGAATTAGTTGGTTAGATCATACTGAGCGAATGCCAGATGAAAGAATGCCCAAAAAAGTTTTTCGCGAAACTTTCCCGGGAAAACTAAAGAGCCCATAAATGCTGGATTAAAGACGTGATATATGAAATATATAGTAAGGGAAAGAATTGCGATTGTGAAAATTTTCGAATTCCAGTGTTCAACGAAATACACATTTTAGGATCTCCTGAGTCCAAATGACCAAGTCCCGCAAAAATGTCTGTAAGGTCTAAAGTACCTTTAATATTGTGGATTCTATAAAAATAACCATATCATCTTGTTATCATTGATAAAAAACACGTAAATATGTAAGTTGAACGAATTCGATAGGTAACTAAAGGAGAAAACTGTAAAAATATTTTTTTAATGCAATTTTTAGTTTTTGGAAATAAGAGCAGTAATATAGATGTATAATAGGGGTACTCACTACGTTTGCTATAGCATGCTATTTGTGTTATTTTGCTAAACCCGTCGAGTTTCTACAGTTATTTCCTGTAGAAAATTGATGGGTTTAGCACAATAGCACAAATATCATGCTATAGCAAACGTAGTGAGTACCCCTAATATACCGTTGGATTGCTAAAGATTTTAGAAAGACCATCCGCAGGTTTGAACCCACGACCTTTGGCATAGAAAGTCCAGTAGTATGTTATTTGCATCTATAGTACTTTCTTATGTTTAAATATATATATACTTTTGCTCATTTCACCTTAAGTTGGTTATCGAATTCGTTCAACTTTTATGTTTGCACGTCTTTTATCAATGCTATCATAATAGTATCAATAATAATAGTATTTCCACATATGGCTCTAAAACAAAATACAGCGTTGGATCTTCAACTGTTATCGAATCCAATATAGTTAGGCACAGTCCTCCACATTGGATTAGCACACACGCATGTCAGAAAGCTACCCGATTAGTGCGGCACTGTACATTATGAGTAAGAATTCGTTATATTTTCAGTCTCATTATGTTTCCCAATGGTTGTTACAACTAATTTTTATTTCAAAGATATAGTGATACAGAAAGTCCAAGCCTATGTTTCGATGGTAAACTATCGAAATAAAAGACTGGTTCTTGTTTGGACACCATCGCACGTGGGAGGAAGAGGTAATGAGAAAGCAGACCAAGCAGCCTAAGAGACAGCAGTATTTTCTACAGAAATCAGTCCGATATTAACAAAATCTGTTCTCTGCGACCTAAAAAACAAGCGACAAACACATGGCCCAGGAGACAAATAAGATAAGAAGTATCAAAACCTAAGTTCGACTGTAGAAAAGTGCAAACAGCGACAACAGACAAGAAGGATTATTCATTAAATCGGACACATTTGACTGACCCATAGCTATCTTATCAAAAATAACACAGCTCCAAACTGTAAGAACTGCAACGTGCAACTGACCATCAGCGACTCCCTAGCAGACTGTCTAATTTTATATTTTCTCAGAAACCTCAAGAAGATGCTAGACGATAAAACAATGACAATTAGAAAGACAATTGTGTTTCTAAAAGTATTTTTTTTTTTTTATAAATTATATTTTATTGAATTTTACAACTGTATATTACATAAATACAATAAGTAAAAGTGATGAATTATAATAAAAGGCGTATAAGGCTTGTGAAGAAACTACCCAGCGGTAGTACTTCGATGTTTATTTAAGTAAGTAGATCCCGAGGCCATCTTCTTTTCAATCGCCTCGGAGGGTTGTCAGGAATATGCGAGGTTGATAGATTGCGGACAAGAGGGTTTATATGAGTTGGGAGTTTGGAATTAAAAGTGGTATATCTGGTTCGAGAAAGGTCTGCCACAAATGGGATATTAAGGTCGTTATGGATGATTTTATTTGTGACGAAATAAGGAGCATTTAGGATTTTGCGAAGGATTTTGGATTGTAAGGATTGGATGCGGGAGGAATTAGATGGCTTAGTAGAGCCCCAAAGCTCGATTCCATATGTCCAGATTGGTCTGATGACAGTGATATAAATGAGCTTTTTGTAGTGAATTGGAAGTTTTGAACGTTTTTCTAGTAAGTGTTGTAGTAATCGGTATCTAAGGGCAGTTTCCTGTCGTTTTAGTCTCGTGTGAGGGTTCCATGTAAGACGTTTGTCAAGATGGAGTCCTAGGTATCGGATTTGTTCAACAGGTATGAGTGGCGTATTATTAAAGGATACGGTAGGGCAGGAGGTCATCGGTTTTCGACGAAGGGTAAATATTTAGTTTATAGTTATTTTAAAAATATTTAGTTTGTTTAAAAAAATCTAATACAATTAAAAAAATCTGGTGCGAGCAACACACAACTTTCACTTACCTCCGTTTTTAGAATCGATTAAAGAATTTTCAAAAACAGTAAGATATAAAATAAGTGAAACCATTAAAGAATTAGTTAAATTAAATTTCTATAGAAACATGTGTTTAATAAAAAATCCATGATATTATTATCTAAAACAATCACTTAGTTTTATCGGGTTTTTATCACTCTCTGTTAACTTTTACAAGCTCTTGTGTATTAGATAATATTTTTTTCTAAAATCTTTAGCTTTCCAACAGTATATTACACATGTATATTACTGTTCTTATGTTCAAAAACGAAAAATTTCATTAAAAAAATATTTTTTCGGTTTTCTCCTTTACTTGCTTTTCAAATTTTCTCAACTTGCATATTTAGCTGTTATTTATCAATGCTAACTAGATAATATGGTTATTTTTATAAAATATACAAAATTAAAGGTACTTTAGAAGAAGAAATTTTAAAATATCGGCATTTAAGCCCTGTCAGAATAAAACCTACATGATATTAGAGCACATTAAATTTTGGAATAGAATAGAATAGAATAGAAAAAAAAATTATTCTGGGACTAGGTCCCCTAAGAATAATAGTTATGTACAATAGAAATATATAATATGTCTGGCCAACAGACAAAATAAACATGAGTATTTATTAATTACAACGATTATTTACTATTGCAATTATTAACAATGGGGAGAAAAGCTATACATAAAAAACAAACAAATTACTTTTTTTTAAAATATATATATATATATATATATATATATAATTATTATTATTATAATTTTCGGGAGATTTGGGCAATATTGGGTTTCCAAAAAAGGGATTGGTCGATTGTGATACCTAGGTTTTTTAATGTGGAACTAAAGGTAATTGGGTAATTATTGAGGATTAGACTTGGAAAGTTGATATTAGATTTGATAAGGGAATTGGAACCTATTACTATTGCTTGCGTCTTCATAGTATTTAGCTTAAGTTTATTCAGATTTCCCCAGGGGCTGATTCTATCCAGGTCCTCCTTAATCTTCAAAAATGCTGCTAATGCCTTGGAGGGGTAGAAGAATAGGTAGATCTGGAAATCATCAGCGTACAAATGGTGGGAGCAATGATGGATAGAGTTGGGAAGGTCATTGATATAGGAATTAAAAAGGAGAGGAGATTCACTTGAAAGGGTAAGAAAGGAAGATAGAGGTTGATTAGGAATATTGAAGGCTTGGGTTCTATCAGAAAGAAATGAGTGAAACCAACGAATAGTGCTGATGGAAAAGGATAGGGATTGAAGTTTGGAGAAAAGGATGGAGTGGTCCATGGAGTCAAAAGCTTTTGAAAAGTCTAGAAGTATTAGTACTTCAGTATGATACAGTAGTCAGTATGATTACATCGATATAGCGAGTTTAATCAAAATTGTCAGAACCGTTTTTGAGAAAATCGAAAAAAGGTGCAAAATGCATGGTATAAAGTGGCTCTTCTGGTAAGCTCATTTTGATGAAACAGGTTTTGTAACGTTTCGGGCGTATAGTTGTCTTAAATATGAAATTCCAGTTTCATAGGACTTTTCGTTTCCGCCCGGGAGTTACCAAACACAAACACACACAGACCTTTTTGCGGGACTTGGTTATTTGGATTCTGGGGACCCTAAAACGTGTATTTCCGTCGAAAACTGGAATTCGAAATTTTTCACGATCGCAATACTTTCCCTTACTATATATAGTAAGTGAAAGTAATAAATTGTTTGTTTATTCGTTTAACGTCACTTTATGCTGATATGGCTAATCGGACGATGCTACAGTGGGAATCCTAAATTTTGCCTATCCGGTTTTATTAGGATAGGGATCTTTAACGAGTACCTGACATCGCACAGGCTCGGGACCACCTTTTAACGTCCCCTCCGAAGGACGGCATAACTAAGGATTTTTACCTACCTAGAGCCACCTGCGGATTCGAACCCGGGACCATGGGCATAGGAGGCTGGTTAGGATCAATTTTGCTGCCCTACTATTGCTATGCCCTACTGCTATTAAAATTGGTCCAGTGGTTTCGGAGAAATGCCGCGGACGGCTCAATCGGATCTTTTTTATTCGTTATTCGAGATCTGCGTATCTTGAAACATAAGACCTTAAATTTTGAGTTTCAGAGGTAATTTTATTTATTTTTTTGATCGATTACAAATGTTTAATATTGAAAATAATAAACGAAAAAGAAAAAAAAATGAATATAGACAGAAAAAATCACTAAATCCCAGAAGTTAATTGTCCGTAAATGAAATAACCTGACCTCAATGTTAACAAGATGATATGATTAATTTTTTTGAATCTAGGAAATTATACAAGATACTTCAACAAATTTTCGATCCGAGCAAGATCAATAGAGTCAGAGCGTATAAACTGAGGTTGAGAAAAGCATTACACAAAGAATGTTACATACCAACCCTAAGCTAAAGACATATCCATGACACAAAAAAAAATAAAATAAATTACTGCCCTAAGACTTAAAGTAGTAATAGTACGTTCCTTGCTGGCTAGTGGTCACCTTCAGCGATAGGCCACGTCTCTCCTCCAGGCCTTGGCTCTTCCAATTAGTGCTGATTGCTCTAATAGCACCTTCCTCTGTCTCGGCTAATCTCTGTACTAGATATCAAGTGCGTATATAGGAACCGATACTACGTATTGAGGCTTAGAAAATGAACGATAGTTCCAGAATTGAAAGTTGCACTATCGCCGTTTCTATCTTCGATTTTACTATAAGAAAGTAGCTATTGTGATAAGGCATGTTTGTTTCTCTACCGAAAATAAGGGCCGCGTTACACGACGATAGGGACAGGCAAGTAACAGCTGAAATTTAATGAATAGTTGGTAATGGAACAAATGCCGTCCTTCGGAGGGTACGTTAAAAGGTAGTCTCGAGCCTGTGCGATGTCAGGTACTCGTTAAAAATCCCTATCCTAATTAAACCTGAATAGGCGACATTGAGGACACCTATTTTAGCATATTCCGATTTGCTGTCTTAAGAGATTCTTGTGGATTAATAACAAGTTTAAATTATCAAGAAGATCCTATTATGCTTTATTCTTTAATTGTTTTAACTTTATAATCAATTTTTAGAGGTAGAATTTTAATATGATTAATTTTTCCATTTCCTGTTTTTATATGTTTCCCTTTTTATTTAAAAATTTTACCTTTATTGTTTATTTTTTTAGGAGGTTGATTGGGGTATAGTTTTTCTATATTATTTAGGACAGGAGTCTTTAACGAGTACTTTTCATCACACAGGCTTGAAACCACCATTTTACGCCACCTCCGAACGTCGGCATTACCAAGGATTTTTTATTATAAAAATCCAAGAGCCATCTACCAGGTTTGATCCCGCGGCTACTGTACCACAGGAGACCCCATTGTAACAGAATAAAATTTTTGTAACTTCATAAATCACATATGTCAGGGATATAGGGAGATCATTATAAATAATGCCTTCTCCCTCTCATGCTACCATTTTGAAAGTACTTTCACTTGTATGTCTCTATCATCGTGTAGCTAACTGATTCAAAAACAAATTATGACATTTAAGGATGATTTTTATTCGGGTGCACCTTCCCCATAGAACAAATAAATTTTGGGATCACTTGTAGCTGGGTGGTTAGCATAACAGCCTCCTACGGTCACGGGTTCAAACCCGCAGGTGGTCCTAGAATTTTTTAATGGGAGTAAAAACCCCTTAGTTATGCCGTCCTTCGGAGGGGACATTAAAAGGTGGCCCCGAGTCTGTGCGATCAGGTACTCAGGTACTCGTTAAAGATCCCTATCCTACTAAAACCTGGATAGGCAAAATTTAGGACTCCCACTGTAGCATCGTCCGATTAGCCATAGTACCATAAAGTGACGTTAAATAAATCAACAACAACAAATAAATTTTAAAATATATATAAATCCAATAAATGTGAGAATATAGTAAAAAGTGGCTTGATTTACATCTAGAGAAACTGCCGATTGGAAGCTCTCCAAAATATATTCTAAATTTGAAGGTTATAAAGCCATCTTCTTTTCAGACGCCTCAGAGGATTACCAGGAATCGAAGGAGAAGCTAGGAAAGAGACTAGTGGGTTAGAGTGGGAATGGATTAAGTAAGTGAAAGGTAAATTAAATTAAATAGTAAATTAGTTCGAGCTAGATCAGCAAATATGAAATATTAAATCCATTATAGATGAGGTTATTCGTGACTAAATAGAGAGCATCGGGGATTTTACGAAGGATTTTGGAAACTGGAAGAATAAGATTGTTTAGCAGAGCCCAGAAGCTCAACTGAGTAAGTCCAGTGTGGCCTTGTGATAATCACGAAGACGAGCCTTTTGTAGCCTTTATTTTTATATAAATATTGGGGAAAAAATCTAGTGCAGGCAACACACGACTTTCACTAACCTCCATTGTTAAATTCGATTAAAGATTTTTCAAATACAGTGAGATATAAAATTTACTGATACTAATAAAGATTTATTCTAGTTTAATTGTATAGAAACATACGTTTTATTAAAAAATCTATTATATTATTATCTAACAATCTGTTAGTTGAAACATTGATAAAACAAGAATAAATTTACGAGTTGAACGAATTTGATAACAACTGAAGAAATAAAGAGCAAACAATCCTCCTTTTTTTTCTTACGAACATAAAAATAGCAATATACACGTATAATATATTGTTGGAAAGCTAAAGATTTTAGAAAAAATCTGGTACGGGCAACACACGGCTTTCACTTATCTCCGTTTTTAAAATCGATTAAACAATTTTCATAAATACAGTTAGAGATGAAAATGAGTGAAACTATCTAAGAACTAATTAAATTGAATTTCTATAGAAACAAGTGTTTTATTAAAAAATCGATTGTATTGTGATCTAAAATAATCAGTTAGTTTTATCGGCTTTTCATCCCTCGTTATTAACTTTTACAAGCTTGTGTATAAGATAAATTTTTTTCTAAAATCTTTAGCTTTCCAGCGGTATATTATTTATTTATATTACTGCTCTTATGTCAAAAACAAAAAATTGCATTAAAAAAATATTTTTGCAGTTTTATCCTTTAGTTGAATATCGAATCCGCTCAACTTATATATTTATCTATTTTTTACCAATGATAACACGAATAAATAATTATTTTTATAGAATCTATTAAATTAAAGGTACTTTAGAGGAAGAAAAGTTAAAATATTGACATCTAAGCCTTGTCATACTATTTCAATCAGAATGAAACCTACATGATATTAAAGCCCATTCAATTTTACATCAATATAGTAAGTTTAATCAAAATCGCTATACTTATACATGTTATACCATATACTTTGCTACGTTTAATTATTTTTGTTGTTTTATTTTTTTCTATTTTCTTCATTCCACTAATCTCTGGATACGGATAAAAAGAAAATAATTTATCATAAAAATGTATGAAGAAAATTGTTTGAGGCAAGGGAAGGTAGCCTTGGCAGTGGATCAAGGAGAACGAGCCCATCAGCCAGTGATTTTATTTATCACCACCTCACCGTAGAATTAACTAATTGTATGTTTTCTAAGATTTATAGGAAGCGATTTGTCAATGGATGGCTATTGAAATAATTTTCATTCATAAATATAATGTTGCGTAGCGTGAAAAATGAAGTTGAAGGAAAATCATATAGGAATAAATATATTTAATTTTAAAAAATCAATTGTCCTTTTCTTATCCTGAGGTATTGTAAATACAATACTTGATGCTGAGGTATTGTAAACCCGATCGAAATTAATAGGCTACGATGTCAGTGCATTAATAAATTCTAAATCTACAGTTTAATGAAATAAAATCTAATAAAATAAGGAAAATCTTTGCTAGCTATAGAGTCGCTGATTCCTTAGATGTATTAGACGACTATTTTTTTATAATGGATTAAATATTAAAAAAAAATAAATAAATAAATAAAAATAAAAAACTGTACCACTGCAAGCCATGAAGAGTTTTGGGCTCAGTACAATTCTACAGAGATTCTATTTAAGTAAATAAAAGTCATTAATATTTTTTTATCATTCCTTTGGCATCAATAATGGCTTGTAATCTTCTTTGCATCGTAGAAACAAGATTTTCCGTGACCTCAGGTTCAATTCTTTCCCATTCCTCTAACACATTTTTTAAAGCAATTTTGTGTTTTCCTACCTTCAAATCCAAAACATACCATAAATGTTCAATGGGATTTATATCCGGAGACTGAGGGGGTGTTTTCAATTGTCTTATTACATTGTACAATAGCCATTCTAACCCAGGTCCCGGAGCACAGTAGACTAGCGCTCTACCCAACAGACCATTATATATATATATAATGGGTATATATATATATTATAATATATATATATTGGGTAGTGTCACATGAAATGTCCGTTTTCAAGGTAAAGGATTTTTATTAAAAATACAATATGAAAACAAGATAATTTTATTCGAAGTATTTACCTTATAGACAATTATCGAACGGTATGTTTTGAAACGTGGGGTCTTGCTGCCGTTCAGTGAGATCATGAGGTACCCATGTATCGATCATTTTTTTTTACTTTCCAAATACACTTTAAATGTCTGGAAACGGTAGATGCACTTGCATTTAGTTGTGCTGAGAGTCCTTCAACAGTTTGGTAGAGGTTTCCTTCTACTGTATGTTTGAGGACATCGTTGTCTATTACGGACGGAGGTCTTCCTCGGGGCAAGTTTTCCAAGTCGGTATCCCAGCTGAAAACTTGGCAAACCAACGGCGAATGGTCCGTTCATTAACACTCCTTCCCCAAACGCCATGCAAATATTTCTAGCGGCCCCAGTTGCTGAATGGCCGAGTTTAAACTCGTACAAAAATATTACTCGAAAATCGCGTGTTTTCATGTTCATATTTGGAGGATTAGTAAATGTTTACTTTAAATATGTAAACAATTCGGAAGAAAACAAAAGAGACCTGCAAAATCCTTTATGTATTTCAGAAACTATAAAAACGGACATTTCATTTTGAAACAACCCCAATATTGCGGATTATATATTACGAATAATTATATTTTGCCCTTATTAAATTCTCATCGTTTATTTTTGTCTAAATCCAAATGCAGTAACAATGTGATACACATAAACATGTGGGCACACGGACTTATTCCTTAAATACATTCAAATACCTCTTCACTGTTTTAGGCAGCAGTGCCCGTTACCTTCCTGAGTTTGTAGGAAGAGGAAGTAAGCCTTGGTTTTTAGAAAATTTTACACAAAACGGAAGACAAAAAAATATAATATATATATAATGAATTTGAAGACAAGACAAAAAAACAATTCCTTCAAAGACCAGAATTCAGGAAAGAGACGAGAAGAAATGAAAAAGTGATCGGACCTTGATAAGCTACATTTAAAGCAACATAAACTTCCGCAAATCATGAACTTCCTGTAACAAACTATTTCCGGATTCGAGTGTTAAACTATTAACAGCGAACTATCCTATTTCATTATCTTAGGAAGTTCAAGAGGAAAATGGAAAATAACTTTTAGAGTGAGGCCTGAAAATTGTAACAATTTCAAATTGATACACATTTATTTTATTTTTTATATGATATTTATTTATTGGAATTGACAACTGTATAACAAGTAATACAACAAGTAAATTTGAATGAAAATATAAAAAGGCATAAAACACATGTAGAGAGCTACCCAATAGAAGCACTCTAAAAATATTCTAAACTAGAAGGTCCCGGGGCCATCTCCTTTTCAGACGCATCGGAGGATTGTCAGGAATTGAAGAGGAAGAAAGGATTGAAACGAAAGGATTAGGGTGGGAATGGAGTTTGTCATGGAAGGATGGATACCTCGTACGGTGCAAATCAGCAACATATGGAACATAAGGTCTTTATGGATGAGTTTGTTGGTGACAAAGTAAGGAGAATTGAGGATTTTACGGAGGATTTTGGACTGTAGGGATTGGATACGAGAAGAATTCGATGGTTTAGTAGACCCCCATTGCTCTACTCCGTAAGTCCAGATAGGTCTTATGATGGTCATGTAGATGAGTCTTTTGTAGTTAAGAGGAAGCTTTGACCGTTTGTCTAGTAAGTGTTGAAGTAACCGAAAGCGGCGAGCAGTTTCTTGTCGTTTCAGTCTAGTGTGGGGATTCCATGTTAGACGTTTGTCAAGTAGAAGTCCTAGGTAGCGGATCTGTTCAACCGGAAATGGCGGAATATTATTAAAGGATGCTGTAGGGCAGGATGCCATAGGTTTACGTCGAAGGGTAAAGGTTATTTGGTGGGATTTGTAGGAATTTATTTTAATTCGCCAATTCTGACACCATACTTTAAGGTCTCTGATGTGGGATTGGATCGTTATTGACTGATAACACACAAGTGTCATCAGTATAGGTAGAAAGGAAAGTGTCAGGATGGGTTGGGACATCAGCTGTATAGACTGTATAAAGAATGGGTCCTAGGATGATACCTCGAGGAACACCAGCAGACTGAGAAAAGGAGGAGGAATGGGAACCATTATGATTTATTATAAAGGATCTATTAGTGAGGTATGACTGGATAATAAGAAAATATGTCGGAGGGAGGAATGTTCAGAGTTTATAAAGCAATCCCGGATGTCAGACTCGATCAAAGGCCTGTTCTACGTCGATGAAGGCTCCAGTGCAGTACTATCCGCGCTCTAATGCAGAAGAGACAACGTTCCACCACACGATGACATTGCTGGATAGTGGAGTGACTGGTTCGGAATCCGAACTGATGGTCTGGAATGATGAGATGGGAATCAAAAATGGGGTATATAGTTTCAGAAGGGATTTTTCTAGGATTTTTCCCATGATACACAAGAGAGATATGGGCGGTAGAAGATGGATTTTAAGGTGGCTTTTTGGGTTTAGGGATCATTTTTACTACGGATAATTTTCAGGAGTCAGAAATATGTAGTGCGGAGTACAGCATTGTAAATGTGGGTGAGGTATAGGATGCTTTATGAGGAAGATGTTTTAAAATATAGGATGTGATTAGGTCATGACCAGGAGCTTTTCGAGAAGGTAATTTGTGAATGATGTTGGATATTTCGGAAGGATAGAATGCTTTAGGTGGGAGAGACATTTGGAGCGGAATAGTCAATTCTGCTTCTATACTTCATGTGATCGGGATTGAGAATATCAGGGTGTGGAAGAAAAGTTTTATGAAGGAAATGGCCAAAAGCTGGGCTTTTTCCTGTCGGATCTAATCCAGCTTTGGGATTCGGTAAGGAGTGGATGATTGCAGTCTTTGAACTTTCAGGATTTTTTTAGTGGTCGTCCATAATGATTTGTCAGTAGTGGTAAGTTTTTCAGTGAAATTAAGTAAATTTTGAATTGCTCTACAAAACCATCAAGCTCTTCTCGTATCCAATCCAAAATCCTTAACGCTCCTTACATTGTCACGAATAAAATCATCCACAAAGACCTTAATGTTTCATATGTAGCTAATTTGGCCCGAACTAGATATCACCCCTTCTATGACAAACTCCTCTCCCACTCTAATACACTAGTTTCAATCCTTGCTTTCTCTTCAATTCATGACGATTTGCCAAGGCGTCTGAAAAGAAGATGGCCTCGAGACCTTCTTGTTTAGATTCACTACTAGAGTGTTGCCAATGGGCAGTTTCTCTTCATGTATTTTATAATTAACCAGCATATTTACTTGATGTATTATAATATACAGTTGTTAATTTTAATAAAAAAAATAAATATATAAATAAACGAAAAATTGAAAGAAAATTATATCGTTTCTCAGGAGCGCAATTTTTATGTTACGTATGTTTAAAAGTTCAGTTTAAAAAATTAAGACTTTATCACTTTGGGGATTACGAATTCATCGTAACGAAAAGTGCGCTTAGTAAGAAAATATTACGTTTATTTTATAACGCGTATTCATTGTTATATATATATTTTTTTTATAATATATTTTATTGTTTTTTACAACTGTATATACAAATACAATAAGTAAAATGGCTGAATTACAATAACAGGCATGAATAGACATGTAAAGAATCTACCCAGTGGTAGTACTTCAAAGTTTATTTCATGAGCAGGTCTCGAGGCCACCGTCTTTTCAGGCGCCTCGGAGGATTACCGGGAATAGATGTAGATGAGAGGTTACGGACAAAGGAGGTGTATCTATCGCGGGCCAAGTCTGCAACTAGTGGGATATTTAGGTCTCTATGGATGAGTTTATTAGTTACAAAGTAAGGAGCATTGAGGATTTTTCTTAGGATTTTGGATTGCAAGGATTGGATGCGGGAGGAGTTTGATAGTTTAGTGGACCCCCATAGCTCAATGCCATAGGTCCAAATAGGTCGGATAATCGTGATGTAAATGAGTCTTTTGTAGTAAATAGAGAGTTTTGAACGTTTGTCTAGTAAGTGTTGTAGTAAGCGGTATCTGCAGGCAGTTTCTTTTCGTTTCAGTCTAGTGTGAGGATTCCAAGTAAGGCGCCATTGTTATATTTAATCATCTACATTAATGAAACGTAAATTGATCAAAAAATTAAAATTGGGATAATTTATTTGTTTGTATTGTTAAACGGCGAATAAAATCGATTTTTTTATATTTCAATGAACTATAAGTTAAGCAAATGGCTGGACAATAACAAGACACAAATTTACTTTTTTTTTTTTTTTTATTCTTGCCTCCTCGCATCTTTGATTAGCTTATGAAGGTAGGTTTGTTTTGCGCCATTTAAAGATAATTAAATAATGATGTTTTTCTGAGATATGCAAAATATAGCTCCTAATAGCTCCTTGAAAAGTCTGAATATTCATAGAAATATTAAAATTTAATTTTCCACAGGCTGTTGTACGATACTTACTTTACTATTTTGAGGGTTTGACTTCTTAACCTTCTGGGATATTTCTTGTCTTTCATTGGGTACCTCTTATTTTTCTGTGAGTGCACATCCAGTAGGTATATTTGAGTTTTCTGATAAAAACCACTCAAGAGGACTGGACATTAATGGATACAGGTTGAATACCGTAATTATGTAATGTTCGATGATTATTTCAATTTTAAATATATATTGTGTGTGTGTGTGTGTGTGTGAGTGAGTGTGTGTTTGGTGTGTGTGTGTGTGTGTTTTTTTTTTTTTTTTTTTTTACGAGAGTAGGTGGAAATCTTCAAAAGACGCGGATAGGCCCGTACCTATCCGTGTGTGGGATTTCTACCCACTAAAACCAACCTCCCTACACCTGTTTCTCACCCTCCACGGGACCACCGTTAGGCATTACTTCGTGGAGGAGAGTGGCTGTGTGCCGCCCCGTTGTTAGGCGCCTTACCCTATATTTCTAGGCACTCCTCTCCTTCTCTTCCATTCTCAATTTCTTGATGACGTCCGCAGCCAGACGTTGGCCCGCCATCCAGTTCTCCTGAGAAAGTAGCATGAGGTTGACGATGTTGTCAGGTGTAGCTTCTGATCTGCATATTTCTTGAAATGCTTCCCTCTCTACTTGAAAGCGAGGACAGCAGAAGAATACGTGTTCTACTGTCTCATCTATTGTTGGGCATCTTGGACATTCTGCTGTATTGTCCAACTTAAACCGTAATTGGTAGGCTCTGAAGCAGCCATGTCCAGTGAGCATTTGGGTTAGGTAGTAGTCCACTTCCCCGTGGCTTCTATCCATCCAGGGTTGGATGCTGTGTGTGTGTGTGTGTGTGTGTGTGTGTGTGTGTGTGTGTGTGTGTGTGTATGTGTGTGCGTGTGTGTGCGTGTGCGTGTGTGTAAAGAATACAACTGCCAATTGAATAAATCTGAGGAATATATATGAAGTCATAGGCCTTTAAATTTAGTTCAATGCTTTAGATATAACTAAATTATGGAAACATGGAGAATATCTTTAATGCTTTATTATATTTACAATTTATCACATTGATCCATCTTTGAATTTCTTCATTTAGGAATGTCATAAAGAGACTAAAAATAGCTAACCAATAAGGACTCTCGATTATTTTATGTCCTTAGAATTAATCCTGGATAGGATCTGATTGGCGAGTTGGATGAATCCTACGGACAGCCCCTTGGATATCGCCGGCTTCAACTCCTTCACTATCTCAGCGTTGTTCTCATTCAAGAAAAGATTCATGTTGTCTCCTGAAAAGTAGTGTAATAAATAGTTAATGAAAATATTTAAAAAATAGCGTTTTTATATATCAACAAAAAAACAACAACAAATAAATACAAAAACAAACCAATCAATTATCGGCTACTACATGTATCACGAATAATTTTTTTGATAACTTAAGCACAAGTAAACATGCATGATTACTTCATATTTTACTTTCACTTACTATATATAGTAAGGGAAAAAGTATTGCGACCGTGAAAATTTTCGAATTCCAGTTTTCAACGGAAATACGCGTTTTAGGGTCTCCTGTACACGTTATAGAGTTCAAATAACCAAGTCCCGCAAAAAGGTCTGTAAGTGTGTGTGGTAACTCCCGGGCGGAAACGAAAAGTCCTATAAAACTGAAATTTTATATTATGACAACTATACTCCCGAGATGTTACAAAAACTTTTTCATCAAAATCGGCTAACCAGAAGAGCCACTTTATACCATGCATATTACCCTTTTTGTGATTTTCTCAAAAACTGTTTCAACGAGTTTGATTAAACTCCCTATATCGATGTAAAATTTAATGGGATTTAATATCATGTAGGTATCATTCTGATTAAAATGGTCTGACATAGATTAAATGCCGATAGTTTAAATTTTTCTTTCTCTAAAGTACCTTTAATTTTGTAGTTTTTATAAAAATAACTATATTATCTTGTTACCGCTGATGAAAAACAGGTAAATATATAACTTTAACGAAATTGATACCCAACTAAAAGATACAACAGAAAAAATATTTTTTTAATGCAATTTTTCGTTTTTGAACATAAGAACAGTAATATACATGTATGATATACCGTTTTAAAGCTAAAGATTTTTGAAAAAAAAATATCTCATGCACAAGCTTTTTAAAGTTAATAGAGAGTGATGAAAAGTAGATAAAACTAACTGATTATTTTAGATAATAATATAATAGATTTGTTGATAAAACACATGCTCCTATAGAAATACTATTTAATTAATTATTTAATAGTTTCGTGTATTTTTATCTCTAACTGTATTTGAAAATTCTTTCATTGATTTTAAAAATGGAGGTAAGTGAAAGTCGTGTGTTGCCAGCACCCGATTTTTTTTTTTGTTTTGATGAGGAATGACTAAATATTTATAGAAACTGTAAAGACGGAAGATCACTCACCTAAAGCTTTGTCCCCGTTGAAGAGGTTCTGGAAGTTGAAGACGGACTTGGCCGGGGTGAGGTCGATGTCCAACGAATCCACTTGGAAGACGGTCTTACCATTCTTCTCCACTTCGCTGAACTTGAAGGTTATCAGGGCATCGATGTCATCTGGAAGGGAAAACAAAATGTCACTTAGTATTGATAAGTTCTGAGTATCCAGTTTCGTCATGGTTACTCTGTATTGGTAGTTCAAGTTTCACAACCCTACTGTAAATCATATAAGAAAAAGCCATAAAGTACATTCTAGTTCCCATATTTCTCGTTCCACGCAATGAGCGTTTTTTAGCAGAAAACAAAATCACTTCTTTAGACACCGTCTCAGAGTCAAGTATGAATTTTCTTTCTTATTGATTATGAGCTCCTTTCTTCCTACCTCTTTCCCTATTCACATATTTTTCCTTTATACATCCTGACATATAATTGTTAGTTTAATTATATTACTTAAAAATTTAAATATTTTTTTTCATTCATATTGTTTATCGTTCTTTACTATGTTTTTGTATATATTACCGTCAAATACCACTTCAAAATCCTTCATTTTTAAAATTTTAATTGTTCACATGTTGTTCATTAAACATTTAATCATTTTCTTGGTTTCTCTTTATATATTCTAATTGAAATATTATCATCTTAATTTTGTTTACTTCCATACTTTATAACTATCATCTTAATTTTGTTTACTACCATACTTTATAACTGTCATCTTATTATCATTTTACATTTAATTTTATGTTTGTTTCCATATTATATTACTGTCACCATATTATTATTATATACCTCACGTATTATTAAGTCTATAATTAAATTGGTTGTTATCTTGTTTCTTTTAGCACTGATGAAGGCCCACAATGTAGACCGAAACGTCGCCTATTAAAATAGCACTATGTTTTAATGTGTGTTTCTCTCTAATGACCGCACCCCCGACCATCTTCCTCATCTAATTTCTCAACGGTCAACTAAACTCCACTATTACTGTAAATCATGGGTCCCCAAATACCAACTAACTAACCAAATAAAATCAAAATTTACTTTCAGACAAAAATAAATTTATCATGTTTTCTGTTTATAAGAACTAAGAGGTGAATCATGTTACAACAGAAAGTTATACAATAATGTAACAAAAAATTATGTTACTGTTTGAAAGAGATTTTCATAAGGAACAACATATAACTATGTTAAGGGCAGTAATAGGTGGTTAGAGATGGTTAATGTTATCACATTACTTTTTTACTGATAGCTTTCTATGAGAGAGGAAAGATCAGTTACTTATTGTTAGTTATTTGGCGTTGAAGGCGTAAACCTTATTGGTAATCATGTACAAATTTTTAGCAGCTCCTAATACACATATATATATAATCCAATGACTTTACGCCCTTACAGTTCTATGATCCCTACTCTTCAGGCGTGACTAGGAACGACTCTCATGGCTGGTGTGAGAACTGATAAAATTCGTTTTTTTTTTATTTTCACCATTGGGTACATTTGCGATCAACTTGAAAAAAATATATATTGTGCAAAACCCACAATATGAAATAAAGTAGCCAAAAATTGTTGGTGTACCAATCCAACATAATCTAAACATTTTTTGGAAAATTAAAAATAAAAAATTTTGACTTAGGTTGCCGAAACAAAAAAACTTTATTTTTTTTTTTTTTTATGGAACTCATTAAGAAAAACATTGACATATATTTTTTTCGTGAATGTCGGTTGATCAATTCAGGATAAAAAATTGTTTTTTTCACACAAAATTTAAAAAATATATATCATGGAGGACCCTCCAAAGAAATAAAGAACCAAAAAATTGGAGGCGTAACTAACCATCCTAACCTAATTTTTTTTTTTAATTTAAAAAACTTTTTGACTAACATTTTCGTGGAAAGAATTTTTTTTAAATTTTTTTTAAATTGTTTTGTAAAATCCCTTGTTTTTTCGTGAAAATCGGCTGAGCTGTTCAGAATAAAACAATTTTTTTTTCCCCCTCCATAACTTCCCTCCCATAAGGATTAAGGGGCTAAAACCTTGCTTAAGGTTGTTTTCCATAGGTATGAATCAATGGTATAAGTTTCGTTCTGATATACGCGAGGGCAGGTTTCAGATGCTTATACCGCTAGGCCCTTTATTGAAAATAATATAGACTATTTTGATTAATAAAGACAGGTATCAATAATTTGTTTTATTTAACAACTATAATCCAAGATTATTTGGGAAAGATGTATTCAATTGTCTGAGTATAAGGAAAGAAAGGTATATAATTTTTCTTTTCTTTTTTTATGAATTATTTTGTAAAAGTAAAAAAACCTTATCTTATATTACAAGAAAAAAAAAAAAGAGGTAAATTGCCATTTCATATCTCATTACCCTTAGAAACACGACCATCGTAAATATATTAAAGGATGATTTATTCAACCAATTTATTTATTTTTTGTTCTCTTTACAAGCGTTTAGCCCAGAAAGAAAAAAATAAACTGGTATAATTTATGCACTCAACAACTGACTGACTTGTTTATTTTTTGAACATTAGACAACATTAGTCATTTGTCCGATGTAACTATTTGCAATTACATAACGCGAGTTGGAAAAACAACAGGAAATATCAGATTGTGAAAAAATAATAAAGAAAAGGTTTAAAGACAACAGCCTAGCAAAATTAATTTAGGAAGTTTAAATTATTTTTTATTATTATTTTATTTTCTTAGCTTTCATTTACTTAATATATTTAATGAAACACTAGTTCAAAGTTACTAGTACTTTTTGTTGTTTAGTATATAAAGCAATACTTAAAATTAGACATTTTTTAAATTTAACCTAGCTACCTATGAAATATATAGGGAGCGCCGTGGTCTAGTGGATAGAGCACTAGTCTACTGTTCTCCGGTTCCTGGGTTCGAATCCCAGCTGTGGCAGAATATTATTTATTCTGTTCACTTAGATGGGGGCGAACCTTGACTATTGAGACCTTCCCGGGACAGACCCAGCTTCTTTATTAAATAAATCACCTAATCAACTCATTGCACTGCCGTTGGCTTAGAATTGGCATTAGAAATAGCATGAGAAACAAGCGCTAGCCACTCAGCCACGGGCTCCTCGTAATCAATATTAGTTTCATAATTTTAATAAGCAACTTCACTGTTGTGAGATCGAGCCTACAATGGCCTAAATTTAGGCCGAAACGTTATTAAAAAATAAATTGAGTGTACTTATTTACCCTCATACATGACTGAAACGACAAGAAACTGCACGATGTTTTCGACTACTCCAACACTTACTAAACAAACGTTCTAACCTTCCACTTAACTACAGCAGGCTCATCTACATGACTATTATACGGCCTATATGGACTTACGGAGTAGAGCTTTGGGGCTCTACTAAACCATTAAATTCTTCCCGTATCCAATCTCTACAATTCAAAATCCTTCGTAAAATCCTCAATGCTGCTTACTTTGTAACTATAAAGCTGATCCATAAAGACCTTAATATTCCGTATGTTGCTGATTTGGCCCCATTTAGATACCATTCCATTCATGACTAACTCCATTCCCACCCTAATCCTCTAGTTTCAACCCTTTCTTCCTCTTCAATTCCTGACAATCCTCCAAGGCTTCTGAAAAGGAGATGGCCCCGAGACCTTATGGTTTAGAATATATTTAGACTGCTTCCATTTGGAAGCTTCTACATGTGTTTCATGCCTTTTTATATCTCACTCAAATTTACTTGTTGTATTCCATCATACAGTTGTAAATTCCAATAAATAAATTTAAAAAAAAAAGTTTAATTATTTGAAGTGTTTCGAATTTTTCTCAATTTATACCTCCAGTCAATAATTCTTCCATAATTATAAAAGCCACTACATTCACGTTTGCGATGCAGGAATGAGTCACTAGTTAATAATAAAAAATTTCGACTCACTTCAACTCAAAATATTTGGCCTGAGAATAAATAAGAAGTGATCTACTTACAGGACACAATGCTACACTTGCCAGTCCCCGATATTGGCATCACCATCACCTTTCCATTGATGGTATATTCTCCTGCGCAGTCTAGCTCCTTCAGCGTTCCTTTGACCACCATCGTTTTCCAGTCGTTCCTGCAAAGAACAAAAATAAAAGCCCATAAGCTTTTCACTCACCTCCGTTGTTGAAATCAATTGAAGAAATTTTAAATAATGTTAGAGATGAAAAAAGGTAATGGCATTGAGTTGCAATAGAAACATGTGTTTTATAAAACAATCTATTATATTTTTATCTACAACAATCGGTTAGGTTTATCGGCTTTTCATCACTCTCAATTAAGTTTTACGATTCCGTGAATTAGATAATATTTTTTTTAGAATCTTTGGCTTCCCAACGGTATATTATTCGTCTATCTATTTCAGCCTAGGTGTAAGATACATAGGAAGTTGAGGTCATACGGATGATCTGATTTGTGACTAAATAACGACAATGAGAATTTTTTCGAAGGATTTCGAATTGTAAGGATTGTTCGATGTTTTTCTAAAGCCCCAAAGCTCGATTCTATTGGGTTGTTTCACATGAAATGTCCGTTTTTATAGTTTCTGAAATACATAAAGGATTTTGCAGGTCTCTGTTGTTTTCTTCCGAATGTTTTCATATTTAAAGTTAACAGTTACTAATCCTCTACCTTTGTATTATAAACTTTAGCTTCCCAATCAATTACCCACTTTTTTGTATACCTCCAAATATGAACATGGAAACACGCAATTTTCGAGTGATATTTAAAGGACTCTCAGCACAACTAATCGCAAGTGCATCTACCGTTTCCAGACATTTAAAGTGTATTGGGAAAGTAAAAAAGCTCGATACATGGGTACCTCATGATCTCACTGAGCGGCAGCAAGACCCTGTGTTTCAAAACATACCGTGCAAAATTTGAAAGAACTAGGCTACGAAGTTCTTCCGCACCCAACATATTCTTGTCTCCAACAGATTACCACCAGTTCAGGAATTTAGACAACTTCGTCAAAGGGAGAATTTTTGAAAATGATGATCAAGTGAAAAGTGCGTTTTCAGATTTTGTTTCACTTTAAAGCTCAGAGTTTTTCAGTTCGGGGATAAAAAAGTTGGTGTCACGTTGGGGAAAATGTGTAGAAAAAGAAGGTAAATATTTCGAATAAAATTATCTTGTTTTCATATCGTATTTTTAATAAAAATCCTTTACCTTGAAAACGGACATTTCATGTGACTCAACCCAATAGCTACTCCCCATTAGTGATGGGCAAATACTCAAAAAATTTGAGTACTGATTACTGTAATCAAATGATGCTCGCTGCTGATTACAAAATCTACTCAGCTTTCCTCCTGATTACTTTCTATTTTCCTCTGTAATCAAAATTTTCGTACTTTTGAGTACTTGATTACTTTTTTATATGAGGTGGCCAGAATAGAGTATATTACATACATCTATTAAGTTAATTTATATTAATAATTTCTTTAAGCCATCTTTTTTTTCATATTGTCGATTATTTTAAACTTTTCGTTAAAAAATTGATAAGGGTAATTTATTATTATTAAGATGGTGGGTTTATAGATTATTGTAAACTCTTCAGATAAAATCGATATCGGAGCCTATTATTATGTTTTTTTACACTTGGAATTTCATTTTAACTTTTTCGTATTTATTGGATACCAGGCTCGGTAGCTGGGTTCCCAAAGGTTCGTTACCGATTATGCTATTAATTTTAATCCCGCTCGCTCAAATATGGGGTTATTATAACTTTTTCGTAATTTAATGGATACAAGGCTAAGTAGTTGCGTTCCCAAAGGTTCTTTACCGATTATTCTATTAATTTTAATCGTGCTCACTAAAAATATAGGTTTATTGTAACTTTTTAGTATTTATTGGATACAAGGCTAAGTAGCTGCGTTCCCAAAGGTTCGTTACCGATTATACTATTAATTTTAATCCGCTCGCTCAAATATGGGTTTATTACAACTTTTTCGTATTTATTGGATACTAGGCTCAGTAGCTGCGTTCCCTAAGGTTTGTTACCGATTATAATATTAATTTTAATCGCGCTCACTCAAATATGGGTTTATTATAACTTTTTCGTATTAATTGGTTACTAGGCTCAGTAGCTGCGTTCCCAAAGGTTCGTTACCGATTATACCACTAATTTTAATCGCGCTCACTCAAATATGGGTTCATTATAACTTTTTCGTATTTATTGGATACTAGGATCAGTAGCTGTTCTCAAAGGTTCGTTACCGATTATTCTATTAATTTTAATCGCGCTCGCTCAAATATGGGTTCATTATAACTTTTTCGTATTTATTGGACACTAGGCTCAGTAGCTGCTTCTCAAAGGTTCGTTACCGATTATACTATTAATTTTAATCGCGCTCGCTCAAATATTGGTTTATTATTACTTTTTCGTATGTATTCGCTGTTAGGCTCAGCTGCTGCGTTATGGGGGGTTCTAACCCGACCATTCTATTAATTATTCGTGTGCTTGCTCCAATATGGGTTTATTATAACTTTTTCGTATTTATCTAATACTAGACTAAATAGCTGCGTTACCAGCGGTTCTTATAATTATCACACTTAATTTTAACATTTCTCCTTCCAGAATAGATTGATTTTAGTACTAATTTCTGTATTTTGTTTTCGGTTTGGCTGATAAACGTTTTATTGGTTTTAAGTGCGTTCGGATAAATATTGATTTGTTTTAACTTCTTCGTGTTTCTTTTCTATGCTAATTTCTGTATTGGGTTTTGGGGGTTTAGTTAGTGAATGTGTTAATGTTTTTTTAGTCAGTTGGTCTAATATATGTTTATTTCGTGTTTTTTGTAACTTTTGATCTATTGGGTTACCGCTAATCCTTTTCATCAGGATAGAAATTTATCTATTTGGTTAATATTTTGGAGTTTGATAAAAATCAGCTGAACAGAACGATTATATACGCCTATTTTTATTTGATGAAAAAAATTCAAACAAAATCTACTCTAAAGCAACCAACTGAAATAATTAATATCGTTAACAAAATCCTTTAAAAAGTAAATATATTTTCAAGTATAAAAATAATACGAACATGTTAAAATAAACCTCTGCATGAGTTAGCGCTATTAAAATTAAAAGTATAATCTGTAACGAGCCCTTGGTTACGCAGCGACTGAGCCTAATAGCGAATAAATACGAAAAAGTTGTAATAAACCCATATTGGAGCGGGCACACGAATAATTAATAGAATGGTCGGGTTAGAATCCCCCATAACGCAGCAGCTGAGCCTAACAGCGAATAAATACGAAAAAGTTACAATAAACCCATATTTGAGCGAGCACGATTACAATTAATAGTATAATCGGTAATGAACCTTTGGGAACGCAGCTACTTAGCCTTGTATCCATTAAATTACGAAAAAAGTTATAATAAACCCATATTTGAGCGAGCGCGATTAAAATTAATAGCATAATCGGTAACGAACCTTTGGGAACCCAGCTACCGAGCCCGGTATCCAATAAATACGAAAAAGTTAAAATAAACCTATCCTTGAGCGAGCGCGATTAAAATTAATATCATAATCGGTAACGAACCATTGGTAACCCAGCTACTGAGTCTAATATCCAGTAAATACGAAAAAGTTAAAATGAAATTCCAAGTGTAAAAAAACATAATAATAGGCCCCGATATCGATTTTATCTGAAGAGTTTACAATAATCTATAAACCCACCATCTTAATAATAATAAATTACCCTTATCAATTTTTTAACGAAAAGTTTAAAATAATCGACAATATGAAAAAAAAGATGGCTTAAAGAAATTATTAATATAAATTAACTTAATAGATGTATGTAATATACTCTATTCTGGCCACCTCATATAAAAAAGTAATCAAGTACTCAAAAGTACGAAAATTTTGATTACAGAGGAAAATAGAAAGTAATCAGGAGGAAAGCTGAGTAGATTTTGTAATCAGCAGCGAGCATCATTTGATTACAGTAATCAGTACTCAAATTTTTTGAGTATTTGCCCATCACTACTCCCCATTGCTTCGCGCTGGTGCAATTTAAATGCGGTGTCATTTATGGGTTCATACATTTTAACTCATTAAAGTTAATCTAGTTTCCATGTGAGTCCCATTTAGTTTACAGTGGAACTACTATTTTTTGTGAAATGTTCCAATTTATTATGTTATTTACAGTATTAGTTTATAACAACTATTCCTTTATTTTAGCAACTTACGTTCGAGTTGGTACATAATATTTTTTAAAAATTTTTACTACTGTATGAAGTATAAAACCTGTACAATCACCACGAATCAGCACAACCTCCCTAATCTACTACCTTACTATTAACATCGGTGCATAAGTTTATGCGCTTATAAAATCTTTCTACTAAATATTACCTTTTCTAAAATCTTTCGCTTTCCAAAGGTATATTATAGTTCTTTGTTACTACTTATCTTTCAGGAATAATTTTTTTATGAATTGGTCACAGAAAATTTATTTTTTCCGTTTAAGGAAAATATTTTACTAATAAACTTTCAGGAAACAATGCCCTAAATGGTGGTGATAACCTTATCTTGAGTGATACCTTATGAGTGATAACCTTATCTATGATGATTACAAGTAGTAATTTAATAAATATGTAAAATCATAATTTATTTTTCAAAGTTTTATCGTAATTCTTTTTTAACATGTTCACGCTGGGATGACCCACCGGTAGACCATCAAGGTGATCTGATGGGATTTATTTTAGTCCTCCAATTGTGACACTAACCTTCAATAGCTGTGAATGGTTTGGAATCCAGCAATTGGATCATTATGGACGAATAACACACTCGTGTCATCAGCATAAGTAGTGAGGACAGAGCTCCGTAAGATTATATCTAAATTTTCAATTTGAAGTATAATCACGTTTCTTCGGTGTTTATCCCATTAAGCACCAAAGGAATTTACAAGTATGCTAACGTCACGAGAGATTATTTTTATTCAGGAACTTAGCTTGTTTAAAAGGAGAAATATAAACATAGATCACTCTTGGCCAAACATACTAATTAGTTATTCTAGTACCAACTCCGTGGTTTGTTAGATCCCTGTAGGACAACTTGAAACCACCATGAATTAATATTTTTAAAAACGCTGCAAATAGTTACACAATGGTTTATTAATTGCAAATAACTATATTACGGTAAAACTGTTTATATAGCTGTTTATAGGCAATTAAGTAATATGAAAAGCAATAAATAATTCAAAGTAAAATGGTATATCACCACTGCTAATTTTAAAACGCTATCTATATCACTGCTAGTTTCTAACTAAACTAAGTAATTTCAATGATTCTTTTTTAATTTTGTAGAAAATTTAATTCTCTATGAAATATCACTAAATTTTTGTATTTAATAATTTGGAGAAACGGATTTTTGGTGGAATTACATCTATTATAATTTGTGACTTGAATATACAGATCAACATTATTTTTTTTATTATTTTTTTTTTTTTATTCATTTCCTGTCTTTAAAAATAACTGAGTTCTGGGTGTACATATGGGAAAGATTCCAATTTTTTTCCGTTTTCCTTTTTTCTTTATGTTTTTCTTGTTTATCTTGCTTTACTGATTCTAAAACTCTCTACACATTTTTCTCTATCTTCAAAAATAACTGAGTTTAGGGAGTATTAATGAATAAAATTTCAATTGTTTTAATTTCTTTTTACTTTCACTTACTATATATAGTAAGGGGAAGTATTGCGATCGTGAAAATTTTCGAATTCCAGTTTTTAACGGAAATACACGTTTTAGGGTCCCCTGAGTCCAAATAACCAAGTCCCGCAAAAAAGTCAGTGTGTGTACACCCTGGCGGAAACGGTAAGTCCTATGAAACTGAAATTTCATATTTAAGACAACTATACGCCCGAGACGTGACAAAACTTTTTTCATCAAAATGAGCTTACCAGAAGAGGCACTTTATACCATGCATTTTGCACCTTTTTTCGATTTTCTCGAAAACGGTTCCGACGATTTTGATTAAACTCGCTATATCGATGTAAAATTTAATGGACTTTAATATCATGTAGGTTTTATTCTGATTAAAATGGTCTGACAGGGCTTAAATGCAGATATTTTAAATTTTCTTCCCCTAAAGTACCTTTAATTTTGTATATTCTATAAAAATAGCTATATTATCTTGTTAACGCTGATGAAACAGTTCTCTTCTAGTCTTCGGAGAGTGCACATCGCGGTTTGTTTCTTTGATCCTAGAGAACAATAGGCCGATTGTTGTGGACCTTTCATAGAATTCAGTAGTGTAGTATATCTTTTCGTTTTGTTTTTGAGTTGGTTTATAATTTAATTTTGAACTTGTTCATAATTATTCTTACTAGTTTATTGTTTTTTTTTTTTTTTTTTTTTTTTTTTTTTTTTTTTTTTTTAATTATGTGACTTCCGTATATACTGAAGCAAGAAGACCCTTGGTGATTTCAGGGAGTACCCATTTATTTACTTTTATTTAATTTAATTTAATTTATTTTTCTGTTGTGTTTGTTTTTATTTTGGTTTTGAAATGGCTACGGGCTTAGACCCCAAACCGCCTGACCTACAGGACTCAATTTTCAATGTTAAGGGAAAATTTTGTATAAAGTACGTAGTGATGCGTATGGGTGATAATGCGGTCCAAAAAACATTTAAGGACTTTAGCCCATTCAATATATGCCGATTTATTAAAAGTTATGCCCCGCTTGTCACTATGAAAATTTTAAAAAATGGTACTGTACTATTAACGGTTAATAATGAAAAAGATTTTATCAATTTAGGAAACATTAATTCATTTCAGAATATACCACTACATTTTGAATTGCACAAGTCACTAAATTTCTGCCGGGGAGTTGTTTATGTTCCTGAGCTAATGAATTGTTCCGAGGATGAAATAGTTTCCGAACTTGAAAACTTTGGAGTAGTGAAAGTTAAAAGAATTTTTAAAAAAGTAAATAGGGCTCGTACTCCTACCCCACTACTTATACTTACCTTTGAACGCAGCGATCTCCCAGATCGACTATTTTTGGACTTTATGGCTATCAAAATCAGACCCTATGAACCAAAACCTCTTTTATGTTTCTCATGTTATAAATATAGACATACTAGTAAATTCTGTAAAATTGTAAATTGTGGAAAATGCGGTGACAATTCTCACACCTCTGATAGCTGTGTAAATCCTCCAAAATGCATAAATTGTAATGGGGAACATCCTGCCTTTTATTCTAAATGTCCAGTTTATCTACGGGAGAAAAATATCGAAAAACTCAGAACCCATGAGAAACTTTCTTATCGCCAGGCTGAACAGGCTATACTTAGACAAGAGCCTCCAGCTGGCCAACGGTCTCATGTTGAAGTGATAACGGCGACCCCTACCAGGCCTCCCTTCACCGCTTCACCGCCCACCGCGGCTCCCCCCGCCCCGGTATCGCTCTCTCCTACCGCCTCAGCAGATACCATCTCCCAACTCGTCGATCAAATATCTAAATTAGCTACGACTGTCGATGTACTGTTTAAAAAAATTAGTCTAATGGAAACTACATTATCTAAAATAAATACCGCTGATTGTCAGGAGTTAGTTATATATTCACCGATGACAAGGCGCACAACTGAAGCTAAAACTAACAATGGTGCTGAGGAACTCATGGAACCCGTTGAATCCATTCTTAAGTCTACAGTTAAATCCACAAACCCAAAGTTGGACATTAACTTAAAAATAAATAGTCCTACTTCACAAATCTCCACTAAAGGTGACCCAAGTACCTCCTCGAAGAATGATAATGTTAGTATGGCAAAACAAAAATACAATACCCGTAAGAAATCTTAAAATTGAAAAGGGAGAAACATACATATATTTATATATCTGTGTGTGTATATGTATGTATGTGTGTGCGCGTATGTGTCTAATTGTGTATATGTATGTATGTGCGTGTCTGTGGATTTATATATGTGCATACAAGTATGCGGATGTGAATGTATTTGAATATATTTATATGTATGTTTGTGTGTTTATTTTCACTAATGCTTCCCCGAACACTTTATCATTAGTTACAGAATACCCTTCTTTCATAACTATGTTTATATTTAATAATATTTATACAATGGCTGAGATTCTCTTCGCATTTGATTCTTGTTCTTTCAACACTTCCCCGCTTCAATGTAATAGATCTCTCTATTTTTCAACAATTTCTGTCGTCAATCATCTTTTCTTTATCTCAATTCTCATATACTTAGATTTATCAGTCAGTTGTTTCTCTTTCTACTCCCTTCTTCTATCATTATTGGAGGATGTAGATATTTGTTTTTGTATTACATGAATATACTCCAATGTAATATCAATGGTCTAATTCATCGGCAGGACGAGCTGAAATACTTACTGGGGCACTATAATTGCTCTGTCGCCTGCATTCAGGAAACCCACCTGAAACCTACCAGACAAATAGAATTTCGGGGATGGGCGATAAGAAGAAAGGATTACTTGGATGGACAAATTGCTTGCGGAGGAGTGTGTATATTCATTAAAGACGGTGTTCCTTTTTCTGATATTAATAATAACTCTCAGTTACAAGTCATATCAATCCGAATTCTTTCTCAACCGCGCCCTTTCACGTTATGCTCCATCTACCTACCACCTGGTCGACCCTTTAACGTCCAGGAACTGAAAGACTTAGTGGATTCGTTGCCATCGCCAGTGGTCGTAGCTGGAGATTTCAACGCACACAGTTTATTATGGGGTAGTGACAGCTTAGACGAACGGGGTAAATTGGTCGAAACCTTTCTAGATACATGTCATCTGAACACCATTAATAACCATTTCTATAAAACACACCTCTGCACCCGATCCGGCAATCTCTCTGCTATTGATCTTACAATCACCAGCCCTCAGTTACAAGCAACAACTCAATGGTACACATTAGATGATACACACGGTAGTGATCATTTCCCCATAATCATCAAAACTCTCAATAAAAGTCCTACTCTTAGTAGACCCAACAAATGGCTGACTAAAAAGGCAGATTGGGCTCTGTATCAAGAGAAAGCCCAACTTACTGACATCGACCTATTCGAAAGTGACCCTGACAGACTTATTTCAAATGTTAATACCAGACTGCTTACCGCGGCACATATTGCTATTCCACACACATCCACAAACGACAGTACACATCATGGCTCTCGCCCTCCTGTACCCTGGTGGAACGAAGAATGCGACAAAGCCATAAAAGATAGGCGAAAAGCTTTGAGAAAGTTTCTCCGGCGACCATCTTCAGAAATGCTAGAGACATACCAAGCTGCACGAAAACACGCTCGATATATCATTAAAAAGAATAAAAAATCGTCGTGGAAAATTTTTTTAGGTAAAGTTAGTTGTAACACTCCAACTGCCGCTTTATGGGAAACAGTTCGGAAAATTATGGGATTTGGATTTTCACCCCAAATAACGTGTCTGAAAAACCGCGGCCTGTATGAAACTGATCCTGTAACTTTAGCTAACCACTTCTATTCCACCTCTTCCACCGCTAACTTCTCTGCTCACTTTCTTAATATAAAGCAATCTATTGAATCCATCCCTCTTAACATTCCATTTGATCCATCAGATCCCCTAAATCACTCCTTTTCAATGGCAGAATTTCTTACCGCTTTAAACTCCAGAAAAGATTCCTCTCCCGGTCCAGATCAGATATGTATTTTTATGATTAAACATCTTAGTTCTAATAATAAATCAGTAATCCTACAGGTTTTAAATACTCTGTTTTTATCCGAAAGTTTTCCAAATATATGGAAAAAATCAATTACGATTCCTATACTCAAGAAAGATAAAGACCCGATGAACGTCAATAGCTATCGCCCTATCTCTCTCACCTCTTCTATGTGTAAACTCTTGGAGAAACTGATAAGCAATCGTTTGATGTGGTTCCTAGAAGCGAAAAATGTTCTTCCAGTATGGCAAAGTGGTTTTCGGAAAGGAAGAAGCACGAGAGACAACCTGGTTCGCCTGGAATGCGACATATTAGGTGCCTTCGAACAAAAAGAAAAACTGTTGGCTGTTTTTATTGACATTGAAAATGCTTTTGACAGGACTTGGAGAAGGCTCATCGTCGATACTTTGGGTTAGGATGGGAATCAATGGGCATATCCTTGGTTTCATCTCTAACTTCCTCACAGATAGAAGATTTATGGTTAGACTCGGTGATGTGTTTTCTCGAGAATATGAGCAAGAAAATGGCGTGCCTCAGGGCTGCGTCTTGAGTGCAACACTCTTTTGTATATGTTTAAATGAGGTGTTAAGAGTAGTCAAGTTGCCGGTCAAGAGTATGCTGTACGCGAACGATCTTGTACTTTATACTGCAGGGAAACAGGTGCCAGATTTACAAGACAAGATGCAATCAGCTTTAGATAACGTCAGTGGCTGATTTAGTGACAACGGTTTCACCATATCACCCCAAAAGACTGTTGCGATACTTTTCAGCAAAAGACAACCGAATTTACAACCATCCCTAAAGATAGCCAACCAACCACTCACTCTTTCTAATACAGTCAAATACCTTGGTGTGACCTTCGATCGCACACTTAGCTGGTCTCCACATCTGAAGCAACTAAAAGCTAATTGCCTCCGTTCTCTCAATCTCTTCAAGATGGTTAGTAACACAAGTTGGTGTGCTGATCGTAGAAGCATGATAAGTCTGTTTAGGACTCTCATAAGGCCAAAGTTAGATTATGGTTGCAGTGCTTTTAATTCTGCCTCAAGTCGAACTCTAAAACTACTCGATCCTATACACAACACCGGTCTTCGAATAGCTATTGGTGCTTTCCGTTCCAGCCCTTCTATTAGCTTGTGTGCTGAAGCTGGTGAACCTCCACTTGCACTACGAAGGCAACAATTTGACCTGATCCTTGCTGCTAAGATCCTGTCCACTCCCAACCATCCTCTCCTTTATTTATTCCCAAATAGACAATTTCTCACCCAACAACAATTCTTCCTATCCAAAAGACCATCCTTTATAGTCCGCATTTCTAAATTTCTGGTCGAGCTTAACCTCGAATTTCCTTCTTTCCATACAATAGAAACATCTCCAATTTATCCTTGGCAATTTCCCTCCCCTAATATCTGTCTTTCTCTTACCAAATTACTCAAACAAAACACATATCCTTACATATATAAGCAGAAATTTCAAAAACTACAAGATAGACTCGGTATTGCTGATTACGTATATACTGATGGCTCTAAGAGTTCCTTAGGTGTGGGAGCATCGGTCGTGTGTGAGGGCAGACAACATCTATTTTCCCTTTCTCCACTCTGTAGCAACTATACCGCAGAACTAGTTGGAATTTATAAAAGTTTAAATGTAATTTACCCTACTAAGACAAACAGGATTATTTGCACAGACTCCTTATATGCCCTGCTCAGCTTGAAGCGCCTTTTCTCTACCGACTCTCTTATTCAAAATATTTTATTATCATTGCAGTCCACAATAGTTTCCAATAATTCAGTTTTTTTCGTCTGGGTACCGAGCCACTGCGGTATAGTTGGCAATGAACTCGCAGATCGTGCAGCCAAAGAAGCAATAACAGATGGCATTCCCTTTACTGGGGTGCCTGTTGGCGACTATGTTTCTATCATCAAGCAGCGGATTCGGTCGAAGTGGGGACAGATTTGGCATGACACTAATGACAACAAATTAAGAGAAATAAGAAGGGACATCTCCCATTGGCATTCGTCCCTACGACAAAAGCGAAGGGAAGAGGTTATCCTGGCGCGCCTGCGTATTGGACACACCCGACTAACTCACGGACATCTCATGGCACGGGAACCTCCTACGGACTGCCCAACATGCGGTTGCCCAATCTCTGTTAAACACGTTTTGACAGAGTGCAGGGCTTATGATACTCACAGAGCACATATTGCAATTGACACTGACTTACCAACCGTTTTACAAGACAACATACAAACAACTGCAAAACTTTTTGACTTCCTACGACAGACCGACTTGTACAATAGACTATAATATTTAATCCGTTTATAAAAAGTGATTTAAGGCGAAAATGACCCAAGTGGTTTACGCCTAATATAAATTGAATAAATTCGATACCCAACTAAAGGGAAAAACAGAAAAAATATTTTTTTAATGCAATTTTTCGTTTTTGAACATAAGAGCAGTAATATACATGTATGATATACCGTTGGAAAGCTAAAGTTTTTAGAAAAATATTATCTCATACACAAGCTTTTAAAAGTTAATAGAGAGTGATGAAATGAACATAAGTATAAGAATGTTTCTATTAAAACAAATAAAACAAGGACAAAATGAAGGGGAACTAATTGAGATAATGCACTTAAATTATTACACTTAGAGATAATAAGTACTGGGAATCGAAAGAAAATAACGTTTCTAAGTCTCAAGGATACATTCCTCGACTGTCTGTAGTAAACATCTTACTGTTGTTTTCATTAGTTACAGCAAGGTTAGAAAATGTACTCACTGAATAAATTATATTAAAAACAAAGTTTGTTTAGTATACAATATATCATTATCCCAAGATTAAATTCCGAGTTAATATCGATCACAAAATCCTACGAAGTTCAAATACGATGTATGAGTATTAAAACTTTCACAAGTTTCTAACAGTTACTATCAACTATTATTTCAAGACTGATAATGTGATAGCCATCGGCCACTGAGTGAAGACGAAGTCTCTCTTTGCTGAAAGGACGAAGCTTTTAACGAGGAAGCGTTGAAATCCCGAGAGTATTGCCTTCTCCCAAATAAATGAATTAGGTTAGCCTTGTAGTGTCCTTGGGTTAGCGATTATTTTCAGATAGATATGCGTTTTAATTAAGAATCAACTTGTATGTGGTCGTTAAGTATAATATTTTTTTGGATTCAAATAATGATTAAATATAACAATATGAAAATAATATAAGTTTAAATATTTAGCCATTAAAACAATTTATATATATAATGATACCGCGTTCCTGGATTTCCGCGAACTCCTTCAAAACCACTGGACGGATTTTGATGCGATTTTTACTGTTATTTAGGGCATTCTTCCTTAAAGTTTTACAATTAAAATACACTGAAATTTATATTTTCTTTAGATGAGAAAAATAAATTTTCTGTTACCATGTCATCAAAATATTATTCATGAAATATGAGTAATATGGACGTGTAATACGCTGTCGGAAAGCACAATATTTCAGAAAATTAAATATACAATAAAATCGTAGTGAATCATATATAAGCTAATATATAGTTGTTGTTTTTTTTCGGTTGGCGCAACATGCCTTAGAGGCCCTTGGCCGCGCGGTATGGTTTATATTCCACACCGCGATACTCGATGACATTTTATAGGCTAGGGTCATTACTCCCTACGCCTATTTTTGTGGGTGGCTATCAATTAGCTGACGTGTCCCACATACCCGAGAGAGATTGAGAGTGAATCCCCATTTATTTGTATGCTTGAAAAAAGTCCTGGTACGAACTCACAACTTCAGCGTGGCAGGCTAGAGCGCTAACCACTCAGCCACGGGCTCCTCAAATTGTTTTAATCCCATAAACTTATAAACATATGATATTGGTAAAGAGGGAGGTTATAATAGTTAAAAGTTGCCACTTTCGTACGGGATCTTGTTTTTACATTTTGTATTGCTAGGCAAAATTTTATTGGACTGCCAATTTTCCAAACCACCGTTGAACATAGCACTCATTAATCCTGTCCTCACCTCAGACTTGGTTGATGTTTCTGGCCGTTTGGATACCGTTCGAGCGAGTTTAAAATCGTAAAACAAAATTATACGAATATCACGCGTTGACATCGTAGTAAAGACTGAATTATACAACGCAATGGTATAGATTTCTTTATAATATCATTTGCTGATACTTACTTGACTTCTTTGATTTCCAGGGTGGAGAGACCTTTCATGTCGAAGTTCTTGAGGTCCAGCTTGATGGTGACGGGTCCGTTGCCCTGGTTAACGGACAGCGTTAGGAACCGGAAAGGTTCGATAGCGTTAACTCCCATCTTCTTGTTCCCTGTGGAAGAAGAAATACCATTTATCAATGAGATATTATCGTATACAAAATATGTTTAGTTTTTTGAATGAATGAAGAATAATTTTCATTCTGGGACATTTCGTCCTGTAAGACTTCACCTGACTTCATTAAATATACAATTGGTTAGTCAAATAGTAAATTTATAAAGTTATTATAACTAAAATATAGAAAAAAATCTGGTGCAGGCAACACACGATTTTCACTTACCTTTGTGAAAATCAATTAAAGAATTTTCAAATACAGTTAAAGATAAAAATTAGAGAAACTATAAAAAAATTAATCAAATTGAACTTCTATAGAAACATGTGTTTTATTAAAAAATCTGTTATATTATTATCTAAAATAATCACTTAGTTTTATCAGCTTTTCATCACTCTCTACTAACTTTTAAAAGCTTGAGTATAAGATAATATTTTTTTCTAAAATCTTTAGCTTTCCAACGATATATCATACTTGTATATTACTGCTCTTATGTCCAATAACAAAAAAATGCATTAAAAGAATATTTTTTCTGTTTTCTCCTTTAATTGGGTATCGAATTCATTCAATTTATATATTTACCTGTTTTTCATCAGTGGTAACAAGATCATATAATTATTTTTATAGAATCAACAAAATTAAAGGTACTTTAGAGAAAGAAAATTTAAAATATCGGCATTTAAGCCCTGACAGACCATTTTAATCGGAATGAAACCTAAATGATATTGAAGCCCATTAAATTTTACATCGATATAGCGAGTTTAATCAAAATTCGTCGGAACCGTTTTTGATAAAATCGAAAAAAGGTGCAAAATGCTAAGCTCATTTTGATGAAAAAGGTTTTGTAACGTCTCGGGCGTATATTTGTCTTAATTATGAAATTTCAGTTTCATAGGACTTACCGTTTCCGCCCGGGAGTTACCACACACACAACAGACCTTTCGGCGGGACTTTGGGTTATTTGGGCTCAGGGGACCCTAAAATGTGTATTCCCGTTGAAAACTGGAATTCGAAAATTTTCACGATCGCAATACTTTCCCTTACTATATATAGTAAGTGAAAGTAAAAACAGTTAACAACATCAAATGAGTTTAGTAATGTATTATCAAATTGAATATTTATCACATATGTGCGGAAGATTGATTTTTTGAGAAGGTTGATAAATAATTAAATTTAAATTAAATAAAAAATAAAGAGTGTTTGAAAGTGATTAGGGATGACACTATACGGAGGGAGATGGGTAAAGAGTTCCAAAGTATGGTAGCACGGATGGTAAAGGACTTTTCAAAGGTAGCTGTTCTATGAGAGGGTAGGTATAGATCAGCAGGTTGGGATCTTGTATTTAGGGTGTGCACAGAAGAGCGGGGGGTAAGGAGGTCAAAGATATAGGAAGGTTTTCTGGTTTGCAAGGCTTGGAATAGGAAGATGCCTCGAAGGAATTTTCTTCGGGATTCGGGATAGAGCCACCTTCGACCAAAATACGAGAGACGTGTGACTGTAGAAGCCGTACATAAATCTTATAAACCCATTCAGTAATCTTTTTAGTCTCATCGAGTTCCCCATATACTAGACATCCATATAGTCAAAGTGGGGGAGCATGGGTGAGATACTAATAGATGTCGGGCACTTGTAGAGAAAGAGTCACGAAACCTATTTGAGGATAGAGATGGATTTTCTGGTAATTTGGGAAATATGGTTACTCCATGTTAAGTTTTGATCAAATATAACTCCAAGATTTTTACTTTCACTTACTATATATAGTAAGGGGAAGTATTGCGATCGTGAAAATTTTCGAATTCCAGTTTTCAACGGAAATACACGTTTTAGGGTCCCCTGAGTCCAAATAACCAAGTCCCGCAAAAAGGTCTGTGTGTGTGTGTGTGTGTGTGGTAACTCCCGGGCGGAAACAGTAAGTCCTATGAAACTGAAATCTCATATTTAAGACAACTATACGCTCGAGAAGTGACAAAACTTTTTTCATCAAAATGAGCCTACCAGAAGAGGCACTTTATACCATGCATTTTGCACCTTTTTTCGATTTTCTCGAAAACGGTTCCGACGATTTTGATTAAACTCGCTATATCGATGTAACATTTAATGGGCTTTAATATCATGTAGGTTTTATTTAGATAATAATGGTCTGACAGGGCTTAAATGCCGATTTTTTTAATTTTCTTCCCCTAAAGTACCTTTAATTTTGTAGATTCAATAATAATAACTAGATTATCTTGTTAACGCTGATGAAAAACTGGTAAATATATAAATTGAATAAATTCGATACCCAACTAAAGGAGAAAAGAGAAAAAATATTTTGTATGATATGCCGTTGGAGAGCTAAAGATTTTAGAAAAATTATCATCTCATACACAAGCTTTTAAAAGTTAGTAGAGAGTGATGAAAAGAAGATAAAACTTACTGATTATTTAAGATAATAATATAATTGATTTTTTAATAAAACACATGTTTCTATATAAATTCAATTTGATTAATTCCTTAATAATTTTACGTATTTTTATCTCTAACTGTATTTGAAAATTCTTTCATTGATTTTTAAAATGGAGGTAAGTGAAAGTCGTGTGTTGCCCGCACCAGATTTTTTATGAAGTTTTAGAATTGGATATGAGTTATTGGTAGAGATGAATTGAATGGAGGGAATGTTTTGAGCCAATAAGCATTGCCTTGATTTTAGCTGGATTCAGGCTCGGTTGTAGTTATGTCCATGTTGGTTATATGAATGATCTCCCCAATGCTATTACTCAAAATGCCGATGATTTCCAAATTTACCTTTCTTTTCCTTCCACCGACATGCCTAAGATGGTCCATAAATACAAAAAAGACATTGACAGCATCAATAACAAGCCAAAAAGAATTGTTTAGAGTATAATGTTGATAAAACCAAAGTCATTCTAATTGGTTCCAAACATCTCAACTCCCTTTCCTGTCATCTCTTAGGCCCTGTACACAGAGAGCTTCTAGAAAGAAACTAAACCGTTTAGTGATTCGGATTACTGACTCAGTGGTGACTCCAAACACGAGGCTCCTCCACATAAATCAAAATTTTCTCTTTGATTAGAGTCGTCATGTCTTTGGAAGATTCAAAAGATGACGAAATCGTTCTGTTGTATTATCTCAGGCAGAGAAGAATTGCAAGGTTTTGAAAAAATTCTGCACCCGCCTTCTGTGATTTACGTTTTCACGAATAGTCAGGAAGGTTAAAATTGAAAAAAAATAGAGTGTTTTCCCAGCTCTCCAACTAGCAAAATTTGGATTGTCGAAACATTTTCGACACTCACTTCAAACTGAAATCACCAGACGACCCGACGTGCGAGTCTCAAGGAGACTAGTTACATACTAGGTAGTAACACACGAAACTAATCAGTTTCATTCCAATAGCTTTGTGTGTGTGTATTATATATGTGTGTATATATATATATATTTAAGGCTTAGAGGGCCTTACACTACCTCAACCACAATTCCTTCATCTTCCACACATCTGTTAGAAACCTAGGATTACTCTTCGACCAGTGCCTATCCTGAAATAATCTAATCTCCCAAATACCCAGAAAATCCAGTGCCACCCATAAACAGTTCTTCAGGTAACGCGATTTAATACCCCTAAAATCCCGTCAGCTCCTAATATCCTCGCTCCACATGAGGCTGAAGATATTAATAAGCTGTTTCATTAGATTCATCTTCGGGATTCCGAAAATCGCTCATGTCTCTCCATGGTAACCTGAGTTAAAAAGTTTTTTTGTTTTTCATTTACTGCTTTTCCTTTTCTTGTTTTATTTTATTAATGGAAAAGGATTATTGGTGAATAATATTAAAAAAATTAAATGTTGACCTCACTCTACCTACTCCATCTCATCAACAAACACAAGATCCCAGCCCTTGAACCTACTCATAACTTTCCTTAGAACTGCTTCCTTCAAGATATCTTTCGTCATTCGTGCATCCTTACACTTGAATTCCTCACCTATGTCCGTTCGTACTTTGGGAAATTGCCCCAACAACTCCCTCCTCATCACGCGTCTGTGGTTAAGTTAAGCAGGAATTAGCAAAGCTCCTCAGAGAAAAATATTTCATCTGTTTTGACGAGGTCTACTGCATCGATACGGACGGATCAGTCAGGTACGCAGACATCGTTGCATTCCCGAAGAACGGAACTACTGCAATGATCCTGGACCCTACCGTTCGATATGAGACCAATGACCTCGATCAAGCAGGTGGAGTGGAAAGGGAGAAGAGAGCCATCTACGAGAAATGCATCCCTTTCCTAAAAGAAAAGTTCCGCGAGACCTTTGGCGAGAGATAGTTCTCCGTTAGAGGTCTATGGTTTGGGTCTCGCGGAGCGATCTCTGGAAGCACAAGGAGCTTTTTGGAAGACCTGGGTGTCGATATCAAAGATGCAGAAAACGTGATTTTAGACTCCTTGGGGATTATCCACCATCCCCTGTATGGCAATTAAATGGGGAATTTATTTGTATTTCGATTTTGTAATGTGTGGACCAGAGGTATAAATTCTAAATATAGTTGTAGGGAGAAATGAATGAATAAAAAAAAAAATAATAATAAAATAAAATAATGTAAAGAACTAAAAGGGAAAAAATAATGTATATATTAAAAATTTCTATTAGAATAGGAAAAATTAAAAAAATAATATAAAAAAAAATGAAAACGTATGTGAAAAATGTCCTTAGGATTGATATGGTAAGCTGTGTGATTTAAGCAACCCGATGTATTTAGGCAGCATTGCAAAATAAATAAAGCATTTCTCTCTTCTTAAAACATCAACTGTTCATTCTTGAACATAAATCCACCATTTCTTTACATGTTTAACTATTTGACCTCTTTATTTCTATCTTAATTTTCTACTTATGCTGATGATTGTGTTTTATTAGGCAATGCCGAACCATTTATTGCCCTACACTTTCCATTCCACATCAGAGACTTTAAAATATTGTGGTAGAACTATGGAATAAAAATAAACTATTACGAATCCCATCAAATAATCGCTACCCTTTTTTAGGTGAAAACATTTTTTAGACATGCAAATTTATTTTTTCAAAATAGCAACGATGCATATTTAACTTACCGTAGATATAAAACATATTTAAATTTGTTAAAATGTTATTATCGATAACGATATCGATAATATTTACTTTCCGACCATTTCATGAAACATGTTTGCCATTAATTGAGACAAGACTACATTAGATATTTCTTATCGATTACTTCCTGTAAGAATATTTTCAAGGTTATAATCATTGAGCAACGAATGGTATTCATACTTTTTTTTTGTACTTTTTGATAATGTTACTATAAAAAACAAGAGATATACTTTCGAGTGCAGTATGAAGTAGAAAAAAAAATGTCGATAACTTTTATGTAGAATTTTTCCTTGTTGATGACTAATTTAATCTTTTCGACCAAATATTGACAATCAGTGAATGTGAATGACAAAGAAGTTGATGTGGCGTAATAGACATGGTCAACTCGCATTTATGTTAGGAGATCACTCATCCAACTTCTTTTCAGCATTCTGCGAGTATTGTGGGTCATGTTTTGTACTAATGTGTAGGTATGACCACGTAAGTTGTCTTGAACACGTTTGTAGATGGGCCCGTTTGCTCGTTTAATGTTGGCATGTGTAGGTCTTTATGTAAAGTAATTGTGCTAACTTACCATAATGAATTTGTAATGGTTCTAAATGTTTTGGATAGAAAAAATTTAATTTTACTTATTTTTTTCATTTTTTGCAGTCCTCGTATATGAAACGTAAAATTAAAATAATATAAAATTTTCAATCTATAATAAATATATGGTACTTCCACCACACTCATTTGGTGATGGAATAGGCTTCAAAATAACTTCTTACTAAATCTAATACAGGTATAAGAGACCGTCAGCCAACTGTTGGCCACTCGCGAAAATAGGTGTGGTGAGTGACCTTACCCTATGAAATTCATCGAGAAAAGCGTTTGTATTCTCCCAGAGAATATTTTTTCCACAAAATAAATATTTGACACGTTCTACTCACTTGCTCAAACCGAACATTTGCCGAGATTTTCCGTGTCAGAAATTTAATGGCCAACATTCTTCATGATATATTGTAGAATTCGGTACTACTTACCATTCGTGTGTCCTTATTTCATTACCCTAATTCAAACATTTTAACAGAATTCGAAAAAAAAAAATTATTAAAAGAAAGTAAAAAAGTATATAAAACTAGCTGTTTTCCGCGACTTTGTATGCGTCAATTTCTGTTATGATCGCTACTGAGAAGTATTTAAAAGAATATATTATATAAGTACTTCTGCCTAAATGATGTTTTTAGTTTTATTTTCTTGTGGCAGAAGAACATACTGATTTTCTCTGCAACCCGATCTTGACAATGCCACATATAGTTGACCGTGTGAAAAGCAGTCTTGACTTAAATCGATTCCTACGTGTTTAAATGTTTGCCCCTGTGATGTATTAATTGTTACGGCAAAAGATAAATTAACGGACAATTGAATTATTTTAGAATTAAAAGGTAAATCATTTGGAATCAGTGAGATGCGAGGTTAATTTTCCCCGTTTTTTTTCCACATTTTCCACTGATTCTTCACTCCTATTGGTCGCAGCGTGATGTTATACATTTACATTGTTAGATTTTTTCGATTCGAACCAGTATTTTCTGAGATTAGCAAACAAACAAACACACTCTTCAGCTATATAATATTAGTAAACATTTTAAGTATAAATGGCTTAAAAATATTTTTTACAAGAAATGTAAAAATTTTCGGTGGTCCTTAAAATAGAACACGAGGAGGCGCGTGTTTCCTCCTCGTTTTGCTTCAGTTCAACTTCTCCAAGGTCCCAACTCTCATTTGGAATAAGTCAGTGTTTATTTTTTCTCATTCTCGTCATTTTTCTCCTTAATTGCCAATTTACGATAGGAACTAACATCAGATTTACTTCATTATTTCATTATAAAAGCAAACGATGATTACCAATTTAAGAAATGCCATTGCGCTAGCAAGGATCGGTTAGATGTCGTCTACATACACACACACACACAAACACACACACACACACACACACATATATATATATATATTTAATTTTTTTATTACAATCTATCAGCAACACGTAACACGTAAGTTCCCCATGTCAACAACCATACCCTACATAATCACCTTAATGTTTTTTTTAAATATATTTTTATTGAAATTTAGAACTGTACATAAAATACATCAAGTAAATATGCTGAAATGTTATAACACATGAATCGAAAATGAAGAGAAACTGCCCATTGGCAGCACTCTTTGGTAGTGAGCCTAAACAAGAAGGTCTCAAGGTCATCTTCTTTTCAGACGCCTAGGAGGATTATCAGGAATTGAAGAAGAAACAATGATTGCATCTAATGGATTAGAGTGGGAGTGGAGTTTTTCATGATAGGTGTGATACCTGGTACGGGCCAAATCAGCAACATATGGAACATTAAGGTCATTGTGGATTATTTTATTCGTGACAAAGTAAGGAGCGTTAAGGATTTTGGATTGTAATGATTGCTTGCATACGGGAAGAGTTTGATGGTTTAGTAGAGCCCCAAAGCTCAACTCCGTAGGTCCAGATAGGCCTTATGATGGTCATGTAAATAAGTCTTTTGTAGTTAAGTGTAAGGTTAGAGCGTCTGTCTAGTAAGTGTTGGAGTAGCCGAAATCGTCGTGCAGTTTCTTGTCTTTTCAGTTTTGTATGCGGATTCCATGTAAGTCGTTTGTCAAGCAGGAGTCCTAAATATCGGATCTGTTCAACCGGGACAAGCGGAATATCATTAAATGACACTGTAGGGCAGGATGTCGTAGGTTTTCGGCGAAGGGTAAATAATATTATATAAATAAAAAAATATGGAAAATGTGAAGTCTGCGGGCAGCAGGAAGACCTGCGACACTTAGTTTTCAGGTGCAAAAAATACAAAAGAGAACGGGACATTAAACAAGAGGAAGAGGCTGAATTTTTAAAAAAACTTGGACAAAGTGAATTTAAAAAAGATAGAACTGTTCTTTAAAAAAAATACAAATTGTAAACTTTAATTTTAATCAATACTGCCGCCAATAACTCTGTACTTGTACATGCATCTCTTTTAAATTGTTCACTGACCAAATAGGATTTGTTATCAAGTATTGAAGGTCATTTGTTATATAAATAAATAAATAAAATACTTCATCTTACAAAACTATAAATTTAAAATTTATGAATAAAAATATTCTTCTTCAGCCCAATATTTCTACGCAAAAACCTTATTTTTGAAAACTTATATAACGACTCGAAACTAATGTAAAGTGTAAAATCGAAATCTTACCTGACTTGTAGAACTTAATAGCATTTAAAATCTGAGTCTTAAGGCACTCGCCGTAATCGTCAGATCCCGATTTGCACGCCTTCAAATTGCCAGCTGTAAAACGTATAAAAAAAATAAAATTAAAAAAAAACGTAAATAAAATGGACTTTGAGCTAAATAATTATTGAATTCAACTTAATTATCGCTATAGACATGTCCTCAATACCAGCCTGCGTCACTCATTCTGATATTTATCCTGTATACAAGTATATGTATTCTTTATTGACTTTTGATTTTGTCAATCACTGTTTCTTACTGTGTACTATGTTATGTTTCTTTATAAATGCTTATTATGTAATTCAATCTTGTATTTAATTGCCTTAAATTTAAATCTTGTATATGTGATTTTGTATTCTTTATTGCTTTTGGTTTAGTCAATTACTGTTTACTGTTTCTTATAATTGTAGTTTACTTTCACTTACTATATATAGTAAGGGAAAGTATTGCAATAGTGAAAATTTTCGAATTCCAGTTTTCAAGGGAAATACACATTTTAGGGTCTCCTGAGTCCAAATAACCAAGTCCCGCAAAAAGGTCTGAGTGTGTGTGTGTGTGTGTGGTAACTCCCGGGCGGAAACGGTAAGTCCTATGAAACTGAAATATCATATTTAAGTCAAATATACGCCTAAGACGTGACAAAACCTTTTTCATCAAAATGAGCTTACCAGAAGAGCCACTTTATACCATGCATTTTGCACTTTTTTTCGATTTTCTCGAAAACGGTTCCGACGATTTTGATTAAACTCGCTATATCGATGTAAAATTTAATGTGCTTTAATATCATGTAGGTTTAATTCTGATTAAAATGGTCTGACAGGGCTTAAATGCCAATATTTTAAATTTGCTTTCGCTAAAGTACCTTTAATTTTGTTGATTCTATAAAAATAACTATATTATCTTGTTACCACTGATAAAAACCAGGAAAATATGTAAGCTGTGCGAATTTAAAAAACAACTAAAGGAGAAAACTGAAAAAAAAAAAAATAATGCATTTTTTTTGTTTTTGAACATAAGAGCAGTAATATACATCTATGATTTACCGTTGGAATGCTAAAGATTTTAGAAAAAATATAATCTCATACACAAGCTTTTAAAAGTTAATAGAGAGTGATGAAAAGAAGATAAAACTAGCTGATTATTTTAGATAATAATATAATAGATTTTTTAATAAAACACATGTTTCTATAGAAATTCAATTTAATTAATTCTTTAATAGTAACCTGTATTACTTTCACTTACTATATATAATAAGGGAAAGTATTGCGATCATGAAAATTTTCGAATTCCAGTTTTCAACGGAAATACACGTTTTAGGGTCCCCTGAGTCCAAATAACTAAGTCCCGCAAAAAGGTCTGTGTGTGTGCGTGTGTGTGTGTGTGTGTGTGTGTGTGTGTGTGTGTGTGTGTGTGTGTGTGTGTGTGTGTGAGTGTGTGTGTGTGTGTGGTAAGTCTCATATAATATAATCTCATACACAAGCTTTTAAAAGTTAATAGAGAGTGATGAAAAGAAGATAAAACTAGCTGATTATTTTAGATAATAATATAATAGATTTTTTAATAAAACACATGTTTCTATAGAAATTCAATTTAATTAATTCTTTAATAGTAACATGTATTACTTTCACTTACTATATATAATAAGGGAAAGTATTGCGATCATGAAAATTTTCGAATTCCAGTTTTCAACGGAAATACACGTTTTAGGGTCCCCTGAGTCCAAATAACTAAGTCCCGCAAAAAGGTCTGTGTGTGTGCGTGTGTGTGTGTGTGTGTGTGTGTGTGTGAGTGTGTGTGTGTGTGGTAAGTCCCGGGCGGAAACGGTAGGTCCTATGAAACTGAAATTTCATATTTAAGACAACTATACGCCCGAGACGTGACAAAACTTTTTTCAGATGTAAAATTTAATGGGCTTTAATATCATGTAGGTTTTATTTGGATAAAAATGGTCTGACAGGGCTTAAATGCCCATATTTTAAATTTTCTTCCCCTAAAGTACCTTTAATTTTGTAGATTCAATAATAATAACTAGATTATCTTGTTAACGCTGATGAAAAACAGGAAAATATATAAATTGAATAAATTCGATACCCAACTAAAGGAAAAAACAGAAAAAATATTTTTTTTAATGCAATTTTTCGTTTTTGAACATAAGAGCAGTAATATACATGTATGATATACCGTTGGAAAGCTAAAGATTTTAGAAAAAATATCATCTCATACACAAGCTTTTAAAAGTTAATAGAGAGTGATGAAAAGAAGATAAAACTAACTGATTATTTAAGATAATAATATAATAGATTTTTTAATAAAACACATGTTTCTATATAAATTCAATTTGATTCATTCCTTAATAGTTTCACGTATTTTTATCTCTAACTGTATTTGAACATTCTTTCATTGATTTTAAAAATGGAGGTAAGTGAAAGTCATTGTCCGCACCAGATTTTTTTTTTATTAATTAGGTATTATGTAATTCGATTTTGTATTGGCATGCCTTAAATTTAAATCTTGTATATATGTATATATATATATATTCCTTATAGCTTTTTGGCTTGGTCAATTACTGCTTCTTACTGTGTACTGTGTTACTGTTTCTTTATAATTGTGTGTTTATATTCTTTAAGTATTATATTGTTTCTTACTTTGCATTATGTTACTGTTTCATTATAAAAAATTGTGTTATATTTTGTAATATTATTTAAGTATTGTATTGTTTCTGTGTACTATGTTAATGTACTTTTATTGAATTGCCGCAGGTGAACTCCTTTCCCACACACGGGCTCGCCTTAGAGGGATAGTCACTTCTACTTGCACTGTAAAATGTCTGTATTTTAAAAAATTAAATTAAAATTAAACTTTAGAAAAATATATAGGATGTCAAAATAAATTCATATTATCTTATTTAAATTTTTGTTTAGAACGTACGAAGTACATAAATTCCGAAATATGTCTCAAATAATGGTTATTTTTATACTAATAGAACTCAGTCTACAAGTGATAGCTGGATGGCAAGCATGACAGCCTCCTGTCCTAAAGGTCACGGGTTCAAACCCGCAGTTGGTCCTAGGATTTTTTAATGGGAGTAAAAAATCATTAGTTATGCCGTCCTTCGGAGGAGACGTTAAAAGGTGGTCCCGAGTCTGTGCGATGCCAGTTATCTTTAAGATCCCTATCCTAATTAAACCTATTAGACAAAATTTAGGACTCCCACTGTAGCATCGTCCGATTCGCCACAGCAGCATAAAGTGACAAATTAATATACAAAGATTCTTTCTCAGTAGAGTATTAAACCGTTACATAATTTATATTTATTAATTTCTTATTGTTATTAACAATGAGGGGTGGTTTACTATTTAACATTAAAGGTGTTATAAAAAAAACATATCTTATATACCAAGCTGTAAAATATAAATTGTAAAAAGACAAAAAGGACAAAAACTTAAGTGATTATTGTATATAATAATTTCTATTATTTTTTCATCGAAACTCAATTTAATCCTTTAACGTTGTTTCAAGTCTAATTTTATTTGAATGTTCTTAAATTATTTTAAAAACGGGTGTAAAAGAAAGTCTTGTGTTGAGATTATCAGATTTTAATACCTATATTCAATAAAAAATTGAAATCGATAATTTTTAAACTAGTAAGACGAACTTTGAGATAATAATCATTAAAAGGCCGACAGAGGACTTGAATACCTTGACTCGGAGCTGGCTCATCTACATACACACACGCATACACACACACACACACAATTCCGATCTAGAAAAGATTTTTTAAAATACAGGTCCTGTTTAGATAATCTGTTCTTGATGAACTGTATGATTAATTTAAGATTATCGTATCATAACAGCGACTTCTTTTCCACATTTTATATTATTAAAGGGCTTTTGGCAGTGAGAATCATTCATTATTATGGCGCAAACTGCGAACGCTATGGATTAGTAATGAAATATGAAGATGAAATAATTTAAAAAATCTCTATGATCCTGCGGCAATAAGAGTGAAAATTGAAAGTTCATCATCAGGATAAACTTTTCATAAAATGAAAAGTTCATTATCAGATGAAATTAATGCCACTAAAGGTGTCCTTCAGGATGAAGTTTATACAGCTTTTCTATTTTGTTTAGTAGTGTCGGACATATAAGAATATTTTAGAAAAAAGAGACCAACATGAATACAGCTGAATTAATAAAACGCTGCAAATTATTACACAATGGTTAATTATTTTCAAATAACTATATTAGGGTATAACTGTTCATATAGCTGTTTATTGGCTATTAACTAATATAAAAAGCAATAAAGAATATAAAGAATAATGGCCTTTCACTTCTGTTAATTTCAAAACGCTACATCTCTGCTATTTCTTCACTGATTTCAATGATTCTTTTTTTCGTTATGTAGAAAATTTAATTCTCTATCGGATGGATCTAATAATAATAACGATTTTTGGTGGAATTATATTATTATAATTTGTGACTTGAATATACAGATCAATTTTTTTTTTTTTATTGGGTTGTTTCACATGAAATGTCCGTTTTTATAGTTTCTGAAATACATAAAGGATTTTGCAGGTCTCTGTTGTTTTCCTCCGAATATTTACATATTTAAAGTAAACAGTTACTAATCCTCTACCTTTGTATTATAAACATTAGCTTCCCAATCAATTACCCACTTTTTAGTATACCTCCAAATATGAACATGGAAACACGCGATTTTCGAGTAATATTTTTGTACGAGTTTATACTCGGCCATTCAGCAGCTGAGGCCGCTAAAAATATTTGCAAGGCGTTTGGGGGAGTGTTAATGAACGGACCATTCGCCGTTGGTTTGCTAAGTTTTCAGCTGGGGATACCGACTTGAAAAACTTGCCCCTAGGAAGACCTCCGTCCGTAATAGACAACGATGTCCTCAAACATACAGAAGAAGGAAATCCCTACCAAACAGTTAAAGGACTCTCAGCACAACTAAATGCAAGTGCATCTACCGTTTCCAGACATTTAAAGTGTATTGGGAAAGTAAAAAAGCTCGATACATGAATACCTCATGATCTCACTGATCGGCAGCAATTGAAACGCCTTGAGACCTGCTACGAACTAACTGGAACTAAATGACGGTCAAGTGAAAAGTGCGTTTTCATATTTTGTTTTACTTCAAAGCTCAGAGTTTTTCAGTTCGGAGATAAAAAAAGTTGGTGTCACCTCGGGAGAAATGTGTAGAAAAATAAGGTAAATACTTGGAATAAAAGTATCTTGTTTTCATATCGTATTTTTAATAAAAATCCTTTAGCTTGAAAACGGACATTTCATGTGACACAACCCAATATTATTGCACTTTACTGATTCTAAAACTATACATATTTTTCATATCTTCAAAAATATCTGAGTTATAGGCGTATTAATGGATAGAATTTCAATGTTTTTTCTTTTATTTTTTTCTCTTTTATATAATTATTCACTGTTTTTGGTTAAAAACGCTAATAACTTTTTCTCTATCTTCGAAAATAACTTGGTTATGGGGTATATGAGTATATGGCCAGGATTTCAATTTTTTTTTATGTTTTTCTTGTTTATCGCGCTTTATTGATTCTAAAACACTCAGATATTTTTCTCTATCTTCGAAAATAACCAAGTTATTTGCGTATTCATGGGTAAAATTTATTTTTTTTTTCTCTCCTTTTTTATAATAATGCTCGGTTTCTCGGTTAAAAAAAAAGGATCATCGTTGGATAACCTGAAATTTTTGTGACAAACTTTAAAAAAAAAATCTGATGCGGGCAACACACGACTTTCACTTACCTCAATTTTTAAAATCAATGAAAGAATTTTCAAATACAGTTAGAGATAAAAATACGTGAAACTATTAAGGAATTAATCAAATTGAATTTATATAGAAACATGTGTTTTATTAAAAAATCTATTATATTATTATCTAAAATAATCAGTTATTTTTTCTTCTTTTCATCACTCTCTATTAACTTCTAAAAGCTTGTGTATGAGATGATATTTTTTCTAAAATCTTTAGCTTTCCAACGGTATATCATACATGTATATTACTGCTCTTATATTAAAAAACGAAAAATTGCATTAAAAAAATATTTTTTCTGTTTTCTCCTTTAGTTGGGTATCGAATTTATTCTATTATATATTTACCTGTTTTTCATCAGCATTAACAAGATAATCTAGTTATTATTATTGAATCTACAAAATTAAAAGTACTTTAGGGGAAGAAAATTTAAAATAACGGCATTTAAGCCCTGTCAGACCATTTTTATCCAAATAAAACCTACAATGATATTAAAGCCCATTAAATTATACATCGATATAGCGAGTTTAATCAAAATCGTCGGAACCGTTTTTGAGAAAATCGAAAAAAGGTGCAAAATGCATGGTATAAAGTGCCTCTTCTGGTTAGCTTGAATGAAAAAAGTTTTGTCACGTCTCGGGCGTATAGTTGTCTTAAATATGAAATTTCAGTTTCATAGGACATACCGTTTCCGTCCGGGAGTTACCACACACACACACCTTTTTGCGGGACTTGGTTATTTGGGGACCCTGAAACGTGTATTTCCGTTGAAAACTGGAATTCGAAAATTTTCACGATCGCAATACTTCCCCTTACTATATATAGTAAGTGAAAGTAAAAATGGTCCAGTAGTTTCGCCGACAGTTTTTATATTATTCGTAATTCGAGTTCTACCTTTCTTGAAACGTAAGCCCTCCAATTTCGGGAGAGGGGAAATTTATTTCTTTTTTTGGTCGATTATAAAGGTTCATTATTGAAAATAATAAATGGAAATGAAATATAAAGCTCTTGATATGCGGGCGATCAAGCTATTTACTCACACTTCTACATTGATCCTAACCGAAAACTTAAAATTCTGTCAGACTAAGGTAAAAAAAAAAAAAAAAAAAAATTAAACTTTCAGGGCTTTTGTCAGACAAAAGAGGAGCTGACTACAGGTTTGATGCCCTCTAAATGCAGGAAACGATAAATGATTTCTAGATCGGAAGCCTTGGCCGTGGCCGGTGTGTGTGTGTGTTGTGTGTGTGTATGTGTGCGTGTGTAGGTGAGCCAGCACTGAGTCAAGGTATTCAAGTCCTCTGTCGGCTTTTTAATAATTGCTAGCTCAACATCTGTCCCACGAGTTTAAAAATTATCGATTTCAATATTATATTGAATATAGATATTAAAATCTGATGCGCGCAACACAATACTTCCATTTACATCCGTTAAAAAAATTAATTTAGAATAGAATAGAAATTGATTTTTATTCTGGGACTGTGTCCCTTGAGAATAACATATTTGCACAGTTTACAATATACAGTATGTCTGGCCAACAGACCAAATGAACATAATTAACTAATGTTTACAATTATGGGTGAATATATACATAAAATATTTTAAAAAAATGAATAAAAATTAAAAAAAAAAAATATCCTCAGAAAATAGTTGTTTGGACAAAATGAAAAATAAATGAGTTTAAATATAATAATAAAAAGAAGAAAAATAAATGTTTACATTATTTTGTTACTTGGTCTTTTAAGAATAACATGAGCTTTGAAATAATAAAGTAACTCAAACTGGGCAAAAATTAGTGAAAAATCAACCAATTAAACATAAATAAAAATAATATACTACAATGATACAAAACGAAGTCTTCTAATCACATAACAGACATAATAATCACAATATAAACAATTTAAAAAGAAAAGAAAAAAAAATCTTCCAGATAAAATAGTTGAAAAAATAGATCGATACTTGTGGAAAAAAAATAAAAATATTGAATACAATCCTGCTAAAATATTTTACATTGTCAAGCAGCGTCATTTTGGGATGCAAGAAGGTACTGGTTCACTCATCAATGTCTAAAAATTGTCCTTCTTTTAAGGCGGCCATTGACAGAATTATTACTAATACTGATTATGACTGACAAACTGTACAGCTACATTAGAACTAGCCTAACCCCATACTTAATGATATGTAAAGGATGTCTTGACAATGTACAAAAACTTTATTTGGTACTCAATAATTTTTACTTTGTCATAGAAAACATGTTCGTCACTATCAAGTGCAAGGTTAGTCTGTTATCATTTAGATTAATTTTTTATCAATCATGTGTAGACATAAGGTTATTTTAAAATTGGCACAAATTAACCTTCATCACTCAACCACTGCTACCTGGAACTTGTTACACACTATACATCGTAGTAACCTAGATATTATTTTAGTGCAAGAACCATACACTAAACTTAATAAAACATATGGCTTTCCGATAAGGTATCAGATATTTCATGGAGGTTATGGAAATCCTCGAGCATCTATTATTATTACCAACAACAACATTCAGGGAGTATTAATAAATGATTTGTCATTTGAGGACGTGGTTGTGGTAGAACTGGTATGGAACAACACGGAATATATTTTTGTCAGCGCATACTTTGATATAAATATTGAAGTCAATAAAGAGTTCGAGAAGATAGAAAACATTCTGACACGGTTTAAACACAAATACATTTTAATAGCTGTTGATTCGAATTCGCGATCCAAACTATGGTATGATAACATCACTAATAAACGAGGTGAAACTTTAGAGGCCCTAATCACTAGCTCTAAACTCTTCATAATAAATAAAAATCAGAAACTGTCCACTTTCTCATCCACCATTGGTGAGAGTAACATTGACCTGACCCTTTGCAACCAATCTATGTTTCGGTTAGTCCAAGATTGGCTCATACTGGATGAAGAAAACCTATCGGATCACAGAACTATTTGTTACAATATTAACGCAGATGTTTATTCTCATAAGATTTTTAAGCCTGAAATAAAATACTGTACTAAAAACGCGGATTGGGAAAAATTCAGAGAATTATTGGTAAAATACGTCGACTTACATTTCGAAAATGAAAAAAATTTGAACATCCCACACGAAGACATATTGATAAAGTGTCTCGACACCTTAGGCATAGAGAAGACAGTAATTATGTTCAATAGATGTCTCCGTAAGACTTGTAATATTTTATTTTGCAAAAATTTACATAAAACGTCTCAAAGAATAGTTCCATGGTGGAATGAGGACCTGAGCCACTTACGGAAAACAACCAGGAATCTTAGGAAACTCTACCAAAAAACGAAAGACAATACTTTAAGAAACGCTAGGCGGGACGCCTATCTACAGCAAAGAAACCTATATAAAAAAACAATAAAGTTACAGATGAGGAAGATGGTTGGGGGTGCGGTCATAAATTAAAACCACACAATTAAAAATAAGAGTTATTTTTATTATGTGCCGACGTTTCGGCCTACAATGTGGGCCTTCATCAGGGCTATAAGAAACAAGATAACAACCAATGTAATTAGACTTAATAATGCGTTAGGTATATAATAATAATATGACAGTAATAAATTATGGGAACATAAATAATATTAAATGTAAAATGATAATAAGATGACAATTATAAAGTATGGAAATAAGGTGACAGTTATAAAGTATGGAAATAAACAAAATTAAGATGATAGTTATAAAGTATGGAAGTAGACATAATTGAGATGATAATATTGTAATGAGAATATATAAATAGAGACTAAGTAAATGAAGAAAAATGATAAAGGAAAAATATGTGAACAATTAAAATTTTAAATATTAACAATTATGAGTTGATATATGACGGTAATATATTAAAAAATTGGTTAAGAGTATAGGTAATATATAAAAAAATAGTCATTACAAAAGAGAAACAGTATGAATAAAAAATAATTTAAATTTTAAAATAATGTAATATTAAACTAATAATTATATGTCAGGATATGTAATGGAGAAATATATGAGTATGGAAAGGGGGAGAAAGAAATGGGCGATGAAAAAAGACCCTTATAAATAAGAAAAAAAATATACATACATGACGTGCAAGCTTTGCCTACGAAGTGTTGTTTCTCAGTTTAAAAAACGCTCATTGCGTGGAACGGAAAATATGAGAACTAGAATGTCCGTTAGGAAAATTCCAAGAAGCTAAGTTATGTTTACTGATTCGATTGTTAAAAAATAGCCAAAAGTCATTACTTGAGAGTACTTGAGTTATTACTTATGAGTATTTGATAAAATTGTAAAAAATAGTGACGAGGTAAAGATTAAAAGATTTTAAGTAATAACGGATGACGATAATAAATGATGAATGATGATAAGGTAATAACGAATGACGATAAGGAGCTGTCGAAGGAAATGATAAATAAACAGTAATCTAGTAGGTAAACAAATAAATAAATAAAAAGGGGAGTACGAAAATTAAATAAATATATAAATAAAAAATTGATAATAAATAAATAAAAATAAAATTATGAAGAGATGATCAGGTGGTTGTTTAAAAAATGAGCTAGGGATGCTTTATTAAATTTAATATTTGGGAATAAGCTAGTGACAAGTTATGTTTGTCAGTCTTTTGATTAACAGGAAGGGGTTCTAGTTGTATGTAAATGCATTCTGTAATGAGTCGTTTGTCATGGTTGGGAACAGTGGCAAGAATGGATGTTTTATCAAAATCAAAGGAATGGTTAAGGGTTAAGGAATGTTCTGAAAGTTTTGAAGCGGTAGAATTTTTAGAGGAAATTGTATATTTGTGTCGGGTGATGCGATCTTTGAGAAGGTTTTTGGTTTCACCAATATAGGCAGAGTTGCAATTAGGAGTTCCGCAAGGGACTCTATAAACAATTTTTGAACGGTGGTCTGTTGACAGCTCATTTTTTAAACAACCACCTGATCATCTCTTCATAATTTTATTTTTATTTATTTATTATCAATTTTTTATTTATATATTTATTTAATTTTCGTACTCCCCTTTTTATTTATTTATTTGTTTACCTACTAGATTACTGTTTATTTATCATTTCCTTCGACAGCTCCTTATCGTCATTCGTTATTACCTTATCATCATTCATCATTTATTATCGTCATCCGTTATTACTTAAAATCTTTTAATCTTTACCTCGTCACTATTTTTTACAATTTTATCAAATACTCATAAGTAATAACTCAAGTACTCTCAAGTAATGACTTTTGGCTATTTTTTAACAATCGAATCAGTAAACATAACTTAGCTTCTTGGAATTTTCCTAACGGACATTCTAGTTCTCATATTTTCCGTTCCACGCAATGAGCGTTTTTTAAACTGAGAAACAACACTTCGTAGGCAAAGCTTGCACGTCATGTATGTATATTTTTTTTCTTATTTATAAGGGTCTTTTTTCATCGCCCATTTCTTTCTCCCCCTTTCCATACTCATATATTTCTCCATTACATATCCTGACATATAATTATTAGTTTAATATTACATTATTTTAAAATTTAAATTATTTTTTATTCATACTGTTTCTCTTTTGTAATGACTATTTTTTTATATATTACCTATACTCTTAACCAATTTTTTAATATATTACCGTCATATATCAACTCATAATTGTTAATATTTAAAATTTTAATTGTTCACATATTTTTCCTTTATCATTTTTCTTCATTTACTGAGTCTCTATTTATATATTCTCATTACAATATTATCATCTCAATTATGTCTACTTCCATACTTTATAACTATCATCTTAATTTTGTTTATTTCCATACTTTATAACTGTCACCTTATTTCCATACTTTATAATTGTCATCTTATTATCATTTTACATTTAATATTATTTATGTTCCCATAATTTATTACTGTCATATTATTATTATATACCTAACGCATTATTAAGTCTAATTACATTGGTTGTTATCTTGTTTCTTATAGCCCTGATGAAGGCCCACATTGTAGGCCGAAACGTCGGCACATAATAAAAATAACTCTTATTTTTAATTGTGTGGTTTTAATTTATGACCGCACCCCCAACCATCTTCCTCATCTAACTTCTCTACGGTCAACAAAACTCCATCATTATAAAGTTACAGAAATTAAGTTCTTGGAAAGAGTTCTGCAGCAGCATTGGTAAAGAAAAACCATGGTCTTTTCCTTATAAATATGCTTCCGGTAAAATAAGGTTACCCACAATGCTACAAACGATTGAAAAACCAGACGGTTCCTTTACAGAAAATTTGCAAGATACTCTAAATTACTTAATCGAAAAATTCCTGCCAACTGATGATCGAGAAACAGAAACAGACTACCACGAAACTGCAAGAACAATAGCCAATTCAATCCCGGAAACTGAATTAGACGATCCATTAACAAAATTGGAAATTGAAACTGCCATTAACCAATTAATCGAAAACAAAGCATCAGGGATAGATGGAATTTCACCCTTGATTTTCAAAAAAGTATACAACATTTATCCTAAATTTATTTCAGAATTATTCAAAAAATGTTTCGATACAGGTGCTTTTCCAAAACCATGGAAAGTCTCTAAAATAGTTCTAATACCTAAAGGTTCTAGTTGCAACCAGTTTAGGCCAATATCACTCATTCCTGTTGCAGGTAAAATTATGGAAAAACTCGTTGGATCTCGATTATTATTACATCTAACAAGAAATTTTCCTCTCAATGAAAATCAATTTGGGTTCATTCCTCAAAAAAACACAGTAGGGGCGTTATATAAACTCGTCAATTTCGTTGAGACTTCGTTACAATCGAAATCAAAAATCCTAGCCGTCTCGCTAGACATTAAAGGAGCTTTTGATCATGCCTGGTGGCCTTCGATTCTTAAAGCTTTGCATGAGAAGTCATGCCCTCGAAACATTTATTTGATTATAAGAAATTACTTATCCGATAGAAGAAGCCAGATTCAGGTTGGTCACACAGTTTCTAGTAAATGGCAAAGTAGAGGCACGCCACAAGGCTCATGTTGTTCCCCGTTGCTTTGGAATCTAATAATGGATGGAATTTTCAGTGTAGTTTCTCCGGAGGAAGCTGAGATTATCGTATTCGCCGATGACATTCTTCTCCTCTTCAAATCAAATCTATTCTTTCACCTACAAGTACAATGCAATGAAGTTCTACGCAAACTAACTATTTGGGCACATAATAACAAACTCACTTTTCAACCTGAAAAATCAAAATTTATTGTATTTAGTAGAAAACATCGAGTACCAGATCTACATATTGTATTAAACAATAAACCCATCATTCAAGTTAATCAAATAAAATATTTGGGATTGACATTGGAGAGAAAGCTAAATTGGGACCTACATATTAATAACCTAAAAAATAGGCTGTTAAAAATAGTCCATGGCTTATCAAACTCCGCAGCACTAACTTGGGGTTTGAACTCCGAAGTATTGTCAACAATTTACAAAGCTGCTATTCAGCCAACTATGACATACGCAATAGAAGTTTGGCATAAAGGACTTTCTCACAAAAAGAACTTAAAAAAACTAGAATCAGTTCAAAGAATGATAGCTATCAAAATTATTAAAGGATACAAAACTATTTCATATGACGCATCTTGCCTTCTCGCTAACATTACCCCTATTTCCATACTTTCCGATGAAATACTAAATAAATTCGAAATTATAACATTAGGCAAAAATCTATTAAGCTTTCCGATTCATGAATTTGAACACAAAATTCCGTGTAAACTTTGGATTCACCAAAAAGATATTTCGAAGCCTAACATTACAGACACCAGCCCGAATAGCGGCATCAACATTTACACTGACGGTAGCAAGGATCAAGACAAGGTAGGAGCTGCCTTCCTTGCTTTTGAAGGACAGCAGCTGGTGCATTCAGCGCGATTTAGGTTAGGCCCTTATTGCTCAAACAATCAGGCAGAAATGTATGCACTATTACAGGCTGTACTCTACATAAAAAATTCTCATTATACCTCTAACTTCTGTATCCAGACAGACAGTCAAACAACACTATCGAAATTAAGGAACATGAACATACACGAAGGGCTCTTAGAGGAAATCAGACATGGACTAATAGTTTGTCATAATGAAGGTATGAACATCAGCTTTAAGTGGGTTAAAGCCCATGTTGGCGTTGTTGGGAACGAACTAGCGGATGAAGCGGCTAAAGCGGCGGCAAGAGACACCGCTCTCCCGATAGCATACGACAAGGCACCGATCAGCGCCATCAAACACTTTCTGTCAATGAAAACAAGGCAGAAATGGAATACGAAATGGGCCATCTCAACAAAAGGTAGACACACCTATGACTACATAAAAACAATTGACGATCGAACTAAACTTAAAAAAATTTCCTACAAACTGACACAATTCCTGACGGGACATGGAGGAGCCAGAAGCTATTTATTTCGATTCAAACTAACTGACGACAAAATCTGTAAATGTGACGGTAAAAGCGAACAGACATACGACCATCTTTTATTCGATTGCAGTAAACTGGACAAACATAGACACAAACTGATCTCAACAGTCCTACTAAACGGAGACCAATGGCCGCCTTCGAAGTGTGACCTCCTTACAAAATATTTTTCAAAATTTTATGAATTTGTGGACCGGGTGGACTATGCAGAATTAGAGAAATAGAAACAGGCAATAACTCGTTATTAATTTTATTTATTTAATTTCACTGTTACTAACACTAATCAATTGGTTAGTTAGTTTTTATTATTTCGTTAAGTATTTATAACAAATGAATTATTTATTATTTGTTACTGGTTTCTTTGTTTAGTCAATTAGTTAGTATTATTTTGTTAATTTGTTACAACAAACGATTAATTTATAAGTTTATATTTATTAGTTTTATTTGACTTATTTAATTTTTTATGTAACTTAATGTTCTGTAACATAATTTATATTATGTAATAAAAATACGCGTTGTATCGCAAGATGGTACGCGTAGAAATAAATGCACCCATTGCAGGGTTACTGTAATGAGGAAAACCGTAAGGTACTGGAAGAGAAGGTGTTTGAATGTGGAGAGGGATGGAGCATGACGGATGTTTGATGGGAGGGAATTCCAGAGACTAGTAGAACGGGCCAGAAAGGAGCATTCATATTTTTTTGTTCTGTGGGAAGGAATATAAAGATTGGACATACGGGATCTAGTCTCTAGTGGATGAATTGAGAGTTATTTAAGAACATTTAAAAAATTTTTTTAAATCAGATTGAGTTTCAAAGGAAACATTTATTTTAGATTAAATAATCCAATAATAGAAATATTGTCTACAATAATCATTCAGTTGTATCCGGATTCAACACCCTCCAGTACTAAGGGCGTACACAGTGGAAGGGAGGGGTGACTGAGCCTTCTTTCTTTAATGATTCCATTTAATGATTCCATGATTCCCCCCCAAAAAAAAAATTATATATATATATATATATCTGGTCCGAGCAACACACGACTTTCACTTACCTCCGTTGTAGAAATAAATTTAAGAATTTTTAAACAAACATAGACTTGAAAGAACGCTACAAATCATTACACCATGGTTTATTGTTTCCAAATAACTAAATAACGGTATAACAGTTTATAGCTGCTGATCATTTCGATCTTCTCTCTATATTTTTTATTGTTGATAAAAAAATTTAAAATCCTACTAATAAAAGAAAAATATTGTTTTTGTTATTTTAGTATTATACTTTTTATATATCAGATATTATTTAATCTATATCATATGTTTCGAATGAAACTGAATAAACTTGTTATTTAAATTTTTACTTTCACTTACTATATATAGTAAGGGGGGAAGTATTGCGATCGTGAAAATTTTCGAATTCCAGTTTTCAACGGAAATACACGTTTTAGGGTCCCCTGAGTCCAAATAACCAAGTCCCGCAAAAAGGTCTGTGTGTGTGGTAGCTCCCGGGCGGAAACGGTAAGTCCTATGAAACTGAAATTTCATATTTAAGACAACTATACGTCCGAGACATGACAAAACTTTTTTCATCAAAATGAGCTTACCAGAAGAGGCACTTTATACCATGCATTTTGCACCTTTTTTCAATTTTCTCGAAAACGGTTCCGACGATTTTGATTAAACTCGCTATATCGATTTAAAATTTAATGGGATTTAATATCATGTAGGTTTCATTCTGATTAAAATTGTGTGACATAGATTAAATGCCGATAGTTTCAATTTTTCTTCCTCTAAAGTACCTTTAATTTTGTAGTTTTTATAAAAATAACTATATTATCTTGTTACCGCTGATGAAAAACTGGTAAATACACAACTTTAACGAAATTGATACCCAACTAAAGGAGAAAACAGAAAAAATATTTTTTTTAATGCATTTTTTTCGTTTTTGAACATAAGAGCAGTAATATACATGTATGATATACCGTTGTAAAGCTAAAGATTTTAGAAAAAATATTATCTCATACACAAGCTTTTAAAAGTTAATAGAGAGTGATGAAAAGAAGATAAAACTAACTGATTATTTTAGATAATAATTTAATAGATTTTTTAATGAAACACATGTTTCTATATAAAATCAATTTGATTAATTCCCTAATAGTTTCACGTATTTTTATCTTTAACTGTATTTGAAAATTCTTTCATTGATTTTAAAATGGAGGTAAGTGAAAGTCGTGTGTTGCCCGCACCAGATTTATTTTTTCAACTTTCAGTTTTATGACATAGTTCTTAAATTTATTTTAGTAGCCATCTCGTCCAGATAGTTATCAAAGTCGTTTAACATATAAATTTACCAGCAATGATAACAAGATAATATTAATATTTTTTAATTTGAGTCGTTTTTGAGATCGCATAACTATATAAGGTGCTAAACGCATGGTATACCCAAAACTTTATATACAATAGGGGTATTCACTACGTTTGCTATAGCATGCTATTTGTGCTATTTTGGTAAACCCATCAATTTTATACAGGAAATAACTTAATAAATAAATAAATAAATAACACCTATTGTCAGTTTTATACAACGTTTTCAAGTAGATATTGGGACCCCGGGAACTCTAAACGTGTATTTACGGTGATAACTGTAATTAAATATTGGGAGTAATCTGAAAAGTTTAAGATAAAAATCTGGTGTGGGCAACATAAAGACTTTCCCTTACCTCCGTTTTTAAAATCGATTAATAATAATAATAATTATTATTATAACCCGAAGGTTCGATGCCGATACCACCAAACTTCGCCTGCACAGACTCGTCCAATGTTCACCGTCAAGCCCAAGCCCCCGAGATCAGCCTTAATGCAATCCTCCCATCGACGCTTCGGCCTACCTTTCGGACGCCTACCAGTCGGTTCAGCGAATACCAACTTTCTCGGAATCCGTTCCTCACCGAGCCCAACAACTTTACGCGCCCATTTGAGTCTCCGCGATGCTATTAATTCAATTATATTCACAGGATACAAACTCCGCAATTCCGCGTTGTGCAACCTTCTAAACTCCCTAGTACCTCATCCCTCTTCGGACCAATATTTTACGCAGTACCTTATTTTCGAAAACCTTAAGCCGTTGTTCATCCTTCAAAGTAAGCGGCCACGTTTCACATCCGTAAAGAACCGTCGGAAGAATAATAGTTTTATAAATTCTAACCTTTAAGTTTTTAAACAGAAGCCGCGAGCTTAGTAATTTAGCAACTGAATAATAACACGCATTTTCCACCTTTAACCGGGACTTTATTTCTTCCTGGATTTCATTTTTTCTAATTATCATTGAACCTAAATACTTGAATTTCTCAACGTGTTCAAAAGTATGACCTGAAATATTAATATCATCAAGATCGCCACCATTTCTGCTATTAATCATATATTTCGTCTTATCGGTATTTAATTCGAGACCTATTTGTTTGCCGGTTTTTATTAACACACTTGTATTTAGTTGTATGGTTTCCGTGTCTTCACCTAGCAATACCAAATCATCGGCATACCCCAAAACCGGAATCTTGTCACCCATATTTAAGCCTTTCTCGGTACACATCACCTTTTCAATGACATATTCTAAAGCTATATATATTAAACAAAACAGGTGAAAGGGAGTCATCCTGTTTCAAACCCGATCGCACCTCAAATCTCTCGGAGTAATTATGACCGATTCTAACTTTATGAAATGTTTCCGACAAACACATCTCTACTAGGTTTACTAACTTTTTAGGTATCCACTGTTCAATCATGATGTTATATAGCTTCTGACGGTCTATGGAATCATAAGCCTTTTTAAAATCGATATAGAGTTGATGGACAACACCGTTGTATTCCAGCTTGTTCTCTAATATTTGACGTAAGGAAAATATTTGATCAATAGTCGAGCGATTCCGCCTAAAACCACATTGGTAGTCTCCGATCGATAAATAATAAAGAATTAAAGAATTCTTTATTAATTAAAATTAAATTAAAAGAATTAAAGAAGAAGAATTTAAAAGAATTAAAGAATAATCGATTAAAGAATTTTAAATTCAGTAAGAGATAAAAATGAGTGAAACCATTAAAGAATCAGTTAAATATAATTTATATAGGAACATGTGTTTTATTAAAAAATCTATTATATTATTATCAAAAACAATCAGTTAGTTTTATCTTCTTTTCATCACTCTCTATTATCCTTTAAAAGCTTGAGTATAACATAATCTTTAGCTTTCAAACGGTATATCATACATGTATATTACTGTTCTTATGTTCAAAAACAAAAAAATTTCATTAAAGGTATAATTTTTCAGTTTTTTCCTTTAGTTGGGTATCGAATTCATTCAATTTATATATTTACCTGTTTTTCATCAGTGGTAACAAGATAATATAGTTATTTTTATAGAATCAACAAAATTCAAGGTACTTTAGAGCAAGAAAATTTAAAATATCAGCATTTAAGCCCTGTCAGACCATTTTAATTCGAATGAAACCAACATTATATCAAACCCCATTAAATTTTACATCGATATAGCGAGTTTAATCAAAATCGTCAGAACCGTTTTCGAGAAAATTGAAAAAAGGTGCAAAATGCATGGTATAAAGTGGCTCTTTTGGTAAGCTCATTTTGAGGAAAAAGGTTTTGTCACGTCTCGGGCGTATATTTGTCTTAAATATGAAATTTCACTTTCATAGGACTTACCGTTTCCGCCCGGGAGTTACCACACACGGACACACACAGACCTTTTTGCGGGACTTGGTTATTTGGACTCAGGGGACCCTAAAATGTGTATTTCCGTTGAAAACTGGAATTCGATAATTTTCACGATCGCAATACTTTCCCTTACTATATATAGTAAGTGAAAGTAATAAAACTACATATAAAAACAAATAAAATAATTGAAAATATAAAATTTCAACTGAAATATAAATATAACTGAAAACTTATTGATTACTTACGAAGGGCAGACCAGGTGCCCACGGCACAAAGGACGAGGATGCTCAGTTGGACAAACATGACTAGTGCTGAAGACGTTGATGCCACCTTTTTATATTACAAACAGATCCAGGTAATTGCCACTATTTTATGCAATTAAAAAAAAAATATTGTAATTAAGTCGTACGAATTGGTCGGTTAATAGACTATTATTCTAATTACCTCATACGTAAAATTGACATTGCATGCAGGAACCGAGGAGAAGAAAAGAAAATTTACGGCAGAACCTTGATCAATAATAATAAAAAAAAAAAAGAAGTAAATAAGTAAAAATAAATAGATGTGTAATGAGTCAGGATGGTCTCCTCTAGAGAAAGACAATAATTGAAAGTTCTGATTTAAAATAGTTTCTTAAGAAGAAAATAAGTAGTCTAAAGACTCATGTAGGTGCATTGGAAGTTAAAACTCTTTAATTAAACGAGGTGAACTTTTTTTTTTTTTAACTTTCAGTTATCTATAGAGACAGAGAATATAATTTATTTACATATTTACACAATGGCAAGGTATTTACAAATGATTTCGGATGAGCCATCCTTACAATCAACAAAATATATTTTTGTTTTATTGTAATTATAATTTGTTAGTCTTAATGACTTATAAATAATAAATTGAAAGTGAAATTATGTACAGCTGTAGAAAAAATTATACAAAAAATCTGGTGCGGGCAACACACGACTTTCACTTACCTCCGTTTTATAAATCGATTAAAAAATTTCAAATACAGTTAGAGATAAAAAGTATTAGATAATTAAATGGAATTTCTATAGAAACATGAGTTTAATTAAAAAATCTATTATATTATTATCTAAAATAATCAGTTAGTTTTATCGGCTTTTCATCGCTCTTTATTAACTTTTACAAACTCTTGTGTATAAGATAATATTTTTTTCTAAAATCTTTGGCTTTCCAACGGTATATCATACCATGTATATTACTGCTCTTATGTTCAAAAACAAAAAATTGCTTTAAAAATTTTTTTTCAGTTTTCTCCTTTAGTTGTTTTTTAAATTCGCATAACTTACATACTTAGCTGTTATTTATCAATGCTAACAAGATAATTTGGTATTTTTATAAATCTACAAAATTAAAGGTACTGTAATGGAAGAAAATTTAAAATATCGGATATAAGCCCTGTCAGACCATTTTAATCAGAATGGAAACTACATGATATTAAAGCCCATTATAATTTAATTCGATGTAGCGAGTTTAATTAAAATCATCGGAACCGTTTTTGAGAAAATCGAAAAAATGAGTAAAATGCATAGTATAAAGTGGCTCTTCAGGTAACCTCATTTTGATGAAAAAGGTTTTGTAACGTCTCAGGCATATATTTGTCTTAAATATGAAATTTCAGCTTCATAGGAAATTTCCGCCCGGAAGTTACCACACACACACACACCTTTTTGCGGGACTTGGTTATTTGGACTCAGGGGACCCTAAAATGTGTATTTCCGTTGAAAACTGGAATTCGAAAATTTTCACGATCGCAATACGTTTTCCTTACTATATATAGAAAGTAAAAAAACTACATATAAAAACAAATAAAATAATTGAAAATATAAAAGTTCATGAAAATTTTCTAATTCCAGTTTTCGACAGAAATATACCTTTTGGGTCCCTTGACTCCAAATGACCAAGTCCCGAAAAAAGGTGTGTGTGTGTGTATTTGTGTGGTGAGTCTAGCGTAAAAACGAAACTGAAATATCACATTTAAAACAACTATACGCCCGAGATGTTACAGAAACTTTTTCATCAAAATCGGCTAACCAGAAGAGCCACTTTATACCAATCATTTTGCAATTTTTTACGATTTTGATTAAACTCGCTATATCGATGTGAAATTTCATGGGCTTTAATGTCATATAAATTCCATTCTGATTGAAATAGTCTGGTAGGGCTTCAATCCCGAAATTTTAAATTTTCTTCCTCTAAAGTATCTTTAATTTTGTAGAGTTTGTTTGGACATGGCTCAGTAATGCCCTGATGATGGCTCACGAGCTTGAGCCGAAACGTTGTCAAAATTAAAAATATTAAAAAAAAAGACTGACTCTGATTATTCCACCTATAATAGTTTCTACAGTCGACTATGCATCCTCAATATACATATATTCCTAAAATAAATTCTATTTAATGGTTACAACATCCTCAAAACAAAATAAAACATCCAATTTGAGATTAAAATAAAAACAAATAAACATAAAAGGGAATTTAACTCTCCATTAATCTTTTCACATAAACGTTTCTAATACTATTATAAACACTATACATTACAGACTTTAATAGCACAAAATTTAAAATATATTATTTACAAATATTAGTTTAATCCTTCAAGCATAATAATAAATTGTTGTTGAACTTAAAATTATTTATCATTTTATTATTCTCCTTATATTTTTTTAAATTGTTTCTAGTGATTGATTTAAATTATTTTTTTTATTGAACATATTAAATGTTCTACATGCACTTACAATGAATGAGTTATTGAAAATTGATGTTTTATGTTTAATGTAATTTATGTTATCGTGTGAGAAGATCATATTTGCGTAAAGATAGCTGGGGGTTTCGCATTTTAATATTTTACACGTAATTTTTAATAAATTAAATACTCTTATTGACCTAACCTTCATACAGTTTAACTGTTTGTAGTAGTGTGTGATATGTCTGGTGTGATATGTCTGCATATGTGCTGAGTTGTTGAGGAGTCTAGCATACGAACTAGCCAGAATATTCTTAAAGTTCGGACAAAAACTTGTACCAAGTAATAATAGTTCATTTTTCTCATTAAAATATTCAACGAGACATAAATAACTAATCTCTAATCATCAGCCAATATTGCAAATAAAATATATTCCATGATAAGGAAACTGCTACTTGAGATAAATGCTTTTTAATGATAAGAAACAACAAGAAGGACAATCGATCGAATATCGTTATTCAGAAATGTTTCCGCTACTTTTCGCGATCCTTTTCTTTGGTCAGGGCGATTCTGCGAGAATAAGCGATTTCGATCCATTGGTGGACCGGATCGTAGGGCACATAGACAGCATCGTCCACTTCTTCGGCTACGACCACTTCGACATACCTCCGATAAACAAGACATTCTACAAGAAACTCAGCTTCGCGAATGTAAAAGCTGGTCTGGTTTGCGAGAAAGGTTCTGTAGACGTCGTTTTATTGAAGAGGTTGGGACCTGCCCAGTCTCATATCTACGATAATGGGTTCACCTACTCCATGTCCCTGGATGTTCCAGACGTGAGAGCGGAAATAGGCCCCTGCACCTTCACCATGGCGGACGGTTTTGCAGTCGAGGGGCACTATAAGGCCCGCATCAATGTGACTGCGGTAGGAGTTGGGATTAAGGTGGATCAAGTAGACAAGGCATGCAACCTACAGATAACCGATTTGTCTTTGGACATCGGCGGAATAGATATTTACAGCGGTGCCAGCTACATCCATGCATTGCAAGATTGGACCTTCGACGCTGTAAGCTACATGCTCAGGGGCACCGTAGTCGAAAAGGCCAATGAGTATATCGAAAAGTTGGTAAAACAACAACCTCAGGTCATTGTCTCGTTCCCCTGCTGGAAACGTATTAAAGGCTAAGCTACATTATAGATTGCACCTAGTGCTCTCAGCAAATAGACAGGTAATTTTTTAAAAATTATCTTACGAAATGTTTTACTAATAGCTGATGGGATTACTCCTTCGTGTTAATCCTTAGATGATAGTCTATGATGTTTTAAAGCTCTATCTTGTATACTGCCAATATAAACTTTCGGTAAATGTATTTTGTTCTTTTCTTTCAATTTATGTTATATAAATAGAGTAATGGTTTGTTTGAAAAGTTGGGAAATACAGTAATAGCTTTTTGAGAGTGATTCCAGACTTTTCTTCCAATGATTAATTTTAAGGTGAACTATAACCTTTATAAATTTATTTTGTTTGTTTAACAAAAAATACATTCATACATAATAACCTTTTTTTTATTTTCCTTTTTCCTATAAACGGGTGGCATTGCTAGATACTTTACAGCCATTTTATTTATTACCAGTAACCCATTTCAGCTTCACAGGGATGCATTTGAGTGCAGTTTCGCTTATGTTTAAGAAAACGCTCTTTGAGTAATTTAGAGTTAATCACTTTGAGATATTCCGTTCATTAGAGAAGAAGTTATGTTCATTATAGGCTTAGGTATAACAAATTTCTGTTGTAGCATTGTAGCCGAAACGTAGTGCGATTTTTTTCAATAAAAGAGTGGTGAAGTAGAAATCAGCCTCCAATTTTATTAATAGAAATTGAACTTCACCTAAAAGAATCTACACCTTATATAAATTTCTGTTAACCTAAGGTGACCAGATTTTTAGATGGGCAAAGCGGGACAACTGTGAAGATGAGGGGAGGGGATCAACAAAAATGTTCATACAGAATAAAAATAATATCGTAATATTTTTAACATAAGTACAATTTATAAATATAAAAAAATGTTTAATATTTTATTCCTGGACATATTTTTTATTTGAGTGAATTTGTTTCAGTAGATTTTTGTCATTTTTAAAATATTGTAAAAATCTTCACAAGAAGTTTTCAAATTATATTTGACACATAAAATGACTTTCAAAGTGTCAACTCTTAATTTTGATTTTTCTGATGTCCATACTTGATTTACTGTAGAAAAACGTATAATTGTATGTTTTGATTCTTAAAGATGAATTCAAATTTTAAATTAATTTGTGACTATCTAATTGTTCTTTAGTAAATTACATTATTAGTCTATGAGAATCCAAAAAATACTAAAATGTTATTATAAACACATACAGTACAAATATTCCTTAGACATTTCGCCGAATTAATTTGCCCTAAACATAATTTACATGAACATATTTTATTGCAGTTTATAACGAAATTAGTTTTATTAACTTAAAATATTTGCAAAATTTTATTCGTATATATCTTTCTAAAATTTCTTTTAATGTTAAGGTCCGTGATATAATTTTTGTCATCAATATAAAATAAGAAGACTACGAGTATTTTAAGCTAAGTTAAGACAATTTATGTATTTATGAAATATATAAATAAATTACTTAATTTTCTATGGTAGGAAGCAGATTTGTAATACTTATTTGTTTGATTAGCTTGCTAGTTATGAACAACCAGTTGGTAAAATTTTTTGTGTAATTATACATTTTAGTCTACTAGGAATCGATGTTACTAATTAATTTATTGTTTGGTGTGAAATATCCCACTCAAGTACTTATTGTTCCTTGAGGACATTTTCATTTATAACATAGTGTTTCCTGATTTTCCTTTTTAGTAGGATCCACAAATAGTCAATTAAATTTTAATGAAATAACGGATGAGGGATTTCGAGAAACTTTTGAATATTTAGCAATAACTAAATCTGAATAGATAACGTATATATATTCCCAGTGTCATGGTCGCGTGGATGTTAAAAATTTAATTTATTCATCAAGCTTATTCTCTCACTGCCTTGCCTGCTGCTGAATGACCTTTCCGTACTTCTTGTACCATGTTTTTCATTTTATCATATCTTTTTACTTTCACTTACTATATATAGTAAGGGAAAGTATTGCGATCATGAAAATTTTCGAATCCCAGTTTTTAACAGAAATACACATTTTAGGGTTTCCTGAGTTCAAATGACCAAGTCTCGCAAAAAGGTCGGTGTGTGTATGAAGAATTGAAATTTTAAAAGAAAAACAAATAAATTATAAGTTTTATTAATCAAAATAGTCCCAATACTTTTAATACATTTCTGCAAATTAGTTAGCAGTTATTCTATACCCTCTGAATAGAATTTGTGATCATACGAATTTATAAACACATTTTCCAAGTTTCCTTGCTACAAATTTTTTTAATTTTGTAAAAAGAGGTCTAGGTGTCTAAAAAAAAAAAGGAAATTTGTAGGCGAGAGGTATGGAGAGTAGGGCGGGTCTGGTAGAGTTTTCTATTCAAGCTCCAAGGATTTTCACAATGACAGCACAAATGTAGGAAACAGAATAGGCCACTTCTAATAGATGGCTACATTATAACCAATTTCTGATGCCTAACGTTAACTTGGTTACAATACAATTCAAAATTGTTGGTTTTCAAGAAGGATTCAAGAAGTAGAGAATCAAACCAAATGAGGCCCACCCAAGCTGAGCTACATGGGGTGAGAAGAGATAGGTGAAAATTCATAAATTCGAGGTCTAGTGAGAGTTCATGAAAGTAACGGGAGAGTGGGAAGGCATATTATTTAAAAATAAATTGGGAAAATTGTATATGTATGTGTGTATATATATAATTTGTGTGTGTATGTTTGTAGTCACGAGCATAAAATAAAAATAGTTACAAGAAAAATAGGGCACTGATGACTGAGGGTTTTGTGCCTTGAAGCCCTAAGAAACAACAAATTCAGAAAAAACAACTTTTTTTAAATCCAATAATGCCATTAAATATTTTTATTTTTTTTAAATCTAAAAAACTAAATCCTAAAGATATATCAAAACAAATAAGTATAATATACACATTGTGAAAACATGTTTTTTTTTTAATGAAGGAATTGTATATGAGAGTGTATGATAATTCACTATCAACAAATCTAACAAATTTTCACCTACCTGTTCTCTACTCATGAAGGGCGGCCTTATATCGCATCATTACTGAGCTGGGGCTTCCGAAAATGCTCTCCAAAAAGGCACTACTCGTAGAAAACTGGTAGGTGTAGTGAGGTAAAATATCATGAGAGTCAATTTCCATATACTCTCACTATAAATTCAACTTAACCTCATAATTTAATACTAATTATATCAAATTAAATTTAATACTCAAAATTACACGAATTTCTATTTATTTCATTTACTTTTTGTACCTTTTATTATAAATAATGTTAAAATGGAGTTTCTGCCTTAAAAAAAAAAACATGTTTCATGATGTGTATATACACACTTGTTCGTTTTGATATAACTTCATCATTTAGTTTTGTTTTTTTTTTAAATAATATTTTATATTACAGGATTTAACAAAAAGTAATATTAGATGTCATTATCCAAATTTATTTTTAAAAAAGAAGCCTTCCTCAACTCCCCTACTTTCGTGAACTCTCACAAGACCTCGCTTTTCGATATTGCACCTCACCTTTTGGCAGTCGTTAAATGAGTGAGGAATCCAACTTTTTCAATTGCCTTGAGGTCATTTCCCGTTAAGCCCTGGAGCAGTTGTTCTTGAATTTTCTTCTGCTTAACTCGCAGAAAGAGGGAAGATGTCTTTCCAAGATCTTTGTCTCCCAGGCTGTTTAGGTCTAATAAATAATTACCAAACATAAACAGTTTAATTTAATATGATGAAAAGTCCTGCAATATTTACTGGACAACCCAATGAAATAGATGTTTGTTTCAACACTAGTCACATCATGCCATAATTAATGTCCCAAACCTTACCACAGCCATAACATATCAAAATGAATGGTTTTTCTAGACCTCTACTTCATAAACTTAAATAATTAAGTCTCTTATAGATAGGAATAATAAACAGATACTAAAAAATAATCTGATTATAAACTAAGAATTATTTTTCCAGGTTGAAATTTGGTTTTCGGAAATAATATATATAATTTCAAGTAAGGAGGGTTATAGCTTTTGGAAAGATAGTCATTTTAGAAAAAATATCTAACATATGTCTTAGAAGGCTAAGTAGAGAAATGGTAATCCATGAACTCAAGTGAATTTGGAAAAAAATAATGTTTATCGCAGGTCATCCTAGGATTTTTTAATGGGAGTAAAAAATCCTTAGCTATGCCGTCCTTCGGAGGGGATGTAAAAAGGTGGTCCCTAGGAGCCTGTGCGATCTCAGGTAGTTGTTACAAGATCCCTATCCTAATTAAACCTGGATAGTCAAATTAAGGACTCCCACTGCAGCATCGCCCGATTAGCCACAGAAGCATTAAGTGACATGAAATAAATAAACAGACAATAATCTTTATTGTTTTGTGTGTTTAGCCATCTTCAGCACCTGGCATCGCACAGACTAGGGACCACCATTTCATGAATCCTCCCAATTTTTCTTCTCTGAAAAAATTAAACTAAAAAATAATTTTCTCCTCATTTTTATAGTTGGTTATCAAATTATTCAATGATTAAGTTTTTCTCTTATTGAAAAAATGAAAGGTAATTCAGAAGAAAATTTGGTATTTGAATCCTGTCAAACTATTTCAATCAGAATAAATCCTACATGAAATTAAAGCCGATTTAGTTTTGTACCAATGTAGTGATTTTAATTAAAAGCATTGTGGAAAAATCTTAAAAGGTGCAAAATGTATGGTTCGCAAGTGGCACTTCTGGTTGTCGATTGTTGAACAAATTTCTGTAACTTCTCAGACATATATTGTATATATATTTCAGTTTCACACTTCTTATTTTTCAGCAATGACACCACATACACTTCCTTTTGTGAAACTATATATTTCATATATAGGTAAATTATAGTTTAAAAAGAAAACAAATTAGCCCTACGATCTTATTAACAAAATAAACATTGAACAGGTGAGGCTGACTGCAGCAAATTTTTTAATTTTACTTATATTGAAACTTGAACTATGTGTTTCTTTGAAGCTAGATGCATTACATATGGCCTACAAACATTTGAAGACTGCTTTGCACAATTAAGGAGATATAACACTGGCTTTTCTCATCATTGATATTTTCCCATTTTTCAGAAAAATATTTTTCTTGGCTTACACCAAAATTTCCTAGATTATTCCTAAATACTTGATACTCTTCCAAAGGTATTTGAACTGATGTTTCCATAGATTCTACACTTATCTATATTTCTCTTTTCTAAGTATCCAAATCTAAAAGGTACTAAAATTATATACAAAAGTATATAAATCAAGAATTTATTTAATATGGAATACATTATCATAAAATTATGTAAGAAAGTTCCCCTTTTTTGTATTTATTTTATTTTTTGCCACATCTTGAAGCAACAGTTTTCCTTTTTTTTTTCTCGTTTTTTTTTTTTTTTTTGTTTTGTTTTTTAGTTTGTCCTTCAATTTACCAACTACATTTTTAATAATAAGAAAAAACAAAAAAAAAAAACAATACAAAGAGGAACTACTCCAACAGTACTTAGGGATTCCACAACAAAGTCTCCCTTCTTTGCGTCACTTCAGCACAAAAGAAAACAACACCTTTATTGTGGAACAAGAAAGGTGATAAAACCACATATAGAAAATCCTTCATAATTAACTTCTACAGACAATTACCAATAAAGGTTTATAAGATAGTTGTTAAAATTAATTATTACAATAAATGGAAACAAGTATTTTAAAAACAACGAGAAGATATTCTTGTCTAAATTTTCTTATTTTCACTTCTTTTTTTTTTCTTCTAATACACCAAAGTCATCAAAACTTGCAAAATCCTGCTGCCTTTATGCCAAGTATTAGAAATTCTTTCTTGTTAAATTACAATAGAAATCTGTGAAAATAATCAGATTTCTTTATGAACAAGATTAAGTAGAATACGGAAATATCATTCCTGATGGGTTACCTAGGATTTTGTTTGCACAACCTCTTCGTAAATATTAGCTAAGTTCATAAAAATCTTTAACCTCATACGTCACCAAATGCTTGTCAACAGCTGTACAAAATAAAAATGAAATAAAATTTATCTCGAATAAAATACAAAAACATACTTTACTCAATTAATCGGTTACAAAGGTCGTCATACCAGGTAAAATTATAATTAACAATAGAAAGAAATATAAATGAAAAGGGATTTGACAAGTTTTGAAAGTAACATGCTTTACAAAGAACAAGAACTATCAACAAAATAAAAATATATTCACAATTAAAATTTATTGTTAAGTCGCCGACGAGGGACTAGCGCGCAACCTACTCTTCAGGCTCCCCGTCACCCCCCGCCGCGACCGCTGTTGCCTCCCCCTCTTCTTCTGCGGGCTTCTCTTGCTCTGTTCCTGACGCTGTGCCTGGCGCTGACTTAGTTCCCGAGCTCGAATCTTTGTTCGCTGCCTGCATATCGGGCCTAAGTGCACAAATATGTTTTCAGATTTGAAATCTTTTAAAGTAGCACACAAACCTATAATAATATACCAACTAAAATAAAAATGAAATGTTTTTTTCATATACAAATAAAAAAACCAATAACTTCCATTAATATAATTTATTTTTCTTCAATTTCCATTACATTATTTTTCAACTTTTTGGGGTTTTGTCCCCATTTTTAAGACCGTTATTCCCATTTTTTTTTTTTCATTATATAACCTACTTGTCCTTAAAATGTCTATTGGCTCACTATTTTTTTTTTTTTTTTTTTTTTTTTTTTAAATAATTTCACACTTTGTACAGTGGTATATTCTAAATATACCATAGTACAAAGTGTGAAATTATAAAAAAAAAAAAAAAAAAAAAAAAAAAATGAGCCAATAGACATTTTAAGGACAAGTAGCAGTAAGCTATCTATGTAACTGTTGGAAAATAATGTAATGGAAATTGAAAAAAAAAAAATTATATAAATGGAAGTTATCAATTGCTTATTTGAATATGAACAAATGAAATGAAGCTTCTTAAAAAAGTATTTAAAAAAATAATAATAATAAATAAAATAAAATGGGATCACTTGTAGCTGTGAGGCTATCATAACAGTCTCCTATGCCAAAGGTTATGGGATCAAACCCGCAGGTGGTCCTAGGATTTTTTAATAAGAGTAAAAATTCCTTAGTTATACCATCCTTCGGAGGGGACATTAAAATGAGATGTCATCAGATGTCAGGTACTTGTTAAAGATCCCTATCCTAATAAAACCTGGACAGGGAAAATTTAGGACTCCCACTGTAGCATCGTCCAATTACCCATAGTAGCATAAAGTGACGTTAAATAAATAAACAAACAATAAAATAAAATGTTTGTTTCAAGGTTATAATTGTTTTCTTTAAAATAAAAAAACTGTAGCTCTACAACCCATGAAGGGTTTTTGGGTTCAGTACTTATAAAGACTTATTCTGTTTCACAGCAAACGGCCGTGCAAGGAAGTGATGAGACCAACATCAAGCTCAGCCACCATGTTTGGAGTACCCACTTAATAGAGGCTGGGTATGCCCTGTCACTGTCTTGTTTTAATTTGAATAAAAAGAGCAAAAATCTACAATAGTCATTAATTAATCCATATGGTATAAATAAAATGCTCAAAACAAAGGAAGAAGCCTTCAATCTCTAAAATATCAGTAAAAAATTATAGTCACTATAATTCCTTTTTCTATGATCTGGAATAGAATTTTTGAAAGTATATTATAATTTAGAGTCTGATCAGTAAATATGTTACTAATCATCAGGTTTCGATGTTTTAATATTTTTTGAAGCTTTTATCCTAATTTGAAGATAAGATGGGAGTCAAAAGTTAAAGAGAATAAAAATTACACAAAATAATTATAATAAGCCATTACATGGGCGATTTTATCATTCATTGAACGAAACAGGAAAAGACATGCAGACATCGCTAACATGGTTAAAGAAGGGTTATCTTTTTCCTGAAACAGAAGGGTTTCTGTTGGCTATCCAAGAACAAGCAATAGCCAAGAAAGCATACAGAAAACATATCGGCGGAGAGGACATAAGTGACATATACTGTTTATGTAAAAAGGCTGCTGAGAGCATACAAAATATGATTTTGGGTTGTCCAATTCTGGCTGGTAAGGAGGTATCTCCCAAGACACAAAAATGCAGCTAAAATTAATCATCAAGCCATTGCATCAAAGATGAATCTCCTAAGCAGCAAATCTCCCTTTTACAAATATAATCCATTACCAATAACTACCAGTCACAAAACTAAAATTTACTGGGATCACCCTATCATCATTAAGGACCACATAGTTTTAAATAACCGGCCAGACATTTTAGTTATTGATAAAAATAGACAATCTTCGAAAAACAGTTTCTGAAAAGTAAAGGAAATACCAGGAGCTGGCAGAGGAGCTTAAGCAACTCTACGGATTGGAGAGCTGTAGGATTTACCCAATTATACTATCTTGTAATGGTCTGATTTTAGAGACTGTACTAGAATCAATCCAACAGGAAAATTTTTAAATGTAATAGAATATGTTATAATTAGACCCTAACCCTTGACACATTGAGTCCAGGTAGGTGAAAATTCCCAGCGAAAGCTGAGGAAGTGCAAAATTCTGAAATAATAATAATGAATAAATAAATAAGGGCATGAGAATGACATAATCTAGTATTTATTTAATTTAATACTTAAATGATATGAAAATTATAAATATTATGTTTTGATTAACAGTAACTTACGTAATTTGCGATGGATCAAATTTAACAGTGGTTTCTCCTCCAGGACCAACTGTCCTATGTTCTACTGTGATTGGGTAATACGTGTTTATTACGGCTTTGGACCAACCAGCATACTACAAAAAAAAAAAAATATATATATACCATAATTTTATATAGTGATAACTTTTCTGATCAGTACTCAGTGTAATGTTATAGATAAAAGTTTAACATGAACAATTTAATTTGGTGTTCAAAATGAAATACATTTTTAAAAAAAATGACACATTTAAATCATTAATAGCAATATAAAAATCTACTCAGTTCATTATTATCAAGCGTAACATAACCAGACTATTAATATGTAATATTAGGTTTTGATAACCTTAAGGTTTAATGATTTAAGAGTTAAAACAAAGAGATTTGAAACACAAAAACAAAAAAAAAAGTCCAAAAATCGTCTTAAGGACATCGCGTCAGCTACTGCTTAATAATAATACTAGAACAAGCAACAAAATTAATTTAGAATTTTGAGAGGTAGTACTACCTCTCTTCACACTTTGGTGAACGTGGTTTATTGGCACACTGTTTCTATGTAAAATTGCTGTATGTTTTAATATTGAATGTTTTTAAAAAGTTCTTATGCTATAATAATTGTTATTATATAATTTTAACACATTGTTGCCGCCAAAACGACTGTATATGAAATTGTTATGAAATAAACTTGTGAAAGTATCTTAGCAAAATTATTATTATTAATAAAACTACATGTCACTTCAAACGAATTAATGTCATTAATATTAAAAACATTTAGTCTCCATTTGAAGCAATTTACTATTGTCCGCTTATATAATCGCAGGCAATGGATACCAACGACCTTCTTAACACGGACGTAATAAACTCTTAAAGTAATAAAACTTATGCGAACATGCGCACTTCTACAATAAAGTTTATTACAATTTCTCCACAATTTTAACTATTGTCAGTCAAAGATACTATTGAACTAATTACAGTAATACACTAATACATACATATAATACAATAATTATTAACTTTCTAATAAATTAAGAGTTCTAATACAGTTCAAATCCTCATAATTCATTAACTGTATCACTTAACAATTATAATCATACCATGCACCGACATTTTGTGCTTATAACTCATCTTCAGAGTTCGACTAATATCATCTCTACAATTTTATAATTTATTCTACATGTTCCTGTGACATCAATTAAATGTTTTCTATACTCATATATAGGTGAATTCAAAATATTTATACTTATTTTATAGAGCGTAAATATTTTAACGAGTGTAAAACGATATAGTGCATGTTGCAGTGAAAAGAGAAATACATTTTACATCATCTTATCATAAATCAAAAACAGATTTATGAAAAGATGTAAAAAAAAAGAAATTGGTCACGGGTTCAAACCCGCAGGTGGTCCTAGGATTTTTTAATGGGAGTAAAAAATCCTTAGTTACGCCGTCCTTCGGAGGGGACATTAAAATGTGGTTCCGAGCCTGTGCGATGTCAGGTACTCGTTAAAAATCCCTATCCTAATAAAACCTGGATAGGCAAAATTTAGAACTCCCACTGTAGCATCGTCCGATTAGCCATAGTAGCATAAAGTGATGTTAAATAAATAAAATAAATAAAAAAAAAAACTTGATATTTTTCATTTAAAAAATATGATATCTGTGGAGGTCGTGAATGAATGGTTAAGTCAAAATCTTTCATTATACAGGTGAGTGACTTAAAAGTTTACGTAATACCCAAAATAGTTATAAATTATAACATACAGCTTTCTTTCCACCTAAAATTTCTTCCACCAAAAAATTTCTTTTACTAATTTAACACGACGTGGGAGACGGTCTGAGGGAGCGATGGGTGGAGTTAACTCATTTTTGATATAACTCGAGTTATCCAGTTTTTCACGACCGCCACAGATATAGAAACATGCAGAAAAAATCTGGTGCCAATTTTCACTTATTTCACTTCTCATCTTGAATTCAGGTTTTAAATAATCTTAATTTTTGAATAAAAATAATTAAATAGCATCAATGATAATAATTTATCTTAGATTACATAATAAAATAATAGATAATATTATTGTGAAATTACGAATACTATTTATTTTTAACACTAGGGGTACTCACTACGTTTGCTATAGCACAAAAAATATGCTATAGCAAACGTAGTGAGTACCCCTATTGTAAGAATCAAGAAAATATTATTTTAAAAAACTGCTTTCCATAAAATTTTTAATTTACTTAAGTTTTGAACTATTTATTCTCTCTAGAGTATTAAAATGGGTTTATATAAGATTTTAAAAACTTACAATAGTAGTTCCTTTATATAATTCTTCGCCATTGAGGACAAATTTGTCGAATTTCTGAAGCAGAGACTTCCCATCGATTTTCCATAAGGGATAATTCTCTTCTTTATTATCGAAATCAGATTTTAATAGAACGAATTGTCCAGACTGAAATTAAATAATAAAATTTGATTAGTAAAATTACAAATTCTTGCTAATTCTATAACAAAACTAATCACAACAAAGTAGAAATTATTACCCTAAATTCTGGAGGTATCTCTACATCTTCTGCCTCACTGTCGTCATCGCTTTCTTCCTACATCAAAGAAAAAATGACATTAGTAGAAAATGTATTTAAATTATGATTTTATAAATACTTGATCTGTATGAGTATGTACATAATATAGTAAAATATATTGTAACATATATTATATAGTTATTCAACAAACCGCAAGACCCAATCACCACTTATCTAGATAGACCACTTATCTGGATAGGCAAGATTTAGGAATCCCACTGTAGCATCGTCCGATTAGCCATAGTAGCATAAAGGGACGTTAAATAAATAAACAAACAAACAAACAAACCACTTATCTAACCAAATTTACTTTCAACCAAAATAAAAATGATGAATTATTTTTTTATCATGAATTGTTTTTAAAGATTTGTTTTGGGTACCTCGAGGCGGTCTCATGTGACCCACCGCTATGCCGAGTTGAAGTGGCTCCTTCCCTTCATACGCAGACAGTACTTCCTTGGATCATTTCTCTACCAAACTATAAAATCCCAGCATCCTTCCTATATCTACAGTCTCCTTCAATTTAAATCCTCATTCCACTTGCTTGAAACAAGATCGCGCCATTTCGTCCTTTATATCCCATCCCACAGAACTAAAGCCTTTGATCGATCCTTTCTTGCCCCTTCCATTGCATTCTGGAATTCCCTTTCTTCCAATATACGTCATGCTTCTTCCTTATATATATAAATTTCTTTTTCTACCTCTTTTGCCTACGTACATAATTATATCTATTTAATGTTTTCTGGCCAGATGTGCTACCTTTACTTGTAAATTTCATGTTATTCTTAAGGGACAAAGTCCCAGAATAATATATTTTTTCTTAAAAAAACAATTAACTAGCACTGTTTGCTACTAACAAGGAAAGGATCCCAAATCTCACCGATTTTGAGGAAACTTTTTTATGAGAATCTAGGCATTGAAGGATAGGCATCTGCGCCAACGCTCCCCAGGAGTCGCGTAAATAAAACAAAGTTTTTGCGTGAAAAACACATTCTATTCAATATCTCTAGTTCTACTGAAGATATAAAAATAAGTTAGGTGCAAATATTACCCTATTTCAAAGTGAAATAATGATAAAAAAAATGAGCCATTAAAATATTTAAGTTTTATGCTTGGTTATGAAATTAGATAAATTATAAAATTAAATTAGAACAAAAAATTGTAATAAACTTTTTTTTTTTTTTTGGAGTGAGGAATCTTAATTTTTGGGATCCTGTCCTTGTTAGTAAACCTTTTGGTAAGGACCGAAATATTTAAACATGTATTTAAAGGACTTGTATTAATGTACGATCAATGTTCAGTTGTGCCAGCACCTGACAGACACTTCCAGAAAACACATTAAAAAATGCTAGGACCACCTGCGGGTTTGAACCTTTGGCATAGGAGGCTGTAATGCTAAAGGTCACGGGATAAAACCCGCAGGTGGTCCTAGCATTTTTTAATGGGAGTAAAAAATTCTGAGTTATGCTGTCCTTCGGAGGAGACGTTAAAAGGTGGTCCCGAGCCTGTGTGATGTCAAGTACTTGTTAAAGATCCCTATCCTAATAAAACATGGAAAGGTAATATTTATGACTCCCACTGTAGCATCGTCCGAATAGCCATAGTAGCATAAAGTGACGTTAAATAAATAAACAAAGGACTTGTATGTTCTTTAGATGAAATCTGATGATGGATTTTGATAAAACTAAACCATTAAAATACAAAAATGTCAAAACATCAATTTCATAAGTAGTAATATAATATTTCTATAATACTTAACTAAAAACTAAATTAATAATAAAAAAGAGACCAATATTTCAGGAATCCTCAAAAGAAGAAACAGAATTGTCTATCAGAAATAGTTGAGCTTCGTTTTTTTTTTTTTACCTCTTCAGACACGCTGTCCTCTTCATCTTCGAGACCTTCTTCATCTTCCACATCCTCCATTTCATCCTCTTCAGCCTCTCCTTCCGGTTGCTCTTCCACGGTACCTTTCTTCTTCCCCCTTCCTTTTCCATTTTCGTCTGTTTTGGCCTTTTTCTGAGTGGCAGACGGTCGCCCTCTCCCCTGCCACGACCTCCTCCTCCCCTGATCGCTGTATTTCCCCCTCGTTTTCTTTTGGTACCTCTTAATTCCTCTTCTTCTTCATCCTCATCCTCATCTTCTTCATCAGATGTAGTTTTACCGTCAAGTAATTTGACAGGTTTTCGAGCTCTGGCTGCTCTTTGTGGTCGGCCAGGTTTTTTCTGAAAAACAAAATTTTAGTAACATTAAAAGTAATGAAATATCTTTTTTACTTCAAAGGACATAAAATACAAATAGGTAACCTCAGCAACATAAATAAAGATCAGATTAATACTGCTGAATTAAAGCAATAGTCAAACACTTTAATTAGAATTCATATTTTAAATAATAATATTAGAGTTTGATTGTTTTACGGGGATAATATTGTTTTACTAAAACTCTCTTCTAGGGAGCCCGTGGCTGAGTGGCTAGTGCGTTAGTTTCTCATGCTACAGGTTGTGAGTTCGAATCCCAGTCCCGGCGGGACTTTTATAATAATGTAATTAAATGGGGATTCACTCGCAGCCTCTCCCCCAGGTATGTGAGACCCATCAGCCAAATGGTGGCCACTCACAAAATTAGGTGTAGGGAGTGATGACCCTACACTACGAATTTCATCGTGAAACGCGAGATCACACTGCGAGGCCCAGGGCCTGCACGGCCTGTCGCGCCACTGAAAAAGAAGAAAAAAAAAAAAAAAAACTCTTCTACTCAAATAATCTGAACTCAACCTAGATGAGCCAGTTCATATGAAACAGCCAAAATGGACATAAAATAAGAATTTTTCCTGCTCAAGATCACAGGTTTAAACCTGGCGGCTGGCCCTAGGATTTCCTATTGGGAGTAAAAAATAAATAAAATGGGAGTAAAAAAAGACATAATTATAAATAAATAGCCTGTTCCTTCAAATGAATTAATGTTAGTGTTGACCAACATCCTACATTTTTCCATTTCAAGCAATTTACTATTGTCCGCTTATATAATCGCAGGCAATGGATACCGACGACCTTCTTAACACGGACGTAATTAGCTATTAAAGCAGTAAAACTTATGTCAACACACATACTTTTTCAATGAAATGTATCACTATTCCTTCATGATTCTGACTATTATTAGCAATAGATATAATTGAATTAATTATATTATAATTAATAATTATTACCTATTTAATAAATTTTACAGATGAATAATTTAAACTTCAAGGAACTCAGAATTTTTGTTCAGTTTCAGGATACCTTGTTTCCTATACAGACCTTCAATAGAAATGGCGCCTTATCGACATCCTGGACCTTGTCAAATTGTTAAAATATAAATCCGATCAAATACCAAAGAAATATAGTAATGCAAGTTTTTTGACAAGATTAGTTGTATGAATTAAAGACATAATCAAGAATATTATATCCTCGGATATTGATAATTTTTCAAATTCCTTGTCATCTCAGCTTTCATTCAAAAGCTATTTTAACTCTGTAAATTGAGAAATAGTAATTATATATAAATAAAAATGTATTATCAAGAATGAATTTCCAATGCATCTTTATAAAAATATAATTTTTGTCTGGTAAATATAATAAAGAAACAGTACAATGAACAACTGCTTCTAAAAAAATATGGAATTACCAATCGCTATTGCACAGTGTTATAGTTGCAGATTATAATAACCTAGCAACTGAACAAACTGAGCTTTTATCGATATCAAAATTTCAGTTAAGTAAACATAAGGCATAAGCCAATTACATTTTTAGAAAAATGAAGAGATTAAATCTACTGGGTACTTATAATCAAATAAGTTCTGCTGGTAATCTGTATAAAAGGGACATTTAATAGTTGAAATAGATTTTCCTCATTCTATGCATAATTGATTTTGAATGGTGTAATCAGTCTGTGTTAGTATTTGATAGCTTTCATAATTGTAGATACATGTGTTTCGGTCATTAGATATAAAACACCTACCTATGTATGAATTTTTAAATAGTATTCTGTATATTTTTCGCTGCCCTCTACTTATGAAACCTAGATAAGCAAAATTTAGGACTCTCAATGTAGCATCTGTAGTCCGATTAGCCAGAGTAGCATAAAAGTTATTTTAAATGAATAAACAACAAAAACTTTGCTGGTTCAGGGGTTTTCATATCCTTTCTTTTTGAGTATAATTTCTGATAAGACGAGTCTTAGAAAACTTTAAATCCATTCATTCTCATAGTCTTAATGACCTTTAATCTTGATAATGGTTTATAATTAGGCATGGTGATTTAATAATCTTTGGGATGTAGGTGCATAACTAAATATTCTACATTTTTGTTGGTATTAGTTAGATTTTTTTTAGGTTGTACTAGTATGAGACAGACAAAATGATATTTTTTTGATTTTATCTTATAGGGTATTATTCAATGCTACAACACACAGCAAGTCCTAAGTTTCGTCTATCCAGTTTTAATTAAAATAGGGATTTTTAAAAGTATCTGACATAAACCAATAATCATTACTTCTCTTTTAAAAAGCCCTAGTACCATCTGATAGCTTTAAACCCACGACCTTGGACATAGAAGACTGAAGCCACTAAACCATAGGTGACCCCTTTTTTGAGGCGGAGGGATTGTATTACTACTTTTTTTATTTTCTTTATCCCTACCTTGCCTTCGAAGGCTATATGGGAGAAGAAGAGGGAGTGAGGGGGGGGGGGGGATAAATGCCGAGATAAAAACCGCCAGCACCGAGACATGAACTTGTAATTATTTGGTTTCAAGTTTTGGTCCTCTGAGGTTGCTAGGCAACGCGTGTTCAAAGCAACACATCCACTCAGCCACCCACCTCGTAATTCATAGTCAAAAAGTAACAACTCTTTAAAAATTGATAAACTTATTTTTCATAAATCAAATCGCGAATGAATGCAATGAGATATACTATGTCCCCTTTGATCTTCTCTAAAATGGTTAACATATAACCATTAATTATTTTTACTAACTGTAGTTGTAATTTTTAGTTACTATTTCAGATAACATATGAAAGGTAGCATCAACACTTGAGTGATCTTATCTCTCATTAATAGAGAAAAGTTGTAAACACTAATTGTAAGGTAACCAAAAAATGAAATAAATAAATTAATAGATACTTCAAATTAAAATATGTATACCTTAATTATATAGCACAGTTTTATAGCTGTCGACTATAAAAATCAAACAACTGAACAAGCTGTGCGCAATTTTCAACATTTTATCTAAGCCCCAAATCAGCATATTCATAGACCAATATAAATGTTTGTTGTTTTATGGGATGGAATATATAACAAAATAAGTTAATAGAAAAATAATACTTATAGAATATCAATTAAATAACATTAGATGGAATATTTTTAATAATAGATGGAAATAATAATAATACCGAGCCCCCAATCCGATATAACTCAGCACAATTCCAATTAGATGCAACACATATCATCCTATGCACCACTTTTAATAGCTAAAACATAAACATTGTTAAGAAAGAAAAAAATCTCAAAATCTACATCCATCCAGAAAGTAGTTCTCTATTATTTCTATTAACCTTTCTGCTTTAAACTATTAAACAAATCATTTATTCATTAGTCAATAAACTGAGAGAATATATGGTATATCATAATTGGGTGGATAAACCATATAATTGAAACCCGTAATAAGCATACATTCCAATGTATTTGGTACGAACATGTTACAATTATATTAGCTAATGTTTTAAAAAAAGTAAATATAAAATAATCATAAGAGCTATATAGGAATAGACAAGAGAAATGTTGACAGAACATTAAATTAACAGTAAAACCTCTTTTTTTTCCTTTTTTATAATACCTTGTTTGAATTTATCAATATTTAAGCTTTTTAATAGTTTACCAAGAACAATTCCACTCATAGGATTTCTTCCTATAATTAAAATATGCTGATATTTTCTTTATACTCGAGACAGGAAAGGTGTGTCACACCAGAGTGATTTCAATGAAAGCCTGCACACAAGATGTGATTCTATAAATAGAGTTATCTCCTTCCTATTTTTAATTTATTACATTGTCATCATAAAAGTAGTGTAAGAGCAAACTGGTTACCAGTCACCCCTATTACCTTTTCAAGTTGATATTTAAGGTTAATTTTTTTTTTAATGGTTTAGTGTATAATAAAAATGGATCAATAGTATTATATGATGATCCTAACATCGACAATTTTGTGTTTCTTTGATGATCAGATTAATTTTAAAGTTCTTTAATGATTGTAAATATTTTATTTTTGTACAGTAATTTTTTTATTAATCTTTATTTACAGTTATCCAAACCTGTCGCACTTAACTTGACAATAAGCAGGTGTGATACAAATGTCAATGACAAATTAAAATGTATATAATTCACTAAATTTTATTCTGATATGTAACTATTTTTTCCTTTGTTTTTTACTGATAAAGTAGGTATATACCAAATATAAACATAACTTTCTGGCCAAACCAGACTGACTTGGCGACCAAGCTCTACGGTAAGGAGGACCGTCAAGTTTACAATTTTACTCTCGGACATCACCATTTGAGGGAAGAAAGAAGAAGAAGAACATAACAGTTTTACCTTTGCCAATATATTTTTTAAATTGTTTAAGTTTTTATTCTTAGACACTTAACTTAATTTTTAATTAATTAAATAAAGTATATGATTATTTTATATTTGTATTAGATAATAAAAGATCGGTGGCGGGTCACCCCTGTTGCAATTTAAAGGTTGTAGGTTCATGTTACCGACCCAAGATAAAAACCCTAATCAACATACAGTAATGTATTGTCGTTTCTTTAATTTGTTTTAGAGATATTTCCAAATCCTCTAAAATTACAGTAATATGCTTTCCTCTTAATAATAAAACACTAAAAATAATTTATAAATGGAATTTAGAAAATTTTTGATCCGGAATTAAAAGTTGGTGCATCAAAAGTCAACAATTTTTCAGATGATGATGAATCTGTTCAAACAGGCTTTTTAAAAGAAAAATTTGGAAATCATCAGCATATCGACTTAAACTTAAGAAATTTAAACTACAAGTCAAATTAGACAAGAGCAGTCAACCACTAATATTTAAATACTTACTTATAATTGTATGAGCTCTTTAATATTTAAATAAAATGAACCTACATTTCACTAACCAATGTCTCCTCTCTCTAAACACATATAAATCATTTTGATAGGTCCCATGTGAAATAAATATCATCTATAGTTTCAGAAATACTATTGTATTTTTTAAATTTAAAATGAGACTTGATAATGGCAAAATGTCAAAGTTCAAACTCCCGAGTTAGTATAATACTTGATTTAACAATCTGATCCTCCAAATTAAATCAGACCCATGGCATTTACAATTATAATTATTTGTATTTTAAAATTTTATAACTGAATTTATAGGTCAGTAAACGCCTAAAAGAATGATTTGAATAAATTTACCCCTTCTTCAGATTTATCATATAAGGCCTTCAAAAGGAGAAAATAAACAAGAGTTTTTTGCACCTTAATTATGAAAATATCTAACCCTACACTAATAAAATGCAAAATTAAATGAGAACATTAATAAACTTTTCCATTCTCAATAATTTACACAATTGAAAGAAACCAATTGAAAAAACAAAAGCCATGTGCATCCTTATAAAAACAAATAACAAACGAATGTTCACTTTTAATAATTCATAATGAAGCATACCTAATAATCCATAATTACCAAATTAAACAACTCCATACTTATTAATAACGTTCCTTAAAACTGAAGTGAAAATAGATGGCCAGCGAAATTTTATGATAAAAACACAGATTAAAAAAAAAAAAAAAAAAAAAAGGTGATATAGGCTGCTTTAATGACGCTACTATCACACCAAACAACCATAACCTTACACGATTAAAACACTAAGTACTAGTCATAATTAAAATGTGTAGTCAAAACCGTAGCTAACAAAAACTAGGTAACTACCGAGGATCTTTTATTAAGTAATTAAAGCAACAGAACTAAGAGAGTAACTCACCTCTTCATCAGCCGGTGTCCAGTCGTCATCGGTCGCATTATTTTCAAGCTCTTCTACTTCACTTGGTTCATCAACCTCGAACTCCTCCTCATCTTCTACTAATTTTTCCTGTTTTTTCCTCGGCATCGTAAAACTGAAAATACAACTTCAACGGTAAAGTGGGCTCGTAAATGTGGAGATAATGGGGTAATCCAACCGTCGGCACAATAAATAGATGCCGCTCAAGTCATGAAAACTGATAAGGCTGTAGATATGTTTACCTGTGTAAATAAAAGCGGTTTTATATAAAATTAAAAATTCTTCTTTGGTATGAAAAATAAGCACAGAAATAAGACCGATCCCAATAGCAAAATAAAAAATCCCACTACTTCTAACCTGAGATGAACTCAAGAGTAGGCTTGTAAACTATCCAAGTGCCGCCAACATGGCACGGCGAAATATTGATTGTTTCTCCAGTTCACTTTATAAATTACAGTGTATACTATTTTTTTATTTATTTTTTTAACTTGTACGATACGTTTAACAAGCATTTCAAATAACATAGAGGATGATGAGCTCAAAACAATTTACAAACCAATTAGTATGTATTAATCATGACTAATTACAGAGACAGATAATTTTTTTTCGAATTTATTTTTAATCTAAAAGCATAAATATTTATTAAAAAATATATATTAAAGGTGTCAAAATTAAATGTCAATATTATACATGAAAAAGAGTAAAATACCAGTAAAAAAAACAAAAATGAAGGTAATGTTTAAGGCATCGCCCAATCCATAACAATATTCTTCATTCCATAACTCTCTTATCTTCTCCTTTCTCTCCCTCCCCCCCCCTCCTTCACAAATTAATAATTAAATTTCAATAAAAGTATGTTCATTCGTCAACGTTTATTTGTATTATTCTGGAGTACTACAAGATGCCACATTAAAATAAAAAACATTTGTGAATATTGATTGATTTTGGATACCTACTCATTCCACAAATAAAATTAAACATTTTTGATAATAATTAATTCCGATTGATTCCAGAAACATAAAATAAACTTTAAAAAATATGGTCTATAATGTTATTTATTTTTAAGAAGCTGAGTCAAATCTACAGTATCGAATATTAAATAGTTGACCATATGATTATAATAAAGGATGAAATGATCCGGGTGAGCGGTCAATAATTTTTGTTTTTTAATTCACTACTTTTTGTAGTAATTTCTTGACCGACACCCGAATTCCCATTTTTACCCAATAATTTTAATTGGAAAATCAATAGAAATCTTATGTGGTAAATTTGCTTCTACGGGAATGTAGTTGTCATGACAACGATACGTAAACTATTGCCAAGCGGCACTTGCATTTTCTTGAAAACAGCAAACTTAAGTTTTTAAAACAAAATATAAGACGGTGAAAATGTCTAGTTGAAATCTTCAGGAAAAATATGGCAAGCTAACCATGTAGTAGTTATGAAATCTACTTGGTCAATCACTTTTGTAATTTTCAATCGCTATTGTTAAAGTTTAAAAGTAATTTAAGAATTAAAATTTGGATTCGTCACTTTTTTTATGTAATTATCTAATTTTCTTTCCACCAACATGTAAGCAAACATGTCATGGAAAACTTGCAGAGTATGTGGTTCCTAAACAATCAGAACTTGAATGTTTGCTATAGTAAGGCTATTGGTCAATAACTGTCCAGCAGTTTGTCGGTAAGATCATAAAGGTCGATTAATGATTGAGGTTCGTGGTATGATTCCTTATTACGGTGTGATGATGACAAAGACAATTGTAAAAAAAAAAAATTAATAATAAATAAAAATACGATGACTTTCATTTTTCTACGTATGGTTCTATTAACTTCGTCCTACTAGTGGTTTCGATCTGAGGTTGGTGCTTTTCCATCTGCACTTAGACAAAACTAAATCCATCGGTAAGCCGTGAAGATCAGGCCTTCCTCGAGCTCTTGAAGCGGTTCTTGAAATATCAGAATGTACAAGGCCGGACTATATTGAGGATAATTTTTCCTAGAAATGGAAAAAATGGATGCTTTTGTCGGTTAAAAGGACAACCATGAACCATTATAAGCTATTAATGGAGGTAGCAATTAATAGGGTATATGAGTCGCTGAGGGTCTCAGACTTATTGAACTGCGAGATGAAGCACATTTATCGCATCGGCAGCCACAAGACAGTATCAGACGTGGAGGATAAATCGGAGAATAGTAACATGGTTTCCCGCTGCTTCCTTTTCTCTATATTTCCTCGAATTCGAAGGAGGGCATCTGTGATTATCTGTTCCTTGGTTGAAGCTTAAATATTCGTAGATGGCTAACAGTTTTCAAAACTGCTCGTGAACTGGTTAAAATAAGATTCTCCAAGGGCTTGCTCATCATACATACCTCATATATGTGCATAGGACTTAACGAGCTGCTGGTCACAATCCCTCTCCGAGATGATTCTTACAAAATATTTCTTTTCACTCTCGAGATTTGGGGAAAACTTTGTATTAAGTCGAATAGATGTGTTGTTTTACAGTAATTTACAAATATTAGTACTACTTGAGATTTTTTTATACGTTTCAGCACCCCAGATAAGCCATTAACTAATTATTTGTTGCGTAGTAGTCATTTTGGAATGGAAAAATCTTCCCCTTCTACTCGATCCAGCTCTGTTTTTCCCAAATTGTTATAATTACTACAATTCTTTCGTAATTTCATTATTTTCATAATTTGAATGCTTACAACTGTATATTTATTCTTTATAACCATGGTTAAGATAATAGTAATAATAATTATTGTTATAGCAAGAATACAAATTAATAAGGAATCGATTCATTGAGTAGTATAATATCGATTTAAAGGTTGCCAACAAGAGCTCAGTTTACGTCAGATTCTAGGATTGTCCCGTGTAGGTTGGTCGGTGTATGTGTTGAGTATTGTAAGTGTACCATATTGTTGCAAGGATGAGCCGTATCATCACAGAGAAAGGTACCATCTGCATCCAGCCCGGATGGCAAACAAGTACCATTGCCAAAGACCAAGTGAGGGATATGATGTTGGCTACTGCCAGCTATCAGCTAGCTCTGAATGGAGATGATGAAATCTTGATAGAACAGACACAACCCGTTAAAAAGAGGAAAAGGCTTACAGATTTATCCTTTGAAGAAAAATTGAGGAGGAAGTATGTGAAAATCATGCAAAACAATGACAGTATGGTTATACTCAATTTCAGAAATTATCATGTTTATTATTTTTTCAGGAAGTTGAAAAATCGTGAAGCCGCACAGAACTCAAGAGATAAAAAGAAAGCTTATGTTACCAGTCTAGAATCCACTGTAAAAAGCCTAGTGGAACAGGTAAATTGTTATCCAGGAGTCATACTATGTTTAATCTAGAAATTGTATTAATCCTCAATTACTTGTTTCTGATTTTTAAGTTAACCTTCCATTTATCAGTCAGTCCGTAATATTTTATTTGTAATGACCAATTCACTGGCAAATGAGTATTTTAAGTCATGTTTAGATATTGCATCATTCTATTTATGAAAGGTCATTGTTTCCCAGTATTGCATTTGCATCTGTCAGAAATTGATCAGGTAATTTTAAAATACACGATTTAACTCAAGTTTACTATTATTACATGAATTATATGATCTTTGATTATGTTATGTTCATAATTACAATGCCTCTTAATAGTTTGACCTTGATAAGATAATACTGCTCTTGCAGTTCTGGGAATTTTGTTATTGACTTTTTATACCAATTTTTATGGTTAATTATTTTTATGTATTTTTGGTTGAGTAAACTGCACCTACCCCACAAAAAAAAATTAATTTATTTTATCACAAAACTAATCTTATTTCACTTCCTCATATTTAAAATGTACTTCAAGGAATGCTGCAATTATGATAAATAATGAATTAAGAATTCAACTTAGTAATACACGTTTTCACAAATTTTTCTAAACTGGTCCCTTACACTTTTTTATTTTTAAAAATCATTAAGAGTCTGTTCATCCAGCAATCAATTATCACTTTTTTGATCTCTCAGAATCATTGCTTTTCACAATTGCAGTGGTTGTCTTAGTTTACATGTGAATGTGAGAAAATTAAGGTAAGATGTATATTTTAAATTTTATTTTTGTTTACTCAATTTACAATATATCAAATTAATTTACTATAAAGTAGATGGCCTGTAGAACAGGCCAATAACAAAATTCTCAGAACATTATCTTATCAAGGTCAAATTAATTAGAGACATGGATAACTTAAATATAATACAGTGTAACTTAAACTGTTTTTTTAAATTATGTGATGAAATTCTGACCGATACGTATGCAATACTGGAAAAACAAAGACCCTTCATTCTTTGAATGATGCAATATGTATTTAAACAAGATTTATACTTATTTTAGTGTAACTTCATTGTTATATGTAATATCAACAATATATTTTAATATACTTGAAGAATTTCCTAATAATAAAATACACTTGACCACCTAGTTCTTCAGATTAATGAGTAAAATTATTATTTTTCACATGATGCACTAAGGTCCTAGGCAGCATTGTGTAATCTCCTGATACAATTCTCATTGATAAGTTATATGTTCCAGACATAACTCCCTATGCTTATTTTTGGGACTGGCCACTGACTATTCTCACATAGCTGGGGAAAGGCTGTGGGTGAATCCCCATTTAATGAAATGCTTGGAAAAGTTCTAGCTTTTTGTCCCAATTTTAGTTTTAACCCAATTTTGGGTACCCACTTTAAAGGGACTGGGTGTGCCCCAGGAGGGTCTCCATATCCATAATTTTGCCTCAGCCAGAATTCGAACCTGGGATCCGGAAGACAGTAGCCTAATGCTCTATCTACTAGACCACACTGCTCTCTGTAAAAAAAATGATGTATATATTTATATACTTTTAAAATAACACAAGGCCCTGAAAAACAAAATAAAATGTTTTTCTTTTAATTCCAATATCTCCCTGAATATACCGTGCCGGCCAAAAGTTTGGGACCCCATTTGGTATACATCAATTAATCAGTTTGAATTTTTTTCTGCCACTTTAGCACTTGGATTTTTTCTCATTGGGTATTATGTGGGTTGAACTATACAATTAAGTAGAAAATTCATTCTTTTTAACTGTTCTTTAATGAAAAAAAAATGAAAATTACCTGTGCAGTAAACTTCTTACAACTTAAGCAGTTGAGAAATCAATTTATTAAACTAAGAATAAAATTTATCTTCCCGATTTCCCTTAGGGGGTTACTAGACTGTAAATAAAGCTCGAGACAAAAAATCACATTGTTTATTCTTATTTATTTTTATCACTTCAGAAGTCTCTGCAATAATTATATTCAATCAAATTATTTCTTCTTATTTACGATATTGACAAACCTTTCTTACACATAATTAGCAAATTTGTTTATTAATATAAATCAAAACAAGATACCTATATTTTATTTAGGTATTCATAGAGGTTATTTAAGATTTATTGATGTAAAAGGGGTTTCAAACTTTTGACCGGTAGTGTATCTCTAGACTTATTATAATAATCATAATGTGAGTTGGATATTTTACTCTTACTGTTTTTCAACTTACAGAATGATCAATTGAAAGAGAAGATGAACAAGCTCTTTGAACAGAACCAACGCCTGTTGGCAGAGAATGCCCGGTTAGAGGGCCTGCTAGCCGGAGGGGTGGCTAAGACCGTTGAAGATAGGCCCGCAGCGCCTCAGAGTCCTCTGCAGAAGGAATCGTGTCTTGCCACTCCCCCGACGAGCAGCCGCCGTCTCCTGACTCTTCTCTGCTTGATGAGCTTGATTGGCTGGTTGACTCACTCCAAGCACCCGACCTCTCGGAGCTGGAGAAGTTTGCAGACTCTCTGTCGGAAGCATCCCTCCACCTTCAGGTATCTTCCCACTTCTCTTTTGTGTAGTTTCATTGTATGTTGTTTAAATTCTTTTCTTTTTACTTTCACTTATATATATGTGAAATATATAGTAAGGGAAAGTATTGCAATCGTGAAAATTTTATAATTCCAGTTTTCAACGGAAATACATGTTTTAGGGTCCCCTGAGTCCAAATAACCAAGTCCAGCAAAAAAATCTGTATGTAGTAAGTCAAGCTCGGTAATGAAAAGTTGTACGGAAATGAAATTTTATATTTAAGACAGCCATAAACCCAAGATATTAGAACAACTTTTTCACCAAAATCTGGAATCAGAAGAGCCACTTTGTACGATCCACTTAGCACTTCTTTATGATTTTCTCAAAACAGCTCATAACAAAGTTTGATTAAACTTGCTATATTGATGTAGTATTTATTGAGCTTTAATATCATGTAGGTTTCATTCTGATTAATAGTCTGACAATGCTTAAATGCCCAATTTTTGAATTTTCTTCTAAAGTACCTTTAATTTTGTAGATTCTAACGAAATTACCACATTATCTTGTTTTCATTGATAAAAAACAAGATAAATATATGTTAAATCAATTCAATGTCCAACTAAAGAAGAAAAGATCAAAAATATTTTGTTTGCAATTTTTGTGTTTTTAACATAAAAACAGTAATGCAGAGGAGGTATAATACATTGTTATGCTAAAGGTTTTAGAAAAAATATTTTCTTTTACTTAAATTTAAAGAAGTTAATGGAGATTGATGAAAAGCTGATAAAACTAACTGATAGTTGTATATTAATATAATAATTATTTAATAAAACACATGTTTCTATTGAAACTCAATGTAATTAATTCTTTAACAATTTATTTTCATCTCAAACTGTATTTAAAAATTCTTAAATTGATTTTAACAACAGAGATAAGTGAAAGTAGTGTGTTGTGCAAACCAGATTTTAAACCAATATTTTTAGTCTAAAATACTTAATAATTTATAATTTATTTTGATTTAACTGATGAATCATGATAAAGAATTATTCTAATTTCCTTTCAGTAATTGAAACGCTGATTTCTAAAAAGTGTAGTGGGAGTATTCCACCACCTACTATGTCTAACCTCTCGCTTGTTGTCCTATTCAAATACACATTCTAGTTAAAGTAGATAGAATAAACTATTAATGTGAAAATTAACAATAATAAACAGTATATTTTTAAGACTATTTTATTTATTTTCATTGTATTACCACACTACCACATTATATAGGAAATTGATATTTTGTCATAATTTTTTTGGTATCAAAAACTGTCGTCTTAATAACACTTGAGTCCTTTTGAAAATGTATTTGAGATATGCAATGATTTCTTAAAGTTACAATGTACAGATGTAATTTTATTCAAAATCATACTAAAACATTTCCTTCCATGATGTTAAAGTGATGTAATTTATATAGAAAAACACTATTTAAGATATTAATGCAAAAATAATCAAATAAGTTTGTTTGATAAGTAATGAATGAGAGATTTCTGTATTTCCTGTTAAGTTTAAAAAGTATATAGTACAATTTTGAAATCATCATCTCAATTCTTACTTTAATTTTGAAATATGACAAATGTTTTGACTTGTATTTTGTTTCTTTGATATTATTTCTTTAGTACCTCCGTCTATATTTATAGTTTCACTTTTTAATAACTAGAATTTAGAACTAACTTCACTCACTGATAATCAGTTCTTCCATTTAAAACGAGTAACTAAATAATATATTAATCATCTTCTAAAACTGTGGTTGTCTTACTCTGTGAGTTTTGTTGATTTGGAAACACTTTTACCGGAATTATTTTGAAGGATTTTCAATCGCCATTATTATATATAATAAATACAATATATAGATACAACAGATGTTTTAAATAAAACAGCTGTTATAATTGTGAGAATAAAGAAGAGTGATTAAGTATGGTTCCTAAATGTATAATTATTTAATAGCATTAAGCAGATATAATATTGGGGACGATGAATAAATTTAAATTAAAATGAGCAGTTTGTAAAAGACAGCTTACAAGACTGGAGAAGTTATTACAAGAATCATCACTATCAATTGAAGAAATAACTTACTATTATGATAGCTTAAGGGAAATTCAGGAGGTTCAAGCAGAATTGAAAGCTCAAGTTAGTGAAGAAAATCTTTCTGAACTTTTAGATTACAGGTTTAATTTTAAAGATATACATAAAAAAATATTTTTGAAATGAAGTTGTCTTAAAAATGAACTAAATGTTGAAGATTAAGCTCGCAAAACAGTAACTTAAAATTCAAATGCACCAGTTAAATCATGCGGCTTGAAATTCAGGACGTTTTCAAATTTCTGTCAGAGGTCTGATAATTTCTTAAAACTTAATGAAATTGAATAAGATGAAATGAAAGTTTTAATATTTTTAAATTCACTACCTTCGAATATTTATGAAAAACTAAGAGAAATCAGTTTTCCACGTCTTCCTAATGAAATGATTTACAATGAATTACAAAAAACTCTGACTCTCTTGACCCTCGTTCTAGCATTTGGACACAACAGTATAAGTTTATCTCTTGCATTCAACGGGAATTAAAAAACATAAATAATTTTTCACAACTTAAAGTCAATTTCTATAAAATGCAATTCTAATTGTGAATGTGATTGTCCTATTGTAAATTTATTGCTGCGACTACAATTTATTCGAGGCCTAAAAGCTGTTATAATTATTTTTATTTCCATTTATTTGTTTTTAACTAGGGGAAAACTATTATATATTAAATACAACAGATGTTTAAATAGAACAGCTGTTATAATTGTGAGAATAAAAAAGGGATTAAGTATGGTTCCTAAGTGTATAACTAATAGCATTAAGCAGATATAATAGCAATAATTTTCAATGTTCTGTGTTAATCTTTGCATGTCTAATTACAAATTGAAATCTTGACTTATGTCTCATCTGCGGAGCGGTGTGGTCTATTTGATTAAGCCCTAGTCTTTTGGGTTTGAACCCCAGCTGTGGCAGAATAAATGTATTCTGTTATTTCAGTCGTGGGAGTAAACTGAGCCTCTATAAAGTGGGCACCTGAAAATTAGGGAAGATCATCTTGCATGACCATAGGCCTTAAAACATTACTAAGAAACCCAAGATCCTTCATCGGTTTTAGAGTTGTAACTTATGGCTCATCTTATTTAATTATTTTTTTATTATTATCATTGTTCATAATAATTGTAATTATACACCGTCATATTAATCCATCATTGTTGCTGTTATAGGATGAGCAGCCCTGGCCAACAGAGATTGGCACCGTGGTGGGGCCCAAGCCAGAAATCTTGGAACCCGATGCCGATAGCTGCCCAACTGATGTTGTTAAAGAAGATGCTATCATCATTTCAGTTCCAGCAGACGATGTCCTCATCGAAGATGCTGTAGAAGAAGTGGTTACCATAGATACTGATGTGAAATCTCCTGGATCCTATTCTACTTCCGACAGTCATTCCGATCTAGGCTACGAGTCATTGGATTCTCCCGACTCTGGTCTACATGCCCTCTTTCCTGAACTATTATAATTGATTATTGAGGTTCTTTTGTCAAATTTTTTTTTTTTTTTATTTTGATAATTTATTAGGTAGAATGTAGCTGCTTAAGATTAAATTTTTGGCCAGTTATAATTTGATTTTATGAATATTATAAAAAAAACAAATATTATTATACATTGTATGTAAATAAATGATATTGAATTTTAAACATATTTTCTTAATTTTTTAATCCTGTCTTATTTAATTTTTAAGTTAGTACATGATCTTTGAGAAAAGTTAGACTTTGTTATTCCATACTTTTGGATAAAACTGTAAGTATATGACTTACATGTAATCATCATGGGTATTTGGTACAGGCTGATGAAATAGAATTGACACCACATCAATCTTCTATGTAAAGTCCTAATTGGACTTTGTATTTATTATTCATAGCGAACGATTGTTAAATAGAGTAATTTCATTATCATGTTTATTGTGGATATAATTAGTTGACCGTTGAGAATTACAGAAGGAATTAGTCTGGGTGGCGGTCATTAAATGAAACAACTGAATAGTTTCAACTATTTTATTGTTTGCCAACGTTTCGACCCCCATTGTGGGTCATCATCAGGGCGATTAAGTTTCCACCAGTTTCCACTCGCCTACCAGACGCCTGATGATGACCCACAATGGGGGTCGAAACGTTGGCAAACAATAAAATAGTTAAAACTATTCAGTTGTTTCATTAATGACCGCCACCCGGACTAATTCCTTCAGTTATCATTGTTTATATTAATTTATTGTTAAATAGACATAATATATTAATGCCGTTATTTTTCTATTATGTCAATTTTTGTTTATTAATTATTTTGTATCTAACCAAGTGGCAAATATTTGTACTTGACCATTGAGACATGAAAATCCCTATATATTGACTGTAGAATCTAAGTAATGTAAGATTATGGTGCTTTAAAAAATGTATTGGGTTGTAAAATAAGTTTATAGCGTTTTTAAATATTTCACTTTAATCCTCTCTGTGTTTATAAAATCATGTTTACTTGGTCAATGTTACATATTCTAAAAAAAGATTAGTTAAGGTACTTTTATGCATCAGTTTCAACCAAGATTCCTTATCTTTAAGTGGTATTTTGCTTGCTCAAAATGGAAGAGAAAAAAAATTAATTTTCGTCATTCAATGATTTTTTATTTCTGAAGAAGGAAAATCCGCTGCAGACGATTGGCAAAATTTGCAGTGTGTATGGTGATGATGCTTTAGGAGAAAGCACTGTCCGTAAGTGGTTTGCTCAGTTCAGAACCAGAAATTTTGTCCTTCAACTGTTGATGACAAAATTCAAACACTGGTCACAGACAACCTTCACTCTACACTGAATATTGCAGGAATGGTTTACATATCTCATGCAAGTATCTCAAATAATTTGAAGGCTTTGGATATGTTTCTCTCAATTTGAGGGAAAAGAATTTATTGGACCATAATATAAAGTCTTTACTAAACTTTCTCGTGGTCCATCAGTTTAATAAAGTATACAATTGTACATAAAAAAATAATAACAGTAAAAATTATATAAAATAATGGTGTAGGACTTAAAATAATAACAGGCCTACTGAATCCGAAGGTTCGATGCCGATACCACTAAATACTGTCTACACTGACTCGTCCAATGATCACCGTTCAAGCCCAAGCTTCCGAGATCAGCCTTAACGCAATCCTCCCATCAACGCTTCGGCCTACGTTTCGGACGCCTCACAGTCAGTTCAGCGAGTACCAACTTTCTCGGAATTCGTTCCTCACCGAGCCCAACAACTTCACTCGCCCATTTGAGCCTCTGCAATGCTATAAACTCAATTATATTCGAAGGATACAAGCTCCGTAATTCCGTGCTATGCAACCTCCTAAACTTCCCAGGGCCTCATCTCTCTTCGAACCAAATATTTTACGTTTAGATGTAGGACTTACTTTAACTTTATTTATTTTTACTATACTACAATGAACAAGTGAAACATAGAAGTTGATGACCTTTGGTTTTTACGCCTAACACCCTGACCTATTATCTATCGGACCACATTCCCATTACCGATAACCTCAAACATTAGTCAATGATCCATTTTTAAAGAGGCTGATAACTAGGGATGAAAAGTTGGTCCAGCAGAAACAAAGGATGTCAAATGCTTGTTGAGAGTGTGTGTTGTGATTTTAATTTATTATACTCTAAAAGATTGGGTGGGAATGGAAATATGTCCTTTATTCAGCTCTTCCCAGTTCAAATATTTTGGGGATCTGAAGAAATGAGAACCATTCATTATTTTTTTTTATTTTGTGAAATTTTAGGCACATTAAAAAAAAAAAAAAGGGGTACCTTATTGTTATTACGTTTCAATCACCTTCAAAGTTTCAAATGATTTATGGTTACATTAATGAGTCAAAATGCCATAATTAAAAAAATTCACACTTTTAAGTCTTTTTATTATTTCAAAGATTTGTGAGATTGGTGAAATTAATAACTTACTAACTATAATACAAGGTAACTTTTCATCATCCAATTAGCCTTGAATAATCAGATATTTCCTTTGATATTAAATATTTTCAAAATGAATTGTACGAGTATGAATCAACCCATTTCTTATAACTAATTTAATACTTTAATTTTTTTTTAAAGTAATATATGATGTGAACATCCAACTTAATTCCTTAATAAGTCTGATGTATATTACATCATCTATCAGGTTAAAAAAATCCTAATATGATAAAATATTACTTTAACAAAGCTAAAATAACTAAATGATAAAAATATATTTAAAAAAAAAAATGTAATATGCACATTGTGAATACATTATTTAAATTTAGAAACTAAGATGATTTTGAGGGTTTAAAAAAAAAGATAGTTGTATGTGTACTACGGTTGTTGCATATTTAATGTAATATACTATGCTGTAAGTGTGAGATAATTCACTTTTGTATCACACTTGTTCAGCTTTCTCTCCTGTCTCTATCATCATGTAATAAGGTCCTTAGTTCACTTAGACCCTATACAGTAATCAGTATATATGCTGCCTTTATGCTCTCTGGTTATCACGAGAGAAACCTACTGTAGAAAAGAATGTGACTATTTCATTCACTAAACCCCCTCTCAAAATAGGAATTCGTAATAACTAATAACAAAATTTACTTTTTCAACTAACAAGGAGAGGATCCCAAATGTGCCTCATAGATGATTTTGATGACATTTTTTTAGGTGAAATTAGACATTAAACGATTAGCATCCGCAGAATATTAGGGACAAGGCTCCCCTAGTCACGTAAAAAAATCAGAGCTTATACACAAAAAAACACTTTTTATTTAATATCTCTGGTTGTAGTGAATGTAGAATAATTATTTGGTGTCAAAATTACCCTATATCAAAGCAAAATAATGAAAAAATAAGCCATTAATCTATTTAAGTTTTGTGCTTGGTTATAACTGTAAAAATCTGGTGCGGGCAACACACGACCTTCACTTACCTCTATTATTAAAATCAATGAAAGAATTTTCAAATACACTTAAAGATAAAAATATGTGAAACTTAATTAAATTGAATTTATATAGAAACATGTGTTTTATTACAAAATTTATTGTATTATCTAAAATAATTAGTTCTATCTGCTTTTCATCACTCTTTATTAACTTTTACAAGCTCTTGTGTATTAGTTAATATTTTTTTTTCTAAAATCTTTAGCTTTCCAACGGTATATTATAAGTGTATATTACTGTTGCTATGTTCAAAATCAAAAATTAGCATTAGGGATCACTTGTAGCTGGGTGGCTAGCATAACAGCCTCCCATGCCAAAGGTTACGGGTTCAAACCCGCAGGTGGTCCTAGGATTTTTTAATGGGAGTAAAAAATCCTTAGTTACCCCGTCCTTCGGAGGGGATGTTAAAAGGTGGTCCCGAGCCTGTGCGATGTCAGGTACTCGTTAAAGATCCCTATCCTAATAAAACCTAGATAGGCAAAATTTAGGACTCCCACTGTAGCATCGTCTGATTAGCCATAGTAGCATAAAGTGACGTTAAATAAATAACCAAACCAAAAATTTGCATTGAAAAAATATTTTTTCAGTTTCCTCCTTTAGTTGTTTTTTAAATTCACACAACTTACATATTTAGCTGTTATTTATCAATGCTAACAAGATAATTTGGTTATTTTTATAGAATCTACAAAATTAAAGTTACTTTAGAGGAAGAAATTTTGAAATATCGGCATTTAAGCCCTGTCAGACTATTTCAATCAGAACAAAACCTATATCATATTAAAAAAAAAAACACCTGTACCACTACAACCCATGAAGGGTCTTGGGCTCAGTACATATAGAGATTCGTACTGTTTCTAGGCCAATGGCAGTGCAATGAGGTGATAAGGCCTTAATCGCGCTCAGCTGCCAGGTATTATATCATATTAAAGCTTATCAAATTTTACATTGATATAGCGAGTTTGATCAAAATCGTTGGAACCCTTTTCGAGAAAATCTAAAAACGATACAAACTGCATGGTATGTGGTTCTTCTGGTAAGCTCTTTTTGATGAAAAAGGTTTTGTAACGTCTTGGGTGTATACCATACCTGTCTTAAATATGAAATTTCAGTTTCATAGGACTTACCGTTTCCGCCCGGGAGTTACCACATGGACACACACATAAACATATCTCACTGATTTTGATAAAAAAAATTTAGGTGAAATAGAAGGCATTAAACGACTGGCATCTGCAAAATATTAGGGAGCAACGCTCCTTAGAAGTCAGGTAAAAAAGTTTGTTGTGCGAATAACACATTTTGTTTAGCATCTCTGGTTCTAGTTCTATATATAGTAAGTGAAAGTAAAAATATAATTCACTTTGAAATAGGGTATTTATACATTTTTTTCTACCTCCACTAGAACCAGAGATGCTAAACAAAATGTGTTATTCGCACAACAAACTTTTTTACCTGACTTCTAAGGAGCGTTGCTCCCTAATATTTTGCAGATGCCAGTCGTTTAATGCCTTCTATTTCACCTAAATTTTTTTTATCAAAATCAGTGAGATATGTTTATGTGTGTGTCCGTGTGGTAACTCCCGGGCGGAAACGGTAAGTCCTATGAAACTGAAATTTCATATTTAAGACAGGTATGGTATACACCCAAGACGTTACAAAACCTTTTTCATCAAAAAGAGCTTACCAGAAGAACCACATACCATGCAGTTTGTATCGTTTTTAGATTTTCTCGAAAAGGGTTCCAACGATTTTGATCAAACTCGCTATATCAATGTAAAATTTGATAAGCTTTAATATGATATAATACCTCCACTAGAACCAGAGATGCTAAACAAAATGTGTTATTCGCACAACAAACTTTTTTACCTGACTTCTAAGGAGCGTTGCTCCCTAATATTTTGCAGATGCCAATCGTTTAATGCCTTCTATTTCACCTAAATTTTTTTTATCAAAATCAGTGAGATATGTTTATGTTCATAATTTAGTTTCAGGTAGGGTATGATGGTAAGTATTATTATTAAATAAGATTGTAGAAATAAAAACATTTATTAATTACATTGAAAATTAAAATGCTTATTTAGCAGCCTGCTGCACCTTGAGCCTGCGCTCATTGTAGGTCTTACGTGCTTTCGCTCTCTTCAGTTGCTGTTTGGGGGACAGGTTATGTTTCTTGGCGAAACGAAGGTTCCTGAGAAACTTCTGGTCCATCTATAAAAACAAATAATAAAAAAAAAAATAAATAAACTTAAGTAGTCAGGCAGAAGGATTCTACATTCTAATAACACCATTCCCTTAAAAAAATATAATACCACGGTCAATAATCTGATGAGAAGAGAAAACTAAGTCAAGAAAACAACAGATTTAACACTAGTGCTTAACCATCGTAATACATACCATGCTCTTCTTAAATTCTTCATTAATTAATTATCATTCATTAATCAATTATAATCTATTTGTCATTTAAAAGCTCCTGCCCATAGTTGTAGTAACCTATAAATCTCCTTAAGGCTAAAAGCCAATGATATTACCTAAATGATTGATTTTAATCTATTTCGGTTTAATATTTATACATCAGAACTACAGATGGATGTTTGTATCTGAATAAAAGGAAATAATTCACGGTTTTAAATAGAAAAACATCATTATAGTTTAAATATTAAAATAAATAGTTGACCCATGAGTTAACCAAATCATGTTTGGAATTGACCATTTTATCCTTATTACAGAATTGAAAGTTGTACAGAATATATAGATTTTGGACTAGTCGGTCTTATCCAGTGGTGTGTACTACCAGTACTTATTTCCATATCCATGTTATCTATTAAAGGTTAAATTTAAAAAAAAAAAAAATTAATTGCCTTTTAAGTTACACTAACTGGCAGAAATATGAGGTTAGATGAAAAAAATAAAACCCGCATGAGTTACACAAATTTTTAAAAAAAATACTTACTAGACTGTTAGCAAATGTACAATTTTCGATATAGGTCTTAACAGGCAATAATCGATAAAATAAGGCAAAAATTCGAGCAGCGCCTCACAGATAAGACATTGAAAATTGACAGCAACATGAATGTAATAAAGGGTGTGTTACATGATGACTTTTAAAGTAACAAGAAAGTGAATGCACCTTCATAGAAGTAACAGGAGATGAAAAACGATAGATAATTTTAAATAAGGCTAGATAACTACATCAAATATTATTTTTTTTTACAAACCTTGTAATATCATAACATATTACATTCAAAAAAAGCTTTAAAAAACTGAATGGTCAAGTTAAAACTAGCAGTAGTTATATACATATTATGAAAACGTGCTTTTTAAATTTAGAAGCAGAATTTATTACTATTTATGATAAACGTGTGAAAGAAATGTCATTAACTTGTCAAAACAAGCTTAAACTTTGTAATGAAAGCACAGTCTTAAGGAAAAATATCTTTGGTATAAGGCTGAAATGGTGTCAATATAAAACATTGCATTAAAAATTAAGTTTCTTATTCTTTCTGCACTGTCGAAAAGCTCTTACTTACTGTAACAATATAAATCAAATTTATAAAGAACAAAGGGTAAATAAAAAAAAAAAATCAGTATGTTATTATATACCCATCTGCCAACTAATATAAATACCCATCTAGCCACCCACTATAAATACCCATCTGCCAACTAATATAAATACCCACCTAGCCAAATACCCATCTGCAACTATTTAATTCAATCATCACATGTTAAGAAATAGCTTTTTCTTCTAGCTTAACAGTTCAAGCATTTCATTTTGCAAGAAGTACACACACAGAAAAAAAAGTTCACTGATTTTATTAATAATTTTTCAGTTTCCCACTTCATATCTCTTATGGTATTTCAATCACTTATCACAATACCAAACTTTAAAAAAGAATTTGATTATAGTCGCCATCAGGATTATTAAGCCTTTACTAAAAAATCATTTATTTGGCATTGAAAACAACAGTAATCCACCTGATCATTGCTGATAGAGACAGCAGTGTTTATTAATCAAATATTTGGTGGAAATTTAAACAAACATACAAAACCAAAAAAAAAAAAAAATAGATTTAAGATTGGGTTGTTAAAGGAGTAGTTTCCATTTAAAATTTCCTAATTAGACAGAAATTTAAAGGAGTATTAAATAAGCTGAAACATTGGGTAAAATCAGAGTAAGCATCATAAACAAACTGTATCTCTACAACCCATGAAGGATCTTGAGCTCAGGTACTTATAAAGATCTCTATCGTTTCGCGGACAAGTGCCATGCAAGGAGATGATTAAGCCTAAAACACGCTCAGCTGCAAGTTGTTCCTGCAACTTACGGGTACCCACATTATAGAGGCCTCAATACCCCAGGGTTGCACTAAGATTGAAATAACGAATGATAAATAATGACAAGGTTCGAACTCAGGTCCCCGAGAACAGTAGGCTAGTGTATATAAACTAAAACTATCATTAATTACATGTGGAATGTAAACAACGGTAAAACAAAAACTAAAGGTCATCTTTCAAAATAGTAGCAGTAAATAAAGGGAGTGATATCAAGTAATAAATCAGATGAACACAACTGTAGCAAAAAAATACCGAATGTATCCTGATAATGAATGATGACTAATTGGATTCACAAAAATCAAAAGCCAAAGATCATGGGTTCAAACCGCAGGTGGTCCTAGGAATTTTAATAGGAGTAAAAAATCCTTAGTTATGCCGTCCTTCGGAGGGGATGTTTAAAGATGGTCCCGAGCCTGTGCGATGTCAGGTGCTCGTTTAAGATCCCTATCCTAATAAAACCTGGTTAGGCAAAATTTAGGACTCCCATTGTAGCATCGTCCAATTAGCCATAGTAGCATAAAGTGACCTTAAATAATAAACAAACAATCACGAAAAAAAGTTGGTATATATTTATTATGATTTGCATAATAAAGTCTGTATGTATGGTAGATTGTCTGTAAGAAGAGTAACAATAGAAATTTCTCTCCACAAAATGGATGATAGTAATCACAATAGCCCAACATGTAATGCTGAACTTAAAATTGTGTAATAAGCACTTAATTTAGAACTAATAAATTCACCAATAAATAATAAAAGGTGTAAAATTTTTAAAAAATACACAAACTTACTCCTAAAGTAGATTCATGCCTGCATCTTTTGGGCTTCTTGATGCCATTACGATGAGCCTTGCGGTCTGTAATAAAAAAATAGTTCATTATGATTGTTACAAAGAAACATAGAGAGTACAACTAAACATAAATTAGAGATTTTATACCACATAACATTTTATAGGTTAAAACAACTAAACTAGGGATTAAATTGCTACATCATGCATATGAATAGAGTAATAATAGCATATATAATCGGTTCATTGTTAAAATATTTAAATATAGTTTGATAATACAGCAATTATACCCCTCAGATTTTTAACTTTAATATTAATGCTTATTTACAATTGCATGAATTTCAGTAGTCAGTGGCTAACAAAAGTCAAATCTGTTTTTGTAAAAATCAAATATCTAAAATAAATTTAAGAATGGAAAGATGTTGGATGGAGAAACCACTTATTACATTACAACTCCCTTGTATACTTAAAAGTTAGAGAATTAAATAACCAAGTGAACGGGATATACTATTCCATATAATTATTACATATAACATCACTAAAAAGACGAAAAGCACATGGGGCACTTACTCTGGTTGTGATTCGTATGATTCTTTGACTTAGCCATAGTTTATAGAAGAACAAGTATCGAATATACCTATAAAATCAAATATTAAATGATTAGAAATGAATGTAAAAACATAAATTAAGAAATTGATCACAAATCTTAACACAACATACCTTCTCCAACCACGCTCGAATCCAGATGGAAGTTATCCACAGCTAACTATATTTTATCACAAACGGCAAGGTTATGTTTTAATTTATTAGTGTAATTAAACTATAGTTGGTATTAGTATTGGATTTAACAATTAACTACGTTTTAAAAATAATTATACAGATTACATTCATATTCAATTCAAATTACATTGTATTAGAAAACAATTTTAATGCTTCATACAAACATGATACATTTATCAGTAACAAGTTTGTCAAATTGGAGAAAATAAATTAGAGAAAACTTAAAATAATCGTACAAATAAGCATTATTTAAGTAAAATAAGTTTATTAAGCCGCTTTGCAATTGTGATATTGATATTCTGAAATATGTAGTGTTTTACATTTCAGAGCTTTACAAGACCTACATTTCATTACAGAACATTTAAATTTATCTTTACACTAATTTATTTAATTATTTAAAAAAATCAAATTTCATAATAATATCAACAAATTTTACTACACAAATTTAACTTATAATCCTTATAAAATTTATAAAAAGGTTGGGTACCTCCAGGAAGGAGTCACAACCAACATTCTCCAATCCTATAAGTTGAATATTCCATTACATTTTCAAGTTCGAGGAGATTTATGATTTTCTGCTTTAATTCTGATTGCTAAAATAGTTTTAAAAAACTCATAATCATTAAAACATCTTAATTTCATTCTCTGGGTTATAACAGGATATCGATATAAGAAGTTGAGGATCAGATAACTGTCTAACAAAAATTAAATACCAAGAAAGTATTAATCGTTTTACTAATTATTTAAGAAAACAGGACGATATATTTGTAGATTTGATGAATTATAAGTTACCCTCGTCAATAGTTTTTTTTTTTTAAAGCATAAGTGATAGTTATTTTTATACAAAATTAACGCTTTAAAAATGCATTATTGATTTTATTATTAAAGTTTAATTTTTTCTTATAGCTCAAAACGTCAGTGAAACTAAACGAAAGTTTTATCAAAAACGTTATATGTTTTAAAATATTATTGCATATTTATTACAATTAGTATAAATGACGAGTACTTAAGAACATCTTGGGAATTTAAGTTTGTTCCATTTAAACATTACGAGATAATTACTTAAAACGAACTATGAATGTCCATCAAAAGATCAGTTGCAAAAAGATAGGTTGTTAAACAGTTGTGATTGCAAAGACGGATCAGATAAATAATAAATATAACAACAATAAACATGAGTTTGTCAACAAATACTTTCATGCAAGTAATACATACGAACATGGTTACTTGAAATATTTACAATTCTGAGTCGTAAATTAATTATTAGACAATCATAAAAAATAAAACGATCATGCCTTTAGTACGCAAAATAATATCCAGAGTATTTAAAACAGAAAATGGGCAACGCTACTGTAATTCAATTTGGCAACGTATTTCCTTGATGTTGGAGAACCTCACGCCAACCTGATTTTTGAACTTTAACTGTTTTATCGGAGTGTTTACCATGTTTATGGTAATATTTAATGTTGAAATGATTTCAAGCTTTGAAATAAAATAATTGCTTTAAGTTTTTACCGAAAGTGCTTCTGCTTAATAGTGTTGTGAAGTGTGTACCCAATAATTAGGTTTATGTGTACCCATCAGTCAGATGACCATGATGAACTCTAGAGAAAAGGTTTTCAATTCAGAACCTATTCAAGTGTTCTGCAGAGTACGCCCATCAATAAATTCTTCTGAAAGAACTTGCTTGAAAGGTGGTTCCACCTTGTGAAGTACATTTGACTCAGCTTCAGACTCCTTCCAGACATGGAAAAAATATTAAGTATACTTTTAAAGAGGTATTTGAAGAGGATAGCAAGCAAAAAACTGTTTTTGACTTAGTTGCCTTGCCACTTGTTCAAAATCTGTTAGTTGGTAAAAGTGGACTTCTCCTTGCTTATGGAGTTACTGGTAGCGGAAAGACTTACACTATGACAGGTAATGCTGAAAACCCGGGAATAATGCCTCGATGTTTAGATGTTATTTTCAATAGCATTTATGAGTATCAAGCGAAAAAGTTTATTTTCAAACCTGACAAGCTTAATGGCTTTGAGTTGCAGTCTGATGCTGATGCTAAGTTAGATAGGGATCACGCTTTGCTTTCTCATATATCTCAGAATAAAGGGAGTCGACAAAAAGTGTAAGTTAATATTATCTTTTTATATCTTTCAATCAATTTTTTTTTACTTATTGGTTCTATTGGTCAGGGACAAACTTAATTCCGATCCAGATTTACTGGGTAGATCTCGTGACTCTTCGAGGGTTAACTTCATCGACGAAGATAACCACTATGCGGTTTTCGTCACTTATGTTGAAGTGTATAACAATAATGTATATGATTTACTTGAAGATTTGTATTCCGATTCTTCACGTCCCAGGTATAGTATTTCTACATCTTAAATTATAGGTTTTCCTGAGCTGTTACCTATGAGAGACCATTTTTATTTTGTAGACCACTTCAAGCTAAAATTGTTCGTGAAGACTCATCTCACAATATGTATGTTCATGGTGTTACTGAGGTAGAGAATTAGTTCACCTGAAGAAGCATTTGAAGTATTTTATAAAGGTCAAAAAAGAAAACATATAGCACAGACTACTTTAAATACTGAATCCAGTAGAGCTCATACAGTTTTTAACATTAGGGTTGTTCAGGTAAAATATAACTACATTAATTTAGCCCCAAAATTAACATGATGTGTAAAAGTTTTTACATTTATATTAGCTTAATGTTTTCAAAATGTTAAGGCACCCACTGATGAGAATGGAGAAACGTTACTACTGGATAAAAAACAGATCATAGTTAGTCAGTTATCATTGGTTGACCTGGCTGGTAGTGAGAGGTCGGTTAGGACAAAAAATACTGGACAAAGGCTTAGGGAAGCAGGTATTTTAATTTTATCAAATATATTATCAATAAATTACTCCCTATAAATCTGTTAAACTTGAAATTGATTTGTCAAAATAGGTAATATAAATAATTCATTACTGACATTGCGTACTTGCCTGGAGATCCTGAAGGAAAATCAAAATGGTGCGAACAAAATGATTCCTTACAGAGAATCAAGACTGACTCATTTGTTCAAAAATTACTTTGATGGCCAGGGGCAAGTTACTATGATAATTTGTGTTAGTCCTTCTGCTGATGATTTTGACGAAACACTTGTAAGTTAAATTATAACATTTAATTGACTTCTGTATGTAAAATCCACCACCTAAAGTATGATTTTTTTTTTTTTTTTTTTTTTTTTAGCATGTTTTGAAATTTGCAGAGATGAGTCAAGAAATACAAATGACTTGTCCTACAGTTATCCCTACCGCTAGCTTTACTCCTGGTAGGAGAAAAGCAAATCAGGTATGTTAAAAATTATATTTTTTGAGCTTTAGTTGTTAGCTAGTTGTTATTTAGTTGATAGCTACTACATTTTTCTCAAACACTATCACTAATTTCTCATTAATGGTGTTAAGTTTTAATGAATTGTTCTATTTTTTTTTTTTTAAGGCATTCAAGGCAGCGTTACTGGAATACAATACAATTAAAAAAGACCCTTTAATTTCTGAAACTGCCCCTGATGAAGTGAAACCAGATTTGGAGAATAACCCTGAAAATATGGCTTATGAGGAAGCGTAAGTCTCCAATTAATTTTTTTTATTTATTCATTATTTTTTTTTTTTTATACTGTGCTGTACAACCAATGAAGGGTCTTTGGTTCAGTTTTGTTTATTCAACATCACTTAGAGCCCGTTTCAATTGATAATTTTAACATCTATTTTATGTATACTCGGGGGAGCGGCGTGGTCTAGTGGGTAGATTGCTAGTCTACTGTGCTCCGAGTCCTGGGTTCGAATCCCGGCTGTGGCGGAATATTATTTATTCTGTTATTTCAGCCGGGGGGCAATCCTGGGGTATGGAGACCCTCCTGGGGCAAACCCAGCCTCAACCAAGTGGGTACCCAAAAATGGGGAAAAACCTGGCGGCTAAGCGTGATTTCGGCCGAATCACCTCATTGCACGACATTGTTGCCTTGAAACAGTACGAATCTCTACATTTACTGAGCCCAAAATTCTTCATGGGCTGTAGTGGTACAGGTTTTTTTTTTTTTTTTATGTATACTCATTAATAAAAGTATACCTGTACCATCGCTGCCTATGAAAGTTCTTGGGTTTCCTTACTTGTTTATTTATTAAAGGTAACTTTATGCTTCTATGGCTAATCAGACGATGCTACAGTGGGAGTCCTAAATTTTGCCTATCCATGTTTTATTAGGATAGGGATCTTTAACGAGTACCTGACCTCATACAGGCACGGGACACCTTTACGCTCCTCTGAAGTCGCATAACTAAGATTTCTCCTTAAAATCCTAGGGCCACTGCAGGTTTGAACTTGCGACCTTTGGCATAGAAAGCGGTTATGCTAGCCACAATGTATAGGTGACCCCCATTGGTTCTGTGTATCTGTATGTCTGTATAAATCTCTGTAGATTCAAGCTGTTTCTAAGCCAATGGGTTTGCAAAGAGGTGAATATGCCGAGATCTCCATCAGCTGCCAGGTTTCCCTCCTCCCTTTTCTCCGATTTTTGAGTATCCACTTTTTATAGACTGACAGAAGGATCGATCTATCCCATAGTCGCCCCACAACTGAAATTATAACAAATTATATTGTCACTGTAGAGATTGACCCCAAAGAACCGAGGACCCAGAGAAAAGTATACTATTGCTCTCTCTTGATATCTCAATTCATTATTATACTATTTTTATTTTCTTCTTTTCCTTTTTGCTCTGTGCCTTTTGCATGGTCATGGCCTTGTATGGCTGCCTTATTTTCACTTGCCAAGCTCTCATGGAATTCTTTCTTCTCTTATCTCATAATCAAAGCCATGCAATCTAAGTACATTGTTGTTTTATCTCTGTGATCTATGTTACTCAAATACGTACATGTCTGCTGTACTTGAATAAGCACAGCATTTTCAGGAAACCCCTCTAAAACTTACAAATCTGTCTAACCCCTGGCTACCTATTGTAGAGAAATTTCTCTTTAACTTATTGTAACATAATAATTGTGATCCTTTTTAATTTTCAGCTTTCGTAATTTACCTATTCTTGACTTTGTTCAAATGGATGATGATGTTACTTTGAAGAATGCTGTTTCTTATTTAAAAGAAAATTCAGAACTGTATTCATCTAATGTCAACAGTTTAAATGCCAGATGTAAGCTATCGATGATTTAATTTTGTCTAACAATGAGCCTGCATGTGGCTTACTTAATTTTGAAAATATTAATTAGACATAAAGATTAGTGATTGATGAAATTTTCTTTTTCTGGACTTTAGCAGTCTTTGTGTATTATGTCTCAATCAATGAATTGTCTATGATAAATTGACCTGACTTCTTTTCACTCATTTTTAGTTTTTGTTTTTTTTTAAATATCATTTGCCTAGTGTATTCCAATCAGTAAATAAGTTGACCAAAAAATATTCAAGTTTATTAAGAGAAGTTTGTTGGAGGTGTGATCATTAAAACACTTTGAAGAGGAATAATTTATTGTGCCTATAAAACAAAAAAACAAAAAAAAAAAAAAAAGAAAGAAAGAAATAAAATAAATGTTTACTTATTTGAAATGTTTCAATGACCTCTCCCCTAACAAACTTCTGCTTTTATTCTATCTACGCCCAGCTATTCTTCAATAATTTTAAATTAGCATAGTTTGCTTTTATTAATGACTTAATATATCTTGCGCTTTATTCATAATGTTGAACTGTTTTGGATGTAATTATATTTATTACAGTTATAATTATCATAGATAGTATGGACAATGTTAATTTTCGTTAAAAAATTAATCTATACCTATATTTTTTTGTATTAGACCAGGCTTTTCGAGATTCTCTATTGAAGTCTGAAAGAGATACTTTTATGGCTACTCAAGAACTCAAGTCTTTATCTTCGCTTTTAGAAGTTGAAAAAAATAAGGTAGTTGGGAAGTATACATTTATTATACAAATTAAATCTACATTAACATACATTTTTTTGTTTTTTAATTTAAAATCACTTTATGCAACTGGGGCTAATCAGGCAGTGCTACAGTGGGAGTCCTAAATTTTTCCTATCCAGGTTTAATTAGGTTAGGGATCTTTAACGAGTGCCTGACATCACACAGGCTCGGGATGAGTTTTTTATGTCCCCTCTGAAGAATGGTATAACTAAGAATTTTTTACGACCATTAAAAGATCCTAGGGTCACCTGCAGGTGTGAACCCATTACCTTGGGTATAGAAGACTTTTATGATAGCCACTACACCACAGGTGACCCCCATAATTTTTTTCCCCTTGTCTATGTGTGTTTACATTTTCACCTGCCTTAAAGTGTTCAACTATGCTGTGTTTTAATTTGGATATTCTGCTACACCTATTTTATTGTATTTGCAATGATTGTCCTATTACCATTTTGGTTTATTATTTTCTATAATGAACCATTGTAATCAAGCAAAATAAAAAAAAATTACCCCCCTCCCCTTAAAATTTGAGGGCTTAGATCTAAGATGCGTAGAATCCGAAAAACGAATAAAGAAAAATCCGTTTTTCCATCGTCCTTGGCATTTTTCGGAAACTACTGAACCAATTTCTTTGAAATTCGACCCAAAAATGCTAGTCCATGAAATGATGATCTTTGCAGCTAGACGCTGGTATCAGCTGGTTATTTTTAAAATCGCAGCCAATTAAAAGTGATTTAATTCAATGACTCAGTTGTTTTAGGCCCGGTTGCACCAACAGCCTATGTTAAAGTTAACTTTTGCTGTTAACTAACCCGGGTTAAAAGCTAATCATGATTAAAGTTTTTGTCCAGTTGTACCAACAAATTTTTAATTCGAGTTAGTTAACATGGATTAGTGCGGGACGTCATCATATTCGTGACGTATTTAACAACTCCAAACCTTCTAGACAGAGACAGTTAGGTTATATTGAAATGATTGTTTTACTCTGCCGATTAATATATATTAATACAATAATGGATATAATTAGTTGACCGTTGAGAATTAATAATGAAACATTTTAAGATCTATTGAATATCAAGGAAGCTGGATTGTATTGTGAAACCAGACAGACAATGAGTATCTAAATGGAATAAAAACTATAGTATATAAAATGTTATTAGATGTATTCGAAAAAAATAATAAATTAAATCAAGTACAATGAAATTAAAAATGAACCCAGGACAAAAAACCTTAACGTTAATAACAATAAATTGATCAATAATAAACCAAAAATTGATGACAATATGAACAATAAATAGTAAAACCTAAACAAAAAACTATAATAGATCTTTACCAGAATGAAAATAATAAAAAAACAATTATAGGTAATATCAATAATGCAATAAATATAGACATGATAAGTGGAAGAAATAGAATTATATACCATTATCAAAAAATGCAATTTATACCTCATCTATCCAAAGAAATTAAGAGAACGCTTGTTGAATTTAATTCACCACAGACAAAATTAGGACTATATAACCATAATAAACTAAGTAATCATTTATCAAACATTAAAGATTTTACCACACGAAAAACTGAATGTTATTTATAAAATAAATTGTATAGATTGTGATAAGATATACATAGGAGAAACCTCTAAAAAGATCACAACTAGAGTCAAACAACACAGCAATAATTGTAAAAATATAAACACTACAGCATTTGCACAACACAGTCTTCAGCTTAATCACAATTTTGATTTTGAAAAACCTACAATATTGGATATAGAAAAACAATCGAATCTATATATAAACAAAAATATAAAAGATAATATAAATTATAAAACAGATTGAAAACACCTCTCACAAGCAGTTCTTGCTACAATTGGGAAATTAAAATTTGTAAACCTTACCTTAGTGACCTATATTTAATAATAAATCAGTGTATACTTACTACAGTAAATAGTATGACCCTAATTCATCAGGGGCCAAAGAATATGTCAGTTAAATGGGTATTTTTTCCTTAGTGTTAATTTAAAAAACAAACCAATTTTATGACATAAATTTTTGACAAAATTTTAATCAAAAATGGATAATTTTTTAAATTTTAAATGAATTTCGGGTGAATATGATTTTTTTGTAACATTGTTATGCATATTTTTGGTAATGTTTTTAGTTAATATTTAAAAAGTTATTTTATAATGTTAATTGATAATTTTTTGATGTATTTTAGTGAGTCCTGATGATGGGGAAGGCCCTCGAAATGTTGGCTCGTTTTAAAGTTAATTGTAATAAACTGTTTTTGGAAGATTTAGAAACCTACAAATTATTTATTATCATTTTTCATTCTTCCAATCAACCTATTTTTATTATTAATCAATTTACTGAATTAGAGGGAATAAAATATGTAAATAAAATACAAAAATCAGACTTTATTGATAAATATAAACAAATAAATTACCACTTGACAACAAAAGAGGGAAAGGTTAATTGATTTAATAACACAGATTGCAATTTATACAAAATTATGTCATTTCCTTTCATCTTGAAAAATTTGTGTCGACAAGTGCTCTGTGAAAAGCTATATCACTTTCACATATAATTTCTGATGGTGAAACAACATCAGGAAAGTAATCTTCTGGTTCTGGTACGTTGTAGATGTCCTGGGTTTCTATTGAAATGTTGTGGAGGACAGCTACAGCTACAATAATATTTAGGGCTTTTTTTGGATCCATTGGAATTCCATTGGCAAGGCAAGGAAATCTTCTTTCCATAAAACTGAACACTCTCTCAATGATTGTTTGATTTTTGTGTGACAATTGATTTTTCTTCAGCAGCATTTGTTGGGTTTAAAATTGGTCTCAGTAAATATGTTTTGCAGCCATAACTACTATCTCCTAGAAGCCAAAAATCTCCAAATTCTCTTGAATCAAATCTCACTCGTAATGCACTTTTATTGAAAATCCAACTGTCATGCACAGAGTCAGAATTTTCAAGTTCCCATCGCACACTACTTGTATATTTAATGAAAACCACCCTTTTCTATTTCAAAATAGTTTTGTATTAGCTCCACTTAGAGACTGGATTTTAATATGAGTGCAGTCAATCGCACCAATTACTCAAAGAAAACATTTTATCCTGTAGAAATCTGACACTGTTTTGTTTTTATCAACTTCTGTTACGGACATTTTAATTAAATCACTTGACTTCCTGGCTATTAATGCTGTTATGCGTGGAATAATTCTATAAACTGTAGATTTATCAATATTAATGATGTCGCTAAGAACCTGCTGGTAACTACTAGTAGCATAATACCTCTTGAGGTTAAGTAGTATATGATGCAAAATCATTAATATTAAAAATTTCAATCATATTTAGCACTGTTTCTTTTTGAAATCTATACCTTCTTATGAATTCCACATCATCCTAAATTTCAAAGGGATTCCTCCTCACTTTGTAAAGCTTGTTCCTAGGAAGTATATATATATCTGTTGCATTATATCTTCATCTGATGTTGAATATTTATCTGAAGAGATTGTGATCATTTTTCCTCGGTTTATTGGGATAAATGTAACGAAAATATTCAGAAAAAAACAAACTAAAAATGACACAAACAATGTTTTAAAGAGTAACTGGTTTGAAGGTGTTATGGATGTTCCTTTTTGTAGGATATGATTCAAAATCATTAATATTAAAATTGTCAATCATATTTAGCACTGTTTCTTTTCGAAATCTATACCTTCTTATGAATTCCACATCATCGTAAATTTCAAATGGATTCCTCCTTACTTTGTACAGCTTGTTCCTAGAAAGTATATTTACCAATTGTATTATATCTTTATCTGATGTTGAGTATTCATCAGAAGAGATTGTGTTCATTTTTCTTCGGTGTATTAGGATAAATATCACGAAAATATTCAGAAAAAAACAAACTGAAACTGACACAAACAAAATTTGAAAGCTAAAGTAACAGTAGAAAGGTAACATTGACATCGGATAATCGAGGTAGGAAGGTGAATTAACTTAACACCATCACTTAACATAGAGTTAGGGCTAATTATGATTGGTGCATTGGAATTTCTGCTAACCCGTGATTTACTTATCCAGATTAGTAAAGTTAAAGTTAAACACGGTCAGTGCAACCGGGCCTTAGACGATAGAGAAATGTATGTATAGAGTTTTAGAATCAGTAAAGAGTGATAAAAAAAATGAATTATGAAAAAAATTGAAATAATACACTTAAAATATGTTAATTTTGAAGATAGAAAAAATTGATTAGTGCTTTAAAATAAATAAATAAACAACTAAAACCATGTGTATAATCAAGTAACAAATTATAATAGGTGTAATTCTACCAAAAATCGGTTATTATTAAAGATAGAAAAGAATTGAGAAGATTTTCGAGATAAAGACAACGCGATAAACAATGTGTAAGAAAAAAAAAAAAATTGAAAATCTTCTTATATGGTCAAACCACAACTTATAAGAGATGTGATTCCCTAATAACTCTGTTATTAATGATGACAAAGAAAAAATGTAAGGTGTTCTGGAATCAGGAAATTTTATTGGAATTAAAATTGAAAGAAAAGAAAAGGATATAGTATCACACTCTAGTATAAATGCTTTTGGTTTATTATTTCCAATAATGAACCTTTGTAATCGACCAACAAAAAAAAAATAAATAATCCCCTCTCAAAATTTGAGAGCTTACGTTTCAAAATGTAGTACTCAGAGCAAATGCGTTTCTCCCAATCAATAAATACCAAAAATTTTATACCTACAAAGTGAAAAAAAGAATCATTGAGATTGGTTAACAACTAGCAGAGATATAGTGTTTTGACATCAGCTATATAAATAGGCATATAAATAGGGTTTAGCTATATAAAAAGTTATACCCTAATATTGTTATTTGGAAATAATAAACCATTGTGTAATAATTTGAAGCATTTTTTTCCCCCCTCTAGGTAACAGATCTTGAAAAGAAACTTCATCATACAGTACAAGAAATGAATACTATGAAAAGAAAGTTTGACGAATGTGAACTCTCCATTAAAAGATTGAAGCGTGAGGTCAGATTTATATTACTGTAATGCTATTTTAATAAACCAAAAATTGTATCAAATAAGTATCATAATTAATATGTATATGTTATATTTTAGCTCTCTCAGAAAAATTTAGAAATAAATGAAATGAAAATAGAAAGGGAGAATTTAATTGAAATCTATAACAACCAGATAGCTGAAAAAGAACAAAAGATGAATAACGAATTGCACAACAAACTATCTTCACAAAAATCAGCGTTTGCGGTAAGTCCTGCCAATAATTTTGTTTAGAAATAACTAATTTAATGTCTCCCCAGATGTTCTTGTCAAGAATGGCTTTGATATTTATTGAAGAAAATCCAGTCCTTAAAAGCCTGAAAGCCTTACTGTTACCTTTACCTCACTCCACATCCCTTTTGTCATTTACAAGTCTATTATCATATCCGTTTTAAGTTTATAATGAAAATGTGAATAAAGAGTACGTATGTGTCGGCTGATTGTTACCTAGGTGGTGTTACGACCCTTGTTGTCTGACCTCCTCAATGAGCCACTGCCTCTGCTGCAGCTCTCCAGTTTCTGATCCACAGCAAGCTCTGTGGGTGCGCTCCAACTCCATCGACCCATTGAAGCCTTGGCTGGTCGGTTCGGCGAGTAATGTGGAGGGGGTTTTCCAATGCTCTTCTGGGTAGTTCTTCCTCTTGCACCCTTGCAACATGGCCAGCCCAACTGAGCCTCCCCAGCTTTATAAATTTAACGACATCTATTTCTCCGTAAAAGTCAATATTTACTGGCTCCAAACCAACCTTGAATTCCCTTCTATGCTACCCCTTGCTCTTTCTCAATAAAGTCCCTATTTCTTTCCAAAAAAACTTTTAAGAACCTTGGAATTACCTTAAACCAAAACCTATCCTGGAATAACCATGTATCTGAAATATCCCGAAAATCCATTTCCATACTTGAACAGCTCTATAGATTTCGTGAATCCTTACCTTTAAAAACCTGTCAGCTATTAGTTTTCTCTTGTTATCTTATCCAACTTCGCCTGGGGTATGGGGGACTTACTGACGAACTAGAAATAAAATTAAAAAGTCTGATGAACTGCTTTATAAGATTTATTTTTGGAGCTTGTAGACATGAACTTATTTATGACTATTATACCAATTTAAAGTGGCTTTATCCTTCTGTTTGACGACTATATTTTCATGGTTCTTACTTTTTCCAAACCTTAAAAAATATATAAACTTCCTATATAACTGAACTCCTCTCCCTTCACTCTGATATCCCTTCGTTGAACACCAGAACCCAATCAATCAATATTTATACCCCATTATATAGAACTGCATCCTTTCATAAACTGTTTTTTGTTCGCTCTTCATCTTTTTGGAATTCTCTGCCTATCTCTATCTGTAAAGCCACTTCTCTTTCTTCCTTCAAACATCAAGTCTTCCATTACCTACTCGAATCTCAATCTTCTGTTCCATTATAAAATATAGTTGTAAAATTAGTATAAATACATGTGTATATAAGTGTGTATAAGTATACTAAAACTTATAGATATATTGAATAGTTGATTGTTTTGTTTTATCTTTATTTTTGTTCTAAGGAGACCTGGTCCCAGAAAAAAAAAAAAAAAAAAAATCAGTAAATAAAAATATTTAAGTTCCCTGGTCCTCCTGATTCACCAATCTCTCACTGGGCCAACTATTCCCCTTAAGATTTTTCATTTAAAAATGAAAAGGTGATTTCCATTATTTGCTGAGATGGCCAGGGTTTGAGAAGCATAGGTACAGGATCTATTAAAGACTTATATATGACCAGTTTGGTCCCTCTGGTAATAGACCTGCTTTAGAGAGCCTTCAGTATGGTGAAATATGTCCTAATTGACTGATTGTTGGTTGTTATAAATCAGTTTGTAGGGTTTTGTTGTTTACCTGTCATAGAGCTGTAGTTATAAATCTTTAAATTTAACTCATTTCTGGTTGGCACTACGCTGTATGGGTGTGAATCCTGGACAGTAAAGGAATCCCTGCAAAAAAAAATGATTATCCCTGGAGATGGTTAGAAAAAATCCCCAATAATCAAATAAGGGAAAGAGTGGGGGCCGAGCTCACCATTCTCTAAGAAATTAGTAGAAGAAGGTTATGTGGTATGGGCACGTCATGAGAATGGACGAAGCACGTTGGCCTCTTCGATTGGTTGAATACTGCCCACACAAGAGGAGAAAAAGTGGAAGACCTCGGAAAAGATGGATAGAAGATGGAATGGAGGGTATGGCAGCCAAAGGTCTGACTGAGGATGGCTGCAATGATAGAGATTGTTGGAGAGATGGAGTACTGAGGACCGGGATATGACATCATTGCAGAACCCTGGAGATAAAATTTTTTTTATAGAAAAGATAGTACTTCTTTGCTGAACCACAAATCTGTGATGCATACGTCCATATGGGTTTAAGTATGGATGTAATACCTCTAGTATACTATGGATGTACCTATCTCTAGTAGGTATGTATAAGTTTTATATATTGAGCCAATAAATTCTTTAAATTCCGATTTCTCAGGTTAGTGTGGATGATAAATAAATGTGGACATTTTTTCAATTTTAAATATTTAATTTTATCCTAGTTTTATAAGTTTTTACTTTCTGTGAATCATACTGATAACATTGTACTCTAATAGTTGGAGCTTAAAAGAAAAAAAGAAAAATTGAGGAGAGTGAGGAAAATTCTAGATGCCGATACAGACAGTTTGATGAGCGTAGCTACATCTAGTAGCGTGGCCCCTTCAACTTCTGCTGTCCCAGTGTCACCACCTCCCAGGACCAATACAACTGAAGTTCCAAACCCGATCGTTACTCCTCCTTCGAACATACAGGCATTTGGTGGAGGACCAATCCGATCAACTGCTCGTAGGGTAAAACAATTATATTCTTAGCCATTACTATAATTTTCTTATTTTTATTTATCTTTTGTTTTTTGTTGGTGCTGTTCTCTTTAAAGATGAGTGCCCCAATGTGGAAAAGTTTAATTTTAGAGAAAAAAAAATGATTGAAGTTTGCCTTTCTAGGTTTATTACTATGCCTCAGCTTGGTGATTGAACATCAAGTTGGACGTCGTTCTTATCAACCCTAGTTTAATTTAAAAAAAAAAAAAAAAATTTCAATCTTCATTTTTAATATTGAAACATCAAAACACTTGATTAAGTAAAAACTTTACTATAAATAGTATTGTGTAGGTTTTTGTTTTCAGATTTTCCTACTATTTTAATTATAAATTAGGCTATTGTACCACTAACACCGCTTGTACATACTACTAGAGCAACATGTAATTGGTGCAATACAACAACATATATAAAATCTTGGGCTTTTGGCCACATGCAAAATCATGCAAAATAAAAATCTTATTATAAATTAAGTTTCTACTTAATTAAGTGTTTTAATGACTGCAATCAGAATTAACTTCTCTCCAATATCTACACACAGCCAACCATTGTCACATCTTTATTATTTATTTTTTAATAATTCAATTATGAACCTTATTGAGCCGTTGAAGTCCCAGAGGTACTATATCCATTCTAAGAAAATTTACATGAAGCACAAAAATCTCATTAGGTCATATCAATCACCAGTTAAAATTGAAAAGAATAAAATATGTCAAAATATTAATTTAATAAAAAAATGTCCTCTAATATCTTTTAGAAATCAACGACACTATTGTTGATTTCTAAAAGATATTATTCATAATGGGAGTTTCTATAAGTGATGACTTTATCAGTTATCTCACATTTCAGGAACAGAAAATTCAATAAAAATGTTTAGTAATATAGATAGTTGACTGTAGGGAAATTGATAAAGAGGATAGTTTAAAGGGCGATCTTGGAAAAATAATAGTCTTTACTATTCAATGCTGAAAATGTTCGGTCAAACTATTTTTTTTTTTTTTTTCCTCTGGCGCGACAGGCCGTGTAGGCCCTTGGCCTCGTGGTGTAATCTCTAGGGAGTATACACTCACGATTCACGATGAAAGTTTACAGGGTAGGTCATCACTCATTACGCCTATTTTTCTGAGTGGTCACCATTTGGCTGACGGGGGAGAGGCTGTGAGTGAATCTCCATTTAATTGTATCCTTATAAAAGCCCTGCTGGGACTGGGATTCGAACTCAGAACCTCTAGCCACTGGCAAGTAAAACAATAGTCTTTACTATTCAATGCTGAAAATGTTCGGTCAAAACTATTTAGAATAGAAAAATATTTTATTCTGGTTCTTAGTTCCCCATGAATAACATAAATGTTACAAATGTAGATAGCACACTGGCCAGAATATATTAGATAGATTAAATTATTTAAATTGGTAAATGAGTTAAAATTAGTTTATGTACTAAACTATACTAGTTTAAACTATTTCTTAACTGCTACCCTAACTATCTTCCTCCTTAGTTAAAATATTGTTTGGGAAAAAAATACCTGAGATTACAAATATTTTTACTGAGTATGGGACTAGAAAAACTTAGTTCATTTAAAACTGATCTAAATCGAGCTTAAAATTAGTCTCTAAGAATACAAACAATTAGATTTAGTTTAAGCAGAATTAAAAGATAGAAAAGAAGTTATCCTTTAGATATGTAGGATTACCAACAGGATGTTTAACCAACTTATTTGGCAACTCTTACTCCAAACAAACATGCTATTGTTTTTATTAATTTTAGTACCTATTAGCCTTCGGATTTTAATCATTCTACTACTTAAAAAAATATATATTGTTTGTCAAAAATAGACTAATTGATAATTAATTTTTTCTTTCCATTTCTATAATTTACCTGTTGAGTTAGAAAAAGAAAATCCTATTCTGCAATGTCATATCCCTGTCATTCTAGTTTGAAAGCTAAAGTATTTCAAAGATATTATGCTATTTTTCTGTATATCATCGGATTTAAGCATATTTGGTTGTTTTTGTGAAAAGGATGTTAAAGTTAGATTTTTATAATTTTGGAAAGTGATGCTTATACATTTATATTGTTTCTGTTTATAGCTCGGAGTTGCTGTTTCCAATAAGCGGCACAGGAGATCCCGGTCAGCTGATGTTTGGGTGGATCATAGGCCAGCCATTGCTGTGCCACTTGGTACCGTCATGCAACCAAAGATGAACAAGAGAAAATCAGTCAGTAAACTGACACAGGCCAAAGATATCACCGATGGAGCCTCAAAATACTGTCTTATGACTCAAGGACAGGACTCGGATGGGGACTTAGAGACAAGGCTCTATAAGGTAATTAAAATTTATTTTTGTTTAGTTATGATAGTTAATAAGAATGGTTACTTACGGTATCATTACAAAAAAAAAATTAATTATAATTGGTTATTTTTCTGCTTTTGAGATATATTCATAAACTCTTGTAAAGTTTTTATTTTTATATTAAATTCAGCTAGGGTAGAGGCCATTAGTATTTCAATTTCCTAATACTAATTTTATTCCATTATGTGACCATATTGCTGAACTCATTAAGCATGAAACCATAGAAAATAAAACATTTGTCTCTAACTGATATTACTCTTAAATGTTTTTGTAAAATGTAAATTAAAAGTATTTAAAACAATCTATTGTCTGAAGACTGAGGATATGAAATTGAAGGAATTTTGTGTATGTCTTTTCCAATTATTTTGAGAAGTGTGCTAAATATATATATATTTATATTGTATATAACATATTATGAGTGGTGTGGTCTAGTGGGTAGAGCGCAAGTCTACTGTGCTCTGGGTCCTGGGTTTGAATCCCGGCTGTGGCGGAATATTATTTATTCTTTTATTTCAGCCAAGGGATGATCCTGGGGTATGGAGACCCTCCTGGGGCACACCCAGCCTCAATCAAGTGGGTACCCAGAAATGGGGAAAAAACCTGGCAGCTGAGCGTGAGCTCAGCCAAATCACCTCATTGCAAGGCCGTTGGCCTAGAAACAGTACGAATCTCTTCATGTACTGAGCCCAAAACTCTTTATGGGTTGTAGTGGTACAGGTTTTTTTTTTTTTTTTAACATATTGGAAAACAGGAGGTACCTTACCGTTATGTTATACCTTTCATTGTCAAGACTTTTTTAATTTTTAAACTAGCTGTTGCGCGCGACTTCGTCTGCGTCAATTTCAGTTATTATGATCGCTACTAAGACGTTTTTAAAAGAATATATTGGTTTGTCCGTAAAGTTCGTAGAGAAATTTGGACAAAAATTAAAATCGAACAGCTTGAAATTTATTTATTTAATCTTCAAAATAGTTAACACCGTTAGCGATTACTCTTTCCCAACGGCTTGGAAGGTGATTTTTCCAAAAATCACTTTCCTTCCTCCTGAAGAACAATAAAAGGTCCGTTCTGACGTCATCTTCTGAAGAGTAGAATTTCCCTTGTTGAAAATTTTCGAGGGAACGAAAAAGATGGAAATCCAAAGGAGCAATGTCAGAAAAGTATGGCGGGTAAAACCTCCCATCTGAAACTTAATAACTTTTGCCAAATCGTTAAAGACACATGGGACCTAGGGTTGTCTTGGTGGAATAGCACTCCTTTCCGACTCACCAACTCTGGCTGTTTCGTTTCAATTGCTGCCATCAATCGATCTAACTGGGTCTGTATTTATAGTTTTGTTTTGTGGAAGGATCTCAAAATGTATGGGTTCCTTCCAATCCCACCGAATACTAAGCATCACTTTTCTTGGATGCAAGCCGGCCTTTAGTGTTTCAAGCGGCGTCGTTCCAGGCAACCCCCAAGATTTTTTTTCGGCTGTTGTTGATGTAGAGAATCCATTTTTCGTCACCAGTAACAACTCGTTCCAAAAATGGATCCTCCGAATTTTTTTTTTCTTTCATTAGCAAATCACTAGATGAAATCCTTTCAAAAAGATTCCTTTCACTGAGCTAATGGGAAATCCAAACGTCGTAAGGACAGACGTACCCGGCCTTCTTTAGATTGCAGGCTCTTAACTCCGCAGCTATCTCACGAACAGTAATTCATGGATTGTTTGCGATGAGTGTCATAATATCCTCAATGTCAAGAGTTGAACTCCGGCAAGCACAGAGTTGGTCATCCAAATTAAAATCTCCTGATCTAAATCACGAAAACCACTACTGAACCGTGCTATCAGCAATTGAATCGCTGCCATACACGGAACGAATCTTGCAGTTTGGGCTACGTTTTTCCTTTTTTAAAAAAAGAACAGTATATTATGCCGAAAATGAACTGATTCGTCACTCATGTTGGTTTGCTATAAATTACACTACTGATCCTTAATAAAGATGAATTCAGTGTGTAAACATAGTTAATTCCATGAGGATTAAAGGCATATAAATAGACATTAGCCTCATGATTCATTTTTAGAAGAAAAAACAGAATGTAAATTTTATTTTAAAAATCTCTACCAACTTTTCAGACGACCTAATATTTTAAAGTACTTCTGCGTAAATGATATTTTGGGTTTTATTTTCTTGTGGCAGAAGAACATACTGATTTTCTCCGCAACCGATCTTGAAGTAAATCGATTCCTACGTGCTTAAATGCTTGCCCATGTGATTTAATAATTGTTAAGGCAAAAGATAACATAACGGGAAATTGAATTATTTAAAAATTAAAAGGTAAATCATTTAGAATCGTTGGGATTCGAGGTCAATTTTCCCAGATTTTCCACTAATTCTTAGGTCCTATTGGTTACAGCAAGATGTTATATAGCCTATAACCTTCCTCAATAAATGGACTATCCAACACAAAAAGAATTTTTCAATTTGACCCAGTAGTTTTTGAGATTAGCGCGTTCAAACAAACAAACAAACTCTTCAGCTTTATAATATTAGTATAGATTATAAGCATATTAAAACTTTGTAGGTAGATGAACATTTTTTTTTTTAACTAAGGAACTTTGGTAGCATTCTTACTTTACATTAAAATAGATTAGGTTAGGGTAACCCTTTAGCGTCCAACTACTGCGGAAGTAGAGCGGGGTTGCTGGACTGGTTGGTAGTTAAGGCAACTGTGCCCGCTGGACCGACTACTTTTTTTTTCATTAATGCCTTACAGTTTCCCAACATTCTTTTGATCTGGACATTTGACCGGCTCAGGTGGATTTAAAAACTTTTTTTTTTTAATTTATTAAATTTATGCAACATTCTTCAAATATGCATTATTAAGTTTAACCAGTAGTATTCTAGATACATGGTTCGGATAGGAAATTAATTTCCAGGGAGCTCAGAGGCTCTAAACAAAATAAGCAATTACATAGAAATCTGCTCTCAGTATTATAGCCTCAATCGCAATAATATAGCTAAAAGTGGATCTGTAGGACATCTATTGTCAAGGAAACGTACTTCACATTGTCAACCTGGCCACTAATGGACTTGAAACGCTAGAGAAGCAAAGCTATTATAGTAGTCCATGGTCTGTGGGACCCACCTTTCTCCGGACTACAATAGTAGTCCACAGATACTTAAGGGTTAAAAGCCAATAAAGTGTTGTTATCAGGAAATTATATAATCCACATTTTTATATATTATGTTTCATCGAATCAAGCAAATTAAACTAAAAACTAATAATCTCCTAAAGCTGCTTTTAAACAATCATAGTATATTAATAGAAAACTAATTTAATAAAACTAGTAGTAAACAACAAAATTAAATTGTAAGAAATTGGCAAAAATAGGAAATAGTACCTTTTTTTTTAATAAAATGATAAGCCTAAAGAATTACTCTCTGATTAATTACTATTACTTTGTACACAACAAATTTTATTTTACTTACTGATTTTGCAGTTTTGGCTTATAAATGGTAGCAATGTTAAAGTAAAATAGCATTTTCTAATGTATTTGTAAAGAATTATTTTGTTTGTCTCCTAAATCATAACATAAATTGCAGATAAGGTTTTGATATCAAATGGTAATTTTTTTTTTCGTTAACAGGGTGATGTGATCCCAACACTTGGTGGAGGAGCACAAGTGATGTTTAACGATATAGAAGTCTTGAAGCAGATGTCACCCTCACGCTCCCCTTCTGTTTCAAAGCCAATTGACTGATCATTCCTTCATGTTTAGACTGTTAATCATTTATAGGCTTTATAAGATTTTAACACATTTTAAAGTATGTTTAATAGTACTTGTTCACATTTGTTTAGAGCGAACAAAAAATGCTCTCTGTGGTTTAAGGTGCCATTGCAGTGCATTTTACATTTTATTTAACAGTGGAACTGATAAAATAGTCATTATAAGATAGACTGCAATCTGTCACGATTCAAAGGACAATATATATTACCTATTGCTTTGACTGCAGTTATTAGTTGTGTATTAAGATGATATATGTATTATGTGTATTTTGTTGTAAAAATTTCCCAAGTTGAGATATGTTCTGTGTTCCATTACAATTTTGAATTGTTTTTATTATTTTTTGATAAATAAAGAACTTTAATCCATATTTTATGTCTGTGTAATCAGGTTTATTGATTTTACATTCCTTTTATGCTACTATGGAATTGAACGATATTACAGAGGGAGTCCTAATTTTGCCTGTCCAAGTTTAGTTAGGATAGGGATCTTTAACGAGTACCTGATATCACACAGGCACGAGACCATGAATTTACTTCCCCTTCAAAGGCCAGCATAACCACGGATTTTTTATTCCCTTTAAGAAATCCTGGGGTTTGAACCTGCCACGGGTATAGAAAGCTGTTATGCTAACCACTATACCACAGGTAACTCCAGTATTTAATCAGGTTATTGACTAAATTCTAAATGAAAGAATCCTTGGTTTCACATCTGATAACCTTCACAAGGTTTCTAGCAAATCAACACAGAGATTCCCTGACTTTTCCATATAGTAAGAAGTCTTTTACCTGGCCAAATCTCGGTGAAAATAGAAAAAAAACAAAGAATTATAATTAATATGGTATACTAGATTAAAAATATATATAATGACTTATTACTTTACGATAAGAATTAACTATATCTACCCGACACCAGCTGAAATTGTAGTTGTTCAAGTTGACATAACAATGAATTATGATAAACTTGAATACTGCTGTTAGTATCAATATTTACAAATCTGACAACAAATTTATTTACAATCAATATATCTATATAAACTTAAAGAGCTTTTCTTTAATGTTTGAATCTCTGCGCGGAAATTTTCAGCTTTCTGAAGAGCTTCTTGGAGCAGTTTTGCTTTTTTTACCTCCAATTCCTTCACCCTAAGGTTGAATTTTCTCTTCTCCAAAGCCCTCCTGTCCTTTAATGATATTAAATAACAAACTCTCTTTATGATAGCAACATCACAACAAGTATGCATACTGGAAATTTTGTCTTAGTGAAGAAAAAACAATGTTATTCAGGGACCATTTTCCCTGACTATTACATATGTTTTTTAAGATTCTTGACTTTTTCCTGTTGCTAGACACCCTATTATATAAGCTGTTGAAATGCCTCAGAAACAATCATTAATATAAATGATATATCATATTAATATATGATGGAGCAGTTGGTAAGGATCGTCAAGTAATCAAACTTATTTAATTTTTGTGTTGACATCTTGACTTTTAACTTGTAGGTCTTCAATGTAGATGTAAACATCAGCACACAAATAAAATAAGTTTGTCTTAGTGTAATTTCTTGATGAGCGCACCCCTAATCAATTTCTCAATCATATATTATTAATGATCAACAATTAATCCATCATAAATATAAACCTTGAACCGGACAAAATAAGAAAAAAAGTGAATTTTATAAGGCTGCTCAACTTCAAACAGCATTATTGTCTAGGAGAAATAAAGAAAGACAAAATTACAGAATAAGAAGTTTATTCATTTAAAAAAAAAACAAAAAAAAAACTTAAAATTAAAAAAAGAAGATTCAAGTCTTCTGAATTAGTCCAGCTGAAACAGAATAAAACAAAATAATTAGTTTTATAATATCTTAAAATTTATTTATTAATAAATAAATGTTGTAATTATCAAATAGAATACTTTAAACAATAACTCTGTTTAAATAATTTATCTTTTGCCCTTTCTTAATTACACGAGGCTATGCCTTGGGACTGTAATCTAAGTATATTATCTTTAATTGGTGGTATCTTATCATTCCTTAATCTACCAATTATTATTTGAAAATGATTTGACTACAAATATTTAGTTGGGATACAGTTTATTTTACCTTATTATACTTACATCTAATTCTATTCTGAACTGCATTTGTATATTCATATTTAATTTTTGAAAAAGATTAATAAAATTGTTTTGGAAAAAATTCAACATATAATCGAAAATATATGATATCAAGGGATAGGACAATAAAATAGCATAGTGGATACTAAACTTCTACATTATTTATTGTTGAATCAACTAGTTTACATCCAGTCTTTATAAAGTTTCAACTATCCTTTAAAACTACACTATTTACAGTTGCTTGTAAAGTAAATTATAACTATTATAGTAAACCGTTGAAAATTACTTGGGTAAATATATCTGATATTTCACTCTGGTCGAGCAATATCTGGAGTTTCTAGTGACAGGTTTTGCTGTTACCACATTAGTAATATCTAGTGACAATTAGTCTAACTTAGTAAATTTTTTTATAAATTACAATTTTCAAATGCCTTTATTTTATTAAATTTGTTAATAAGAGTTGGTTCATTTCAATTTCCAATTAATCAAAAGATAGACAAACCACCAAAAAGATCAGATTCGGTTGAAGCAATTTCAGCCATCACCATTAATTTTCTTGAATACCTTTAATTCACTTAACCTATTACCAGTGTACTTCAACTCATAGTTGTAACTAAAAGATAAATCATTTAATTTTGGCTATGGACTAAAAACAACAAAGATCAATAGAGATTGTTAATGCTACAACAGCGAGGAACATTACTGATAAACCATGGCATAAGTAAAGAATTAATGCAAAATTTAAATAAATCTCCAATCAAAGGTAAACTACTGTTGCTTCAATCTCAATTTCACTACTACGTTTCCTTAAAATTGATAAGCTGTGAGCAGAGCATGCAGTACTTTAACTGTATTTAACGCTTACTTTCCATGACAAGATATACAGAGAGATATGTTACTTCTAAAAAGAACAGTAACATAAACTTAAAAACATCATATTGACCTACCCTAAAGTATAGCAGTATAGTTATTTAGTGTTACTCCTAATAATAAAAGAATGAACTGTTCCTAAAACTTATAGTAACAATATTTTTATAATTTACAAAACATGCTATTCATAGATAACTTACCTTCTTAAACCCAATTTCATGAGCATACTCCCTGAAGCATTGCCTGCACAAGTTGAGGCCATACTTCCTAATAAGACCATGTCCATTGGCACATGCTCGGCTGTAAAATTATTGGTGATTAAAATTAACATCACATTATGTGCAATAATTAATCTAGTTTGTAATATTGAGTATAGTTTGTAATATTTAAAACAATAATGAGTTCAAGGTACAATATTAATCATATAATTAATAAATAAAAACTGCACAATAACATTAATGTACATTACAAAGAACATGTATATTTTCTTCACTAAATACTTAATAAATCTTTAAGGTTACAAAACATGATAGTCTCATAATGTTGGAAAGTTAATACTAAACTTATTAGACAGAAATAATTATTGTTTAAATCAGTGCATCTAAAAAACAGCCAAGAAATTTTCTAAAATAGTTAATTCATACGCATAAAACCACGTGGCGGTAACTTAACATCTAATAAAAAATATTTAAAGAACTTACCATGACCTGGATCCCTGGCCGTATTTCTTAGGGTGAGAGCACCAAATGTTTGCGTGACCCATTTTAAATAATTATTCTTTAACAAGAAAGTTAAAGTGGACAAGAGAACGCACTTATCGGCTAGGATAACCTACGACTGAAAGAACCTAAAAATCGATTTAGTGCCAACTGTATTTTCGTACTTGATGAGTTATGTTATATCGAATTAAAGGTATATAAAAATATTATAACATATTTTATTTAAAATGAATTGGTCACTTTTGAAATAATCGGTCAGAAAAAAAAAAATTGAAGTGTTGTAGGACTAAACTTCGTGAATGTCAAAAGTATTCAAATCCATATTTCTTGTATTAATATATATTTTTTTCCGTACTATTAAGTTCTATATTTCTTTTTAACTAATAAATCTTTGAATGTGATCTTCAAGATCATAACATCTCCATTTTTTTCTCTTGAATATTACTTAAAATTGCTAATCTATGCTCCATTAATATTTCTTTATTCTTTTTTTGACAAAAGCCTGATGTTAAAATCCTATTCTATTCTATTAAAGGCAAACAAGATATGTTACTTAACTATTAGACTAGAATGAGAAGGGTGAGATTCATTACATGAGACTGATGCAAAATAAATTTCAACCTTTTTTGGCTGGTTTCAAACTGATGGCTTCTTGTTTATTTACAATAAATAAATAAATCAGGCAAAATATACAAAAATAATATGGAATAAGTTTGTAACATTAATCATGATATGATTTTAGTTAACATCTACAATATTATGATGTATTGTTGACTGTTAATAAAATCACAGAAAAATTAATCAGGAATCATTCAAAAAAAGTTTTTATCAAGTATGCAAAATTTCTAAATTCAGTGTTTATCTCAACAAACTTTATCTGTTTATAGGTTTTTAATTTTTTACCCAAAACAAAAATAATGATTTATACCAATTAATAAAAGTAATAAGATATGTATTCTAAATAAATAAAGTTCTAAATATAATAAATGTTACTTTCAAGAAACAGTAACAGATTTTGACATACTTGGTGATAAGTGACTACATCCACTCACACAATATATGTTAATCATAAAATTTATATGATGCTGTAATTATTATAGACCAGGAAAATAATAAAAAAGAAAATATGAAATACAAAATTTATTCATAACAAAAAAAAAAAAAATTCTTCTGGGGTTAATCCAGCTGAAACAGAAGAAAAGAATATTTAACTAGTTTGAAAAGTAAGGGGAAAAAAAGTATTACATAAGGTTAAGCAGTAATGAAGAATAGAGGACAAGTATAAAGTATATCAATATAAATGTATAAGGCATTGAAACCATTTTGTAAAATAATCTATATATTATGTTATACATGATATAATGCTCACCTTTTTGAATCCTATTTCTTTGGCATACTCCCTAAAGCACTGCCTGCATAAGTTGAGGCCATACTTCCTAATGAGACCATGTCCATTGCCACAAGCTCGGCTAAAAAATAAATAAGCCTTAAAGATCTAACACTGCTTATCGAAAAGAAGTTTAAGTGATGGAGTATTTTTGAAATTTTGTAATAAAACAATAAGTTAATAAATGAGTTAGACATAGATTAGAGGTGGCATAATTGCTTGTAGGTTAGGTCATTTCACCATGCTGTAAGTCTATTATAACCTTTCTTTTATATATTTCTTTTTCTTTTTTAGTATCACGGCAATCATACAAAAAAAAAAACAACTAATATATTCTAACCAGAGTGGGAAGAAACCCATCTAAAAATCTGGTCACCTTATTCAAACACGGAGTGATGAAAAGCAGAAAAAAAGTTGCTGAATTTTGTAGATAATATTATAACTATTATTTAAAAACATCTTTCTATAAAAATCAAATGTAAATTCTTTAAGAATTTTAAAAATTCTAAATTGCTAATATAACAGAGGTAAGTGAAAGTTGTGTGTGGCGAGCACCAGATTTTTTTTCATTGATTCTACTTGAGGAAGCTCTATTATATTTTTTCATATTAAAAAAAGCATTCCCCAACTTCCATAACATGATGTATTCTTTTCAAAATTATTTTACATCTTATCGACGGTTTTGTCCCCATTTCCAAGACTAATGTTTTTTCTTTCTATTCATACATAAACTTTTAATAGCTTACTACTACATGTCAATTTGATGTCCAATGGCTAAAACTGTATGGTGAATGAATACAAAGAAAAAAACTTAAAGTCTTCAAAATGGAGACAAAATCCTGCAACATCAATAAGATGTAAATTAATTTTGAAAATAATAAATAATGTTATTGAAGATGATCAATTCTTTTTTGAATATGAATAACGTTCAACCCTTCTGAGATAATTTTCAAGGGGATGGTTTGACTCACAGTAGCAAATGCTACTGTGTCTCTACAATACATAGTATACCATGGTGACTTGGTTGAAATTTTTTAATTAATGAAACTAGAATAGAATAGAATATAAATGAAAAAAATGTATTCTGGGACTGGGTCCTAAGAATAACAGTTATGTAAAATTGAAATATATATGTCTGGTCAATAGACAAAAGAACATGATTAATTATTTACAATAGTAAAATTAGGAGAATACTGTACATCAAAAACTAGCAAAGAAATTAAGAAAAAAATGTTTTGAAAACATATATCTTCTAAATTAAGTATTTTTATTGGGTATCTTCCTTCTAAAGTAGAACTTTATTTTTTAAATTATGACTCATGATAATTACAATCATGTAGCACAATAACAGTTAATTTAAATATATAATATGTCTGGCCAATAGACAAAAGAAACATGATTAATTATTATTTACAATGGTAAACTAAAGGGAAATACTGTACATCAAAAACCAGCAAAGAAATTAAGATAAACATTAAAAATATATCTTCTAAATTAAGTATTTTTTAAAGTATGACCCATAATAATTACAAGCATGTAGCACACTTAGTATTTGATATAAAACAGCAATTTTTTTTTAACATAGTAAAATTAATATTCTGTTCTTTCTTTTGTTTAAAAAATAATTTAGCAAGATGCAATTAAACTGTAACATTTAAAAGGGATGAATTGTAGGGTAACAAAGAGTTGAAGCCAATGAACCCGTTTAAGGATTACCTTCCTTGTCAAACCAGTCAGGCAACGTGGGTCTGTTTACGTATACATAGCGTATTGTTAGAGCAGATCACAATGGAGCAACAGGTGGTATGAAAAAATGCTGTTTATAGCACTGGAAAATAAATTATTCTCGTTATGCCCATGTTTCTGTGTTCAGGAAAAAAAAACGAGTTCTTTAAATAAATATTATAAACCTGCCTAAGTGTTTCCAAAAAAAAAAAAAAAAAAAAAATGTAATTATAAGATCACGCAGAGGAAACTCGCTATATTTATAAATATTTTCAAAACTACTTACCATGATCGAGATCCTTGTCCGAATTTATGGGGGTGGGAGCACCAAATATTTGCGTGAACCATCTTCGTTGACCAAAACCAAGAACCGAAACAGCTTTGTCTTGAGAGAGCGAGTTGGAGAGAAAGTACCAATCAGTGTTGCCAATATAAGTCCAGTTCTTTCCCTCAAACGAATTCCTCCGCAAAATTAAATGACTTTTACAGTCTATTAATTTTGCAGCTTTAAGAAAAATACTAAGCTGTATTTTTTTTTAACATCGGGTATTGGCAAGAGGGTAAAAAGGATTTTCCTTAGTGGAGGCCTAAGTATATATACATTTTTTTTTTTCAAATATGTTTCAGGGGGCTGTGGCCTATCCTTTACCCCCTCTAGCATCGATGTATATGGTATAAAATAAATGATATTGCCTATGATATGAGCCATCATAGCTACTATTATTATTATAGGATTGAGTGAAAGTGAAGAAATTTAATGTAGGAATTTATATTCAATGCCCTTATTAAGGCATGAAAATGTTTCTTGTTTAGCACTTTTATTTTAGCTATTACAGTATTGGTACTAATAATTATTTACTACATACTAATGTAGCATATTAAGTTATCCTTTAATATATATATATATATATATATATTTTTTTTTTTTTTTCTCTCTCTCTCTCTCTGAGCCTATTTTTTTTGGGGTTGAGATATATGATGAGTGGCTACATTTCCTGCTGCGGTTTTACCAGTTACTAAACAAAATTTTGTGATTCTATAAAAATAAAAATCAAATAAAAAAATAGCAAAACCATTTCAAAGTATCAAATTAGGCAAAGCAATATTTTTTTAAGTATAGTGATTGGAAAACAAGAAATGTAAAATTCTGAGAGGATACCTGCCCTAATAACTCAGTGATTGAAAGACATCAAATCAAATTACATTCTCACCAAACCTGATCTGATGGTTCCTACCAAGTAGCCTAATGTTTTTCTCATTATTATTATTAGTTGAAATTTATGATTGTATTTTATAATAGAAGTATCTGATAAAAGACAAAAGCCTTGAAAAAACATGTAAAGAAACCACATACTGGTAGCATTCCAATTAATGTTTTAACTAATAAAAGTACCCATATTATAAAAATATTTGCCATAAAAAGATACTATATAAATCAAGTTTTATCACTAATTGTCTATAATACTGACAACTTGATACAAGGGATATGATGTCAAACACTATCTAGAACTTTAGCCCTCGTTTTTAACAGGATGAGACAGATGTAGGAAAGCAGATTTGCTGAAGTTTCAGGAGTTTACAAATATTAAATACACTATTTAAGCTTTATCATATACCTCTGTATGTCTAGGGAGTAGCTTACGATTTCAGGTGAATGCTGAAAATTTAGAATTTCAGTCTCCCCTCTAAATATTACCATTTAAAAATATTAAAATTATAGGGAGAGGATATAACAACTTATATAAATTCTATTATTATAAAAGATAATCTTAAAATTAAAATACATTGGTATTAAAAACTATATTTATTTTCAGTATTAACATACAAAAATAGATTATTTTCAAAACATCTAAATTAAATAAATATAATATTGTTTAAATTAAAAAATATATAAAATCTTAAAAGATCATATATGACTTGAGCATTCTGTAATATCTATATTGGCATCGTACAAAATTTAGTATTGCATTTCATACAATGTAAAATATCATCTGAAAATAGTTTAGTCATGGGTAATACGGATATTAAATTCATTTAAATACAATAGAAAAAATTGTTGATTGATTTGACAGAAAAATATTACTTTCTTTCTCAGTGGCTTCATAAATATGAGTTATAAACCTAAAAATATAACATGTATTTTCTATTTTAAAAAATTTCATTTGACCTACACCACACAGCCTACCACAGAGGTTATTATCTCTGCCACTGACCTTAATCAATACTGAAGAAACAAAAGCTTGCAAGGCTTTTATTACATTATCATAATGTCAATAATTGTCTCAATGGGATTAGGACCATATTCGACAATGATATAGAGAGCCACTGATATAATCGACACAAGCTTTATAACTTGGAAAAGGTAGGTGGAGGACTCTTTGTAGCAAGTGCCATCGCAGCGTTCATGAAATCTTCACTCTGAAGCATTACTTGATTCCAGTCGGCCTGTAAAATAAAATGTTAATAATTTATTCTATTAACTGTAAAAAAAAAAAAGGTTGGAAATTGAACAATAGCTATGTTATCTCCTTACTTAACTAACAAACTATCATTAATGAAGAAAAAAAAAATCGAAAATATTGGGGACCTCTGTGTAGACTGACTGCACTCTGTACAAAAGAGAAATTTAAAAATGTGGCATACCAAGCCAGGTATTGTGCCTCTCAGGCATTGAGCGAAAATGAACAAAGTATCAACAGTACCATTACATTAATAAAGAAAATGACTTTATTCCAACAGATGTTAGATAACTCATCCATCTTTTATATACAAATTATGTTATTATACAGTTCAACATAATGATTCATTATATTTTTATTTATATATTTTATTTTTATCTTTTACTTATACTTTTTATATCACTTATGTCTCCTCTTCATTGTTTTTTCTTTTTTAATAAAACTAATTTTATTATTACTATAATTAAAAAAAAAAAAAAAAATCAGTAAATCTTTTTCTAAAGATGTGAGGACAATGATAACCATTAGCAATTTTTTGCCCTTATAATTAAAACCACAACAACAGATAGGTGGACTATTCTCACCATTAAACAAAGATGAGACGACTCATAATTTTAAATTAAAAATGTGCAATAATAAAGGATTACTTACAATATGTTGGAGACCTGCTTCAACGCCATGGTCTCTTGAATAGAGGATACTTCTTTTAGTCATTTGTACGGCAACTGGGCTCTTCAGAGCCAGTGACTCAGCTAATTCAAGTCCTGATATCACCATACTGAACATAGAAACATAGACCAATAGTCAAGTAGTAATAAAAAATAATGAGAACAAGAAATACATTAAATGAAAAACTAAGTTAAGTATTGAGATCTTGAATAAGTTATTTCTGTTTACTAAAATAAGGCAGTTTAGTACTATATATGTTTATTTCTCGTAGTAAAGGAATTTTATAAATAGTAATGTTAAAAAGCTTGGAAATTAGTGCATTTTACCTAGACACAGTATAAACATAGTTCTGAAAATGTTGTGTTTTGTGCTAAGTAATGAGTAATTACAGAGATTATATTTCAAAATGTTATATAAATAAATCTGCAGCTGAAGCACACACACAGAACTCTTATTGAGAGCCTGCTCTGTCAGAAACGACATTTAGAGACAGGTTTCGACCCTTAAAAATTAATGATTTTAATCTTTGAAATGATGAACACTCTGGAACATTGAAAAAGCATGAAGACATTAAATAAGAGAATTTAATCAACGAAGATATATGTCAGATGCTAGTTGAATTTAGAAAATCATTAATAATTGATAATTCAATGGTTTTGGTTAGTTTTGTTTTTATTTTTTTGTGAAATAGTCCACTGGGTCCAAAGTGGTTTTTGGGGTCACTTGTGGTGTAGTGGCTGGCATAACAGCCCTATATACCCAACATGGTGGGTTAAAACCCGGCAGGTGGCCCTAGGATTTTTTAATGGGAATAAAGAAATCCTTGGTTATGTCGTCCTTCAGAGGGGATGTAAAATGTTGGTCCTGAGCCTATATGATGGCAGGTACTCGTTAAAGATCTCTATCCTAATTAAACCTAGATAGACACCATTCCCACAGTAGAATCATTCAATTACCCACAGCAGAGTAAAGTTATATTAAATGAATAAATTAAAAGGAAAAAAAAATGTCAATAGTTTAATATAGCCAAATATCCATAGCTTGAAACTTCTTCTATGCATTTTGAGTGACTTGAGCTAAGCAATTCATTATGAGAAGCTCAAAATGAATGGAACTATCATGGGAGATCTCCTTAAAGGACTTAGAATAGAATAGAATAGAAAATTAACTTTATTCTGGGACATAGTTTGTTATGTCCATGGGACATTGATGTTACAAATAAAGAAAACACTTCTGGCCAGAATATATTAAATAGACTGAATTATTTACAAACTTAATTATTTAGATAGGTAAAGCAGATTAAAAAAAAATATATATATACACACACATACATACTCAAATTACTAAGTAATAAATAATAATAATGATAATAAGTACAATAGAATGAGAAAATAAAAACATCTAATTTTGTACAAAAACAAAAATAAAATAAGCATTTAGTCATTAACAATGATTAAATTCTATCATTAAATACCAGATTTAAGATCAACAAGCATCTGTGAGGGATAATAGATGCTGAAAAAGGAGATATTTAAATGTGGATAAGGAAGAAGCACAACATATATTGGAAGGAATGGAATTCCAGAGTGCAGTGGAAAGGACAAGAAAGGATCAATCAAAGGCTTTAGTTCTGTGGGATGGGATATAAAGGTCGGAGTGGCGCGATCTTGTTCCAAGCAAGTGACCTGAGGATTTCAATTGAAAGGGACTGTGGATATAGGAAGGATGCTGGGATTTTATCGTTTAGTAGAGAAATGACCCAAGGAAGTACTGTTTGCGTGTGGAGGGGAGGAGCCACTTCAACTCGGCGTAGAGGTGAGTCACAGGAGACCGTCTTGAGGTACCAAAAACAAATCTTAAACAACAATTCAATTCAACTTATTGTGAATCCTGAGTTTTGTGAACTAGCTAAACAAACGACCTCATAGTTTTCTAATTCTATATGGTATATAACAGGTAATGGTGCATCAAAGCTAAAATTAACTTAGAAAAAAAACTAAATAATTGAATAATTCATAATGGAATAGGTTTAAAAACTAGGAAAATACCCAGGCTCTTTTATGCTGTTAAGTGCAGTAGATGATGAGGTTAATTACTACTAAAGCTTAGTACCTTTCTTTATCTTTGAAAACCTTGCTAACAAGCCCAGCTTCCAGAGATTCTTTAGCATCTATCTTCCGCCCAGTCAAACATAATTCATTGGCTAAGGAAGTATTGCCAATAATTCGAGGTAACCTCTGGAGAGCACCTATATCAGCAGCCATACCTGTTAAGTTTAAAAATTTGCATTTAACATGTTCTTTCTAGAATAGATAGAAACATATAGACATGTATGTAATTTTATTTACCCAATTCAACTTCTTTAACTTGAAAGTAAGCATCATCAGTGCAGTACCTTATATCCACAGCAGCTATAAGGTTAGTTCCAGCACCAATGCAACCATTGTGGACCAAACTTATGACTGGTTTAACACACTTAAAATAAAAAATAATAATAAATATCAATAGTATAATTAACACAATGTAAGTGTATTAAAACTTACTTTTTCAGGAGCAGACATAGCATCCTGGTATGCAATTATAAGTTCTCTAAAAACTTTGCATCTTCTCGCAACATCATCATGCTCGGCTAGTCTTTCTCCCAGCATTGCTACAGAAGTTAGGTCCAAACCTGCAAAGAAATGAAAATGATACTTTGATCAATGTTCATTCCATTCCTCATATATTCTTTTAATGATTGTATAATAAAGTTCTAAATCTTTTGGAAAGGCCATTGCTGAAATGTCCATATTTTTTAAAAATTCCCGCCAATACAATTTTTGTTTTATATCACTATAACATTGTCAGGGTGGTTGTGTGAGCTGAGAAGGCCTATAATTTAGGCCGAAACGTCGGCACCAATAAATTAAGTTTACGCTTAATTGTGCGTTACATTGACTGCACCCTGAACCAACTTCTCTCATATATACACACAGTCAACCAATGTCATTTCATGACAATCTATTTTCATAACATTGTGATTATGCTAGGCTTGTATTTTTTGATTATTCAAAAAAATAAACAGGATAACATTAAACTAATATTAGTCTGAGACATTTGGGGTCACCTGTGGCCAGCATAATAGTAATTTTCTAATGGGAGTAAAAAATCCCTAGTTATGCCGTCCTTTAGAGGGAACATAAAATGGTGGTCCCAAGCTTGTGCGATGTCAGGTACTAATTAAACCTGGATAGGCAAAATTTAGGACTCCCACTGATGCATCCTCCAATTAGCCATAGCAGCATAAAGTGACATCAAATAAATAAACAAACACATTATCTTTCTTTGATCATCCAAAAAAAAGAAACAAGATAATAATAGACTAAGAACATTAATCATTTAAAAGAAAAAACTAATACTGACATTAACAAAAGGAAGAAATCTACAAGATCGCGCCAAAATAGCTAAAATTCTTATTAAGTTCTTGAAACAAAAAAAGTTTAAAACTAGAAATATAAAAGAACTTATGTGATGCCAATTGCAATGAAGAAATAAGAATTTCTTTTTTCATATATTAGTTTCAAAAAGACAGTTTAATGTTAATACAAACATAATTGGCATTTGGTTAGATTTAGTTAATTTAAAATAAGTTATAAATTCAAGAATAAACTTACCAGCTGAGAATAATCTTCCTGCACCAGATAATAAAATAACTCTACAATCTTCATCCTTATGTAGAGATTTGAAACACTCATTAAGTTCACTAAAATTTGAGTTATTGAATCAAATTTTAAAGTTAGTTAGATAATTAACAATAAGTATTTAACAAACAAAAAAGTCTTACTGGAACATCTCATGGTTAAAAGAATTCAATTTGTCAGGCCTGTTTAATTCAACATGATACACAAAAGGTTTCGGCACAGTTAAAGAAAGGGTCTGAAATTTATTTAAGTCTTTGGATTGCATTGCAGCTGAAGAACTCAGTTTTTTGACTACGGACAAAACAAAAAAATCCTTAAATGATCAGTTAAACAGAGAACTTAAAAAAATCATTAAGAACAAAATATTTACTAAGTGTTGGCCGCAAAAACCAATTTTGTGTCAATTTCATAAAAGAATTAAGAAATACTTTCTGATTCATTTTAATAAGTTTCTTAAATTGACTACAATAAAATCAGTGTACTTGACGAAAATAAAGTTTATCTAATATAATGATATTTAAGAAGGACAGATTTAGAAATAAAACAAGAGATAATAACAAACCGGAGAGTAAAAAAACCTGGACTAAGTCCAACTGGTGATAAGCTGCTGACTGATAACAGTGAATACCTGATATCTGACTGTACAACTGATAACATTCTGTTTGATATAAACTTCCACTTTGCATTTATTGTATTGTTTATCTATAGTATTGATTAAATAACATTTTTTTACAATACTTTTAAGCGTTAATATCCGTGTCTAAAATTTCATTTAAAAGTTTCCATTATATTTAAACGACTAATGAGCGTTTTGTATTTTTTAAGTAAGTTTTTTTTTTTAATTTACATTGGCATGATTCCAGAACCCTATGCAATTCGTACCACTCTTCATAATTAACGGACGTAAAATATATTTAATCTGCCGCCATTTTGAAACGAAACGAATGATGTTAACGTCGAGTTCCGAGAATCATCTAGGGTGCTAAACTAGTTCCAACATTCGAAAAAGCTTTGATGTAAACATTTTAGATTGAATAGTATAACAATAGATATTAGGGATCACCTGTGGTGTTGTGGCTAACATAACAGCCTTCTATGCCCAACATCGCGGGTTGAAATCTGGCAGGTGGCCATAGGATTTTTTAATGGGTGTAAAAATCCTTAGTTATGCCGTTCTTCGGAGGAGAAGTAAAAGAGTGGCCCCGAGCCTGTGTCAGGTACTCGTCAAGATTCCTATCCTAATTAAACCTGAATAGCCAAAATGTAGACTCCCACTTTAGCATCGTCGCCTTACCCAATAGCATAGTGTGACGTAAAAGGAATAAACAAACAAACAATAGAAAACATTATCTACTATAGTTACTCAAATTATGTGCCTTTTGTTCCCAGTTTATCACCTCTCCTTACTTGTATGCTAGAAAACATCTTTTCTAATATATTTTACTCAACAGCGGTATATCACACATACGATTCTTATCAGTTTGAAAAAAAAACCTGAAGACTGTTTTTCTCTTCAGTTGGTAATCAAATTCTTTCTTTATCAATACTGACAACAAGAAAAGTTATTAAGAATCGACTAAATTTAAAGTTCTTTAGAGGAAACATTTTTGGTATTTCAGCCCCATCACGCTATTTCGATCAGAATAAAGCTTACATGATATTAAAGCCCTTGAAAGTATACATAAACATAATCAGTGCGGTCAACATCGTTTTAAGCCATTTTTGAGAACACCATAAAGAGGTGTAAAATGCCTACAATAAAACTGCACTTCATACACTTGTCCTACTACTTTCTTTTTTTTAAAACTAAACACAGGGTGCTCTTGACTGGCTGGCACACTAGCCTAAATGCTTTGAGCTCGAATCCCAGTCCTGAGAGGACTTTCTAAAGCATATTATTAATTAGGGATTCACTTACAACCATCCTCCGGGTGTGTGAGATCCCTCTGCCAACTGGTGGCTACTCACAAAAATAAGTGTATGAGTGGGTGACCTTACCCTATAAAATATCATCGAGAATTTCGAATGAATTCTTACAGCAGATTACACAGCGCGGCCAAGAGCTTACATGTCTTGTTTCGCCACCGAAAGAAAGAATACTGAACACATCCAGAGAAACCTTCTCAGGGTTGTTAGACTGTCAAGAACTTAAGTATTGCACTTGATCAAACTCTCTCTTGGAAACCGCACATCTCCCAAATATCCCGCCGTACCATAGTAATCCTAAAGCAATTCCGTCGCCTCCTACCATTCAATACTCGTAAACTCCTTGTTTCTTCCCAAGTCTTTCCCCACTTTGACTACGGTTGCGAGGTGTACAGCGGACTTTCAGGTGAGCTCGAAGCAAATCTCAAGTGTATTATGAACTCTGCAATACGGTTTGTATTCGGGATCACCAGAGACACGCATATAACTCAGTATTACGCTTTATCCTCGTTACAGATGCCAGTATTTCCTTGCCTCCTTCCTCAACCAGGTTATCAGAACTCATCATCCCAGCTATATCTTCCAATCCCTTCAATTTAAATCATCAATTCAGTCCCGTTCTACCAGATCCCGTCTTTCTGACCTCTACCCTCCTCCTCACCGTACTGCTGCCTTTGACAAGTCTAGGCCTTTCTAGCCAGAATAACCTCTCTTTGGAATTCTATCCCTCCTGAGATCCGTCATGTAAGAACTGCTTCCTCCTACAAATCGCTTCTTTTCAACAACCTTTTCTTTACCCAGTCAAACAGACAATAACCTCAAACTGCAGATGCTATAAATACCATTTTTGTGTGTGTTTATATTACTTAAATTATCACTGATAAAGTAGCTATTTCTGTTGTTTTTTTCATTCTGAGAGTCTGATTTGTAAATAATTATTATTTTTTTAGTTTAGTAAATTGTTGTTCCAAGCCATGACCACATTGTTTCCAGTCATCAATTCTGTATTTTTATTTTATTTTTAAGGGACTTTAGTCCCAGGATAATAAAGATTTTTTTTTCTCATTTCATTTCATTTCATTAGATTCATCTTTAGGATTCCCAAGCGCTGTTATGTCTCCACTTGGTATGCCAAGTTGAAGTGGTTTCACCCGATATTTCAACCGAAAAATTACCAAGAACCTATCTTTATCGTTCCTTAACTACAAAAAATCCTTTGATATTTACATGTTCATCTCAATCTCCTCTGTCCACTCTATCAAAACAAGACCCAAGCCCTTAAACTTTTTCCTCCCACAGTACTGCTTCCTTTAAGACATCGTTCATCATTCGCGCTCCCTAATTTTGGAATTCCTCACCCATGTCGATTCTTACATCCCAATCCTCAACTTCCATCAAGCATCGACTCTTTATCTATCTCCTTAAAAATCAGATTTTCACGTGCCTTTATAACTTTGACTATTTGGCCTCATTATTTATATTTAAAAATGTTTATCTTGTTTTTATTTTATTTTTTATAGATATAAATATTATCATCAACATATATCTATATATATACTACTGCTATGATAACGCACTTAACAAACAAAAGAAAGAAAAAACTCCGATTCTCGGACCATAGTATTTGGAAAATCCCTCCTCCCCTCTGAACTATTCCTAGCTTCTTTTTTTCAGTGTTCTTTCAAAGTTTGTAATATATACACATGTCTATGTAAGAAAATATATTGTCTCAATTAAAAAAAAAAAAATTGTAATAATTTCTTTTATATGTATTCTTAAGGTAAAAAAAAAAAAAAAAAAAATGTAAATTCCAATTGAGGAATCTATTTAACTACTGTATATCTATTGATTGTTCAATGTATTCTTAAATTTATTCAAAAATGGCTTCTGTCTCTCTAACAATAACTTCATCTATTAATTATTGTATACAAATTTTAATATTATGTTTTTTGTTTTTTCCACTGTTAGTGCATGAATATGAGAACAATTAATTCTCGAAACGTAACCTAAACAAAACTGATTATTTATTTATTTTGTTGTTAGTTCTCGACTTTTGATAATTTATGTTATCTATCAATGAATAAATAAAAATTGTTTAACGTTCTTAATACATTTAAACAAAAACGTTAAGACATGAATATGTGAACAATAAGTTTCTATTGGGTTGTGTCACTTGGAATGTCCGTTTTCAAGGTAAAGGATTTTTATTAAAAATACGATAGGAAAACAAGATAATTTTATTCGAAGTATTTACCTTCTTTTTCTACAATTTTTTCCCAACGTGACACCAACTTTTTTATCCGCGAACTGAAAAACTCTGAGCTTTGAGGTGAAACAAAATCTGAAAACGCACTTTTCACTTGATCATCATTTTCAAAAAGTTTTCCTTTGACGAAGTTGTCTAAATTCCTGAACAGGTGGTAATCTGTTGGAGACAAGTCGAGAGAATATGGTGGGTGCGGAAAAACTTCGTAGCCCAGTTCTTTCAATTTTTGCACGGTATGTTTTGAAACATGGGGTCTTGCTGCCGCTCAGTGAGATCATGAGGTACCCATGTATCGAACTTTTTTACTTTCCCAATACACTTTAAATGTCTGGAAACGGTAGATGCACTTGCATTTATTTGTGCTGAGAGTCCTTTAACTGTTTGGTAGGGTTTTTCTTCTACTGTATGTTTGAGGACATCGTTGTCTATTCGGACGAAGATTATCTATTAAGGTCCTCGGGGCAAGTTTTCCAAGGCGTATCCCCACGCAAACCAACGGCGAATGGTCCGTTCATTAACACTCTCCCCAAACGCCTTGCAAATATTTCTAGCGGCCTCGGGCTGCTGAATGGCCGAGTTTAAACTCGTACAAAAATATTACTCGAAAATCGCGTGTTTCCATGTTCATATTTGGAGGTATACTAAAAAGTGGGTATTGATTGGAAGCTAATTGTTTATAATACAAAAGTAGAGGATTAGTGAACTGTTTACTTTAAATATGTAAACATTCAGAAGAAAACAACAGAGACCTGCAAAATCCTTTATGTATTTCAGAAACTTAAAAACGGACATTTATGTGAAACAACCCAATACCTTAAAAACAGTTTTCTTTTTGTGTATATTACACTTGTTTGTTATGATATTACTTTATCATTTAGTTTTTATCTTTTTTTAAAAATAATATTTAATGATATTATAGGATTTTTCAAAAAGTAATAATTTTGATGTCATTATTCAAATTTATTAAAAAAAAAAAAAAAGTCTTCCTCCTCTCCCGCTACTTTCGTTAACTCTCACAAGGCCTCACTTTTCGTATTTCACCTCACCTACACCTACCTATTTTCTCAACGTGTAGCGTTTACTCCCACTCTAATCCATTATTTTTCAATCCTTGCTTCCTCTTAAATTCCTGATAATCCTCCGGCGCCTGAAAAGAAGATGCCTCGAGACCTTCTTGTTTAGACTCACTGCCAAAGAGTGCTGCCAATGGCCAATTTTAAATTTTCTTCATGTTTATTCCAATGTGTTATAACAATTTCAGCAATTTACTTGATGTATTTTTTGTACAGTTGTAAATTTCAATAAAAATATATTTAAAAAAAAAAATCAGAATATTCTAGTTTTATTTGTTAACTAATTTTCTCATATTGATACTTGTTGAAATTATAGATAATTGCAAAATTAATGTTTTTACTTTAAGCAATCTCATAAACTTAATAAAAAAATATTGTGTAAAATATTTAATCTCAAGAAAAGTTAATTTCCTGAATAATGTAAAGACTTCACTGATGAGCTGTATTAATAAATTGAATGATACCTATACCTTGAGATCGAGGTGGGCGAAATATAATTCCTTAGATAGTCCACGAATCATGGTTTATGTATTCAAGGGAGAGAGGTGTTGTAATATAAATAATAGTAGGCTACAAAGCAACAATTTTGTAGCTTTAAATGTATTTAACAATTCTTAAATTTATTATAACAACGGAGGTAAGTTTAAGTCGTAGGTTGCGCGGAATAGATTTTTTTTCTATTCATTTTTTAATAACAAATTTTAATATTCATTTATTATTCCTATTTATCTACCATATATTCATATTAAAGTGTTTGCTTTTACATATTTTGTCATTTTTACATTCTTTTTTGTATTTTCTTTCTTGACCCTGATGAATACCTACAACGTGGTCCGAAACGTAGCAACAGTTAATGACAATTTCATCGTTTTATTTGAACAACACCCGTTCTATTTCCCTCTTGTAAAATATGATTGCCCGTAATAAGCTATTGTTTGAGCTACAGCCCGACAGGGACACGGCTGGCAGAGAGTTGTCTTTGAGAGTGACATCTCCTTAGGACCTGCCTGGAGGGGAGATAGGATCATTACCAGCTTGTCATTAATATCCAGTCATTAGGCTTTGGAAGGGAAGTGGTTTAGTACATCCATCCATCTTCCAGGCATCTCAATAGCTCCCTCGCGGGAGGAGGATTATGGGAAGATAGTCCTTGAGGAATAGAGAAGAACTGTGAATAAAGATATACTTTTATGAAAAAGAGAAAAAAAAAAAACATGTTTAGAAATTGAATAATGCCGAGAAAAAGCCTTACGTTTTGATTCAAAAGTATTACGATTGTGTAAGTCATCAATCATTTCACTGATTTTCATGATTTTTTTACTTTGTTACTTTATATCCTTTTCTGAATATAAAACCGGATAAAAGATTTTTCTGACTCTGAAACTGAAATTTCATATTTAGACAACTATAAGCCGAGATGTTATAGCGACTTTTCAATCGAAATTGGCGAACGAGAAGAGCCACATTATACAATGCATTTTGTACGTTTTTACGATTTTCTCATATGGACTCTAACGATTTTGATTAAACTAGCTATATCGATGTAAATTTAATGTGCTCTAATATAATAGGTTTCAATTCTGATTGAAATTGTCGACAGGCTTAAATGCCGATATTTTAAATTTCGATTTGAAAAGACATAATTTAGAGAACAGAAAAAATTAATGCATTTCTTGTTTCATGAAAAAAAAATAAAACATATAATTTTGAAATTGATAGAATATGAATAATAAATAACACAAACACTTTTTTATTGAAAGGCAATTCATAAGAACACTGGGCTATGCTGATATTTATTTTGGTTTTATGTGAATTCACAATAGTATAGAACAATATATATTCAAGAGGATATACCGTATTATATATAAGTGATAAGACTTTTAAAAAAACAAAAAAAACTAATTATATTAGCTATAGTACACAAATAAAAACGAATTTAAGATAATAAGATTCCTCCCAATCATATCAAATTTCTTTGTACTTTCATTAAATTTATAATTTTTGAAAAAATAAAAAAACAACATCGAATTAATTTTTTTTTTCCAATGTCGGGACAGGTCGTTTAGAACCATGGTCGCGTGGTCTATTCTGCTGGGAGAATACACTCACGTTTCTCGATGAAAGTTTATAGGGTAGGGTCATCACTCCCAACGCCTATTTTATGAGAGGCCATCAGTTGGCTGACGGGTCTCACATACCAGGGAGATAGTCTGTGAGTGAATCTCCATTTAATTATATGCTTTTGGAAAAGCTCCGCCGACTGGGATTCGAACTCACAACCTTTAACAGATAAACATATTTACAAGATATAAAACTTTTCACAACACTACGTAGAAATCTTCTAAAAATCTTAATTATTTTAGTCCTACGTAAAATTATATGTTACTTACATTAAAATATATAATTTATTGAGGATGTAAAGTCGACTGTAGAAACTATTATAGGTGGAAATAATCGGGAGTCAGTCTTTTTATAATATTTTAATTTTGCCGACGTTTCGGCTCAAGCTTGTGAGCCATCATCAGGGCATTACTGAGCCAGGTCCACGCATAAACCAAGTATAGTTTATGCTTGGACATGGCTCAGTAACGCCCTGATGATTGCATGATTCCGAAACGTCGGAAAAATTAAAATATTTAAAAAAAGACTGACTCCCAATTATTTCCACCTATTTTTTTTTTTTTTTTTAAACTATTTATTGATATTTACAACTGTATAATTATATACAACAAGTAAATGTGATGGATATAGGAAAATGACAAGAAATACATGAAGAGACGCCACCCATTGGCAGCGCTCTAAAAATATTTTAAACTAGAAGGTCTCGGGGCCATCTTCTATTTCAGACGCCTCGGAGGATTATCAGGAATTGAAGAGGATGATAAGATAGAAACTGTGGATTAGAGTGGAAATGGAGTTTTTCATGGAATGATTGGTACCTGGTTCGGGCTAGTTCAGTAACATATGGGATATTAAGGTCTTTATGGATAAGCTTATTCGTGACAAAGTAAGGAGCGTTAAGGATTTTACGAAGGATTTTGGATTGTAAGGATTGGATACGAGAAGAATTCGATGGTTTAGTAGAGCCCCATAGCTCTACTCCGTAAGTCCATATCGGTCTTATGATGGTCATATAAATAAGTCTTTTGTAATTAAGTGGAAGGTTGGAGCGTTTGTCCAGTAAGTGTTGAAGTAGTCGAAAACGTCGAGCAGTTTCTTGTCGTTTAAGTCTTGTATGAGGATTCCATGTCAGACGTTTGTCAAGATTTCCACCTATAATAATTTATTGAGGTGTTTGGCCATTTTGCTAATATTTCAGCATAACCATTTATTTCTTGGTCCATATTTATATCGATTGATTTTTTCATCCATCTAGAATTTCAAATTTGTATATAATTTTTTTATTTTACATCATCCACCAACAGGCCTAGGCCCAATTACAGGTGGAAGATCATACAAACAAATATATAACTTAAATTAAATGTAGTTAAGGTACTGATTCACTAAGAAGTTGCTCATATTTTTGTTAGTGTCTATTTTAATCTGATAACCTTCAAGATCTTGTTAATGATGACTTAGGACGTCCATCTTCTTTTTTTATTTTTTTTTACTCTTTCTGAAGAAATTATCCTTTAAAATTAGGTATTATAAGACCGGTAAGAACAAAATAGAAACGTCATAAACTTTTATTAACATTTCATAAAAGAATAAGGCACAAAAATACACAGATAACATTTATACCACCATCTAAGAGACAAAATGGGATTCTCAGCGATACCTTTTTGAGGGTTACCTGGTGTTGAGCTAAAAGTATGTTCAAATATTATTAATCTATACTATATACATCATAACAGTTTTCTTATACTTAATAATGTTGTGATTATTATATTTTTACAATATCCAAGTACAATCGTGTAAGATTACAAATTTTGTTTATTCATGGTATTTATGACAAGTCTCAATAAGTTATCACAGTCAACAAGAAGTAAATATAATCATTTTATTGTAAATTAGGGTATTTTTCACACTGTATCGTTCATTTAAATGTCGGCTTGCCACTTTTTAACAATTTATTATAATTACAATGAAAAATTCGTATATATAACTTCATATGTATACAATTTACATATTGTTTGGATCATAATAGGTCATTAAGATTATAAAAATGACCTTTTGTATATACATTGTCTACATGTTAATATATACACTCATAATTATATCTTTACATTCCTTGTTGGTTCAGAACATATTTTTCAAAAACAATTTAATAGAGACTGCAAATCGACAAATTTATAGGATATGCTTTTTCTGGAGTAGAAAACTTAATTTTAATAAAAAAAAAAAAAAAGTATAAATAATAGAATAATAGAAATATATATTAACACATACATACAGTTGATAATGTGTGCATTTTGACCTCTGTCCGCAAATCGAACAACTTTTTGGTTACGTGAAAAAGAGATGAATGAAGTTTTACGGCCACATATTCAGAGGGTATGGAGACCGATAAAAAAAACAACAGATTTTAGAATTTTTCAAAAAGAGAAAAACAATATGTTACTGATTCAGACTTGATTTCAATGAATTGGATATTAAAGAGATTATGATTCAAAATAATATAATTTTGAGATAGTGTTAAAAAGATGAGAATAAAATATTCAAAGAAAAACAGGTAATTCTGAGGTGAAGAGAAGAAAGCAGCAAAGGAAAGAATGAGGAAAATTGGGGAAAACGTAAGAAAGTATTAAAAAAAGAAAAAAAAAAAACACACTATTATTTACAAAAATGTAATATATTCCATCTATTCAAAACAGGTTGGTCAAATTGTATTTCTTTTAGACGTCTTAAATATTTCCAATTATATTTTCTGATTTAAAGGTCCCCGTAAAAATAAGATTTTTAATCAAACAACTTTCAGGTAACGTGAAAAAAAAAGATGAATGAGGTTTTACGGCCATATATTCAGAATGTATGAAGATAGATAAAACAAAAAACAACAGTTTTTCGACTTTTTCAAAAACAGAAAACAATATGTAAATGGTCCAGACTAGATTTGAATGAATTAGATATTACAGAGGTTATGATTCAAAATGATATAATTTTGAGAAAGTGTTAAAAAGATGAGAATAAAAGAGAGCAGCGAAGGAAAGAATGGGGAAATATTGGGAGAAACGCAAGAAAGTATTTAAAAAAACACACGATTATTAACAAAAATGTAATATATTCCTTCTATTCAAAACAGGTTGGTCAAATTGTATTTCTTTTAGACGTCTTAAATATTTCCAATTATATTTTCTGATTTAAAGGTCCCTGTAAAAATAAGATTTTTAACTCATTTTATTCATTTTTTTCCCTGAAAATTGAGATTTCTATGCCATTTTGTGAGAAATGAAAAGTATGATTAAATACCGAAATGATATCGTTTTCTGATAATTTTATTTTAGGCTTCCGCTGTACTGAGGATGATTTTTGTTCTGCAATTAATTTTAATTAGTGCAAAATGAATCCAACCTCATCACAAAATATTACTAATTTCAATAAAATATAATTGGAAATTACTAACATCAGTATAAATTTAAAACAGTAAAGATGACTTAAGGAAAAATGATAGAATATTTTAGATTAGCTTTAAAAAAGTCTCCCTTCCAGTGTAAAAAAAAATCGGTGCCAACTAACCAGAACCCAATCAAGCCTCAAACCTCTCGGATTAATTATGACCGATTCTAACTTTATTGAATGCTTTCGACATGCACCTATCAACAAGGTTTACAAACTTTCTTGGTATTCTCTATCCAATGACGATGTTATGCAGCTTCTGATGGTCAATGGAATCATAAGCTTTTTTTAAGCCAACATAAAGTTGATAGACAACACCGTTGAATTCCATCGTTTTATCTAAATTTTACCGTGAGGAAAATGTTTGATCAATAGTCGACCAATGCTCCCTAAAACCACATTCGATAATTTCCTCAGCGTATTGGGTGAATCAGCTAGCAGCCCAGTAGAATTACCTCAAAAAGAGGGGGTTACCTCGACAAATGTAGGGGAATTTTGATTTTTAGGTAGGATTTTATGTACTGATTCCTTCTTTAAAAACTCATGTTTTACTCACTTTCTTGTCGTTTGCGATTTTATAGACCATTACATTCACTTCAAATTCTGCACTTAACATATTAGAATAATTAGAAAAGCTTCTGAGATACGAGGCGGCCAAAATCTGACAATATGGAAAAAAATAACTAAAAATACAGTTATCTCAGCAATTTAGCCCTAGTAACTTTTATTCAGTGCAGTTTACTGTGAAATGTATAATAAACAATCTTGTAGATGATTAAATGTCCTATAAGAAATAAAAAATAATTTTTAAATACTGGCGTAAATTGAGAGAAAATTTGGAAGAAACAATGTCAGGAAAACACAATTTTTGTCCAAATTAATGTGCTTGAATGAAATAATATCTTTATTCCATTATGCATGCGATATGCACAATATAAAATATTTTTTTTAGGAAATTTAATCTTCTACAAGATCATGAATTTTACTGTAAACTGCACTGAATACAATTTAATAGAGCTACACTGCTGAGATAAATGAATTTTTAGGTTTTTTTGTGACAGTGAGATTTTGGCCTGCTAGATTCTCATAAGCTGTTATAATTACTCCGATATTTTAAGCACAGATTTTTCAGTAAATTTAATGATCTTTAAAATTGATAACGTCAATGTTTTTCATAAAATGTACCGGAAGCAAGTTATTTAGGAAAAACTGAGACAAGTGTTTTTATTTAAAGGGGTTATTCCAAGAATGTGGTCACATGCTTAACAGGGTCTGCGAGTGTGAAAACTGAAAAAGAGGTAATCAATATATACAATCATACCTAAAAATCAAAATTAACCCAAATTTTTCCAGGCAAAATCCTATTTCTACTTGGTTATAGTTAAGTTAATATTTCATAATAGTTGTTAAAATCTATCATCCGTCCTTTTTTTTATGAATCGAAATAAGTACTGGGTTAGTATTGATATGTGGATATGTATTGATTTAAAGATCAAAATAAATATATTTCGAATGAAGTATTAATGCAGAAATTTGAGGCTCAAATTGAAACAAAAGTTGCACAAAATCTCATTAAATGAAAATGATAAAAACTAAGCGGAATGATTGTACTGAAACTATAACATTAAGAGAAAGAGGTAAGATTAGGAAAAGGGTTGTTGGTATTGACGATGTGGTTAGGGGAGTCCTGAGTGCCTCTTCAAACAGATAGTTCAAACTACCATCATCATTATCTCTCTCCGTCAGGGCTTTTAGTTCAAACGCTTTAGCTAATAGTGAAACAGTTTAGAAAATAGTTTAGTAATCCTCCCACCTTAAACTGGATTAAAATACCGATACGCAAGGACTAAATTAAAACGAGTAATGTACTTCCTATTTAAGTTCTGTATTTCCTATTTAAATTAGTCTTCTAAAATGTATTCTCTATTTAGGTTATTATGATTAACAAGAGAAAAAAACAAAACAAAAAAAAAAAAAAAAAAAAAAAAAAAAACGAAATCCAGGAGGATATAAAGGCAGGAAATAAATTCTACCAAGAAACAGGAAATATACAAAGGTTAAAATTTATAAAACTATTATTCTCCCGACGGTTCTGTACGGATGTGAAACTTGGCCGCTTACTTTGAAGGATGAACAACTTATTAAGGTTTTCAAGAATAAGGTTATAAATAAAATATTTGGTTCAAAGAGAGACGAGACGACTGGAGAATTCAGAAGATTACTGAAGGCGGATTTGCGTAGCTTGTAACCTGTCAGTATAATTAAGTTGAAAGAATGGCGACTACTCAAATGAGCTTGAAAAGTTGTTGGGCTCAGTGAACAACGAACTCTGAAGATTGGGTTGTCTGATGTCAGTGGCTTGGCCTTGAACGGTGATCATTTGACGAGTCTAAGTGGAGACCATTTGGTGGTATCGGCATAGAACATACGGATTCGCTAAGCCTATTATTATTATTAATGTACTTTCTCTATCAGTTTTAATTAAAAAAAAAAAATTGGAGTTAGAGCGATGTCTTGATCATAAAAGTTTTCGGAAACTCAGTTTTATAAGGCTGGTATTCGAGATTTCTCTGTTATTTAATATAAAATCGATGAGAGTTGACCTGACATTTTTTTTTTTTTAATATTAATATAATTGTCCTGTATATATTAAATAACATACATATCATTTAATTGTCTTTTCCATTAGAAGGGTGGAGAGGAGACAGACTTTTACGTTGGTGGATGTTCTTAATGGAGTGTTTTATGCTAATAAGTAAATTGGTTAAGAAAAATGTCGTTTGGAAAATATTATAATATAAATCCCTTAATAAACAATTTACGTAAAAAATTTTGGGTTATTATTTTTAATGATTACTCATCACATCCCGTTTAAATCCTTTTTTTTTTAATTAATAAACCATAGAACTGCTATTTATGATATAGCAGTTTTATGATTTCAATACGAAACAATTAATGTATCAGCGAGAGAATAACCAATCAGTTGATACATATCCCATCGGATGTAAATATCGATAGAAAGAATTTCGATGTTTAAAAAAGAATCGAAATTTAAGTGATGATATGTTATTGATCCTGTCAGGTATTAAAGTGGCATTGTAATTCCCCCATAAATATTAATGCTTATGCAGGCAGTAATAGGTACTTAATATATTATTCAGAAACTGAGAATTGTATATTCTCCATACACAATGAGTTGAAATACATTAACCATACTATTTATCTTAATAAATACATGAACATTGGAATACAACATTCTTGTATTATTATTATGAATTAGCTAGTTTCGAACTGCCTGAGTTTAGATTCATATTAATTTCACTTAATAATCATTGTTCTTGTTCGCTTAGAAGTCACAAAAATTTCTTTCATTATAACGGCAAATGTATTGCGCTGAAATATATATTTTAAGTCGAATAATTTAAAAACGTTTTAGTTTTCTGTGATATATTTTCAGACTTTATTAGGAAATGTTAGGAAAGTTAAATATTAAACATCTGTAAATAATATAACGTTATTCTCTACAGATGAATTTTAAAACATAGTTATTTTTTGTTAACACAGAAGTCAAGACCATCTTTCTATTGCAAATAACTTTTTCTTTTTTTTTTTTTTTTTTAATTTGATTTGATTGGAGAAAAATCGTATAGATTTAGATGAATATATAACTAAGGAAAATTATCATAATAAACTTATTTAGAGATCAATAGAAACGAAATAATCTGAAATATGTATCATATTACCAAAGCTTTTATGGATCATTAAATAAAAAATTCCAGGAAACAATTTGTTAAAAACGTTTCTACAATATTAAAAACTTGTCGATTTTGTATAAAATATTTTCACATCTCATTGAAAAATGTCGTTATAGAAAATTCAATATTGAACCATCCCTAATTTATGTTACTCTCTATAGAATATACATGGTCAGTTTTTACTTTGTCAGTTTCAATCATCAAAAATCATTTTAAGTTCTATTTACATAAATGCTAAGACCTTCAATAAAGTTTGATATAACCGTATTTTTTTCATTTGACCGGGATAGAGAAAAATCTTATGTATCAAGGTGACTATATATAACAACAGCAAAATCAACAATTGATACGTTGATTTCCAAAAGGTACTAAAGGACATTTTTTACGAAATTGATTTTTTTACATATTTATATTCTCCTCATTTAGTTTTGTCTGAATCTCAAATTTGATTGTATCTAATGAACACTCAAGTCCTTAAATAACGCGATTTAGAAATTCTATTAATTTCTTAAGGTACTAATTACACATTTAGTTATATTCCAAATCATAACAGAACATTTCATTTCATAACTTTAATATGGTTTTATTAATATAGTGAAAAAAATTATATATTTTAATGCGAAAAGAATCAAATTAGCTGGTTTAATAATATAATAACGAGAGATTTTGGCGCTTCCTGTAAAATTTCCTAAAATGGATATAGTACCTTTTGGAAATCAACGTCTCAATTATGGATCAATAAAAACAAACTTAAAATATATACATAACATTACTTACATGACACTATTAAGGATCATAATATAAGGAAATACTTAAAACAAAACGTCAGGATATAAAAATTGTGTTGTGTTTTTGATTAATACCTCTTCGCATATCATTGAAAAATGCTATTTAACAATCAATCAATCACGAAACACTGTATAAAACATTTCTAACTTTGATCATCCTTTAAAAGATATTTTATAATTTCATCGTTGCTTTTGATTTCCATATATGAGACGTTGATTTCCAAAAGGTATTGTGAACATTCTAGGAAATTTTACAGGAAGCGCAGAACTCTATAATAACTGCATTAATCAACCAAATTATTTGATTATTTTCACATTAAAATCTAGAAATATTTTTTTACTAAATTATTAACACTATATAAAATTTATGGAATGAAATGGTGTGGTTTGGATTTGAACTGTAAAATAAACTTAGGATTTAAAATGACTAATTAGTACCTTTAGAAAAGAAATGTATTTCTAAATCCTAATTAAAGGACTTAAGGGCTCATTAGATAAAATCAAATAGAAGATATAGATAAAACTAAACGATGAGAATATAAATATGTCAAATTATTAACTTTATAAAAAATGCCATTTAGAATTTTCTGGAAATCAACACCTCATATGAGACGTTGATTTCCAAAAGGTACTAAAGGAAATTTTTTACAAAATTGATTTTTTTACATATTTGTATTCTCATCATTTAGTTTTATTAAAATATTCTATTTTATTTTATCTAATCAACACTCATGTTCTTAAAAAACGCGATTTAGAAATGCGGTCATTTTCTAAAAGTACTAATTACGCATTTATTTTTGTTCCAAATTATTCTAATAAAATTCATTTCATAACTTTAATATGATGTTATTATTATAGTAAAAAAATAATTCTAAATTTTAATGCAAAAAGACCTAAATCAGCTACTTTAATAATATAGTAACGAGAGATTTTCATGCTTCCTGTAAAATTATCTAGAATGGATATAGTACCTTTTGGAAATCAACGTCTCATATGTTAAGATCATATTTTAATTCGATAGAGTAGGTCTCTTATTCCGTTAAAAATGGACATCATAAAACATCACCTTATAAAAAAATCTCATGTATCATGGCGAATATATAACAATGGCAAAATAAGCAAGTATAGACAAATAAAAAAAAAATTTGAAACATATAAAAAACATTACTTACATGACACTATTAATGATCATGATAGAAAACACTTTAAAAAAACATTAGAATATTAAAATCGTGTGTTATTAATATCTTTTCGCATAACATTGAAAAATGCATTTATAAAAAGTTAAGATATTGAACAAGCAGTCAGTCACAACACACTGTATAAAACATTTCTATCTTTGATCTTCTTTTATAAGATATATTTATAATTGCATCATTGTTTGTTTATTTCCATATATGAGACGTTTATTTCCAAAAGGTACAGTAAACATTCTAGGAAATTTTACAGGAAGGGCAAAACTGTATAATTACTATATTATTAAAACAAATTATTTGATTATTTTCGCAATAAACTCTGGAAATATTTTTTTACTATCTTAATAGCACTATATAAAATTTGTGAAATGAAATGTTTTGGTATGATTTTGATCGAAACTAAATGCTTAATTAGTATTTTTGGAAAAGAACTGTATTTCTATTAATAGACTTGAGTGCTCATTGGATAAAATCAAATAAAAGGTTTAGATAAAACTAAACGATCAGGATGTAAATATGTCAAAATATCAACTTTGTAAAAAATGCCATTTTTTTTTTTTGCCAAGGCTGGCTGAAAAGATCGACAGATTTGAAAGAAAAGTGTTGAGGCGTATCATAGGGCCAGTTAGAGAGAATGGTACCTATCGCTTAAGGAAGGACAAAGAGATCTACGACATTTTCAATGATCTCCGAGTTTCTCATTTTGTGCGAATTCAGCGTTTGAAACGGCTGGGACATGTTAACAGGATGGATGAAGGTAGAGCAGCAAGAAAATTATATTATGGGACCACGGATGGAGTCAGACCACGTGGAAGACCGAAGGGAAAGTGGAAGGAGTCCGTGGCTGAGGACTTGAGGATGGTAGGAGTATCCAGCAGACTTGCTGCTGACCGAAGTGATTGGGAAAGGGCAGTTGAGAGGGCCAAGGGCAGCTTCAGGCGCCTGTCGAGCCGATAAATAAATAAAAAAATAAACAAAAAAAATGCCATTTAGTAACCTTCTGGAAATCAACGCCTCATATGTTAAGACCGTGTTTTAGTTAGATAGAGAAGGTCTTTTAATTGCGTTAAAAATGGACATTATTAAACATCACGTTGTTCGAGGTTCCTAAAAATGTTATAATTGATATCGGAATAGGCCAGAGTCTCAAGAATTTGTAACATTACCTAAAAATACAAGTACAAAAAAGTTGTTTTGTCGGTCTCTTCTTAAGATTTTATTATAAATGTTATCAAAAGGGTGTGTAGACCGGAAGACAGGTTGGTGTTGATGGTCTCCAGAGCGACCGTCAGCTGAAGAAGTCGAAGGCAAGCCTCGTGTCAGACGACCGTCACCCGTAGGGTCTGTTCTTGGACCGAGAAGATGGTGTCCGAGTTGACGTCCGTCGAGGAAGTGATGTCTGTAGCGATCGGAGTGGATGCCGGAGTCTCTTTCAGGCTTACGTGGAGCAAGCTGTATAGCATAAAGAAAATTATATAATAACATAAAAAATATATAATGACATAAAAAAATAGTAGTCAAATAAGTTCCTAGCGTTTTCAAAAAAAACTTCAGATTCTCGTAAATATGTTTCATAAATTATATATGATCCATTTTGCCATTCCATTTTTGTCTTTCCAAGTCAAAATTTTCAGTTCTGAACTGAGCAAACCACTTAAGATGCTTTCTATTAACGCATCATCGCCATACACACTGCAAATTTTGTAAACCATCTATGAAGCGGATTTTCCTTTTCGGAAATATAATATTTTTCTTCCATTATGAGCAAGCAAAATATCCCTAAAAAATAGGTTGAATCTGATGCATAAAAGCACCTTAACTAATCCTTTTTTCACCAAGTAAACATGATTTAATAAGAATCCAATTTAACACCAACCAAACACAGAGAATATTAAATTGAAATATTGAAAAAGGCTACGAAATATTTTACAATCCAATAATCTAAAGCATACTATGATTATTATACATATCAATACGTGCTAAAAATACTAACCTTTTTATTGGAGAATCTGGTGCCATCGTTCGCTTCTTTTCACTTTTCTCCCCGACTCTGAAAAAAAAAGAACTACATTACAATCATCAAGACTAGAAATATATTCATTGGAAATATCATTAAATATATAATTAAATCAAAAGCCGAACACGATAGGTCTTGGGCTCAGTCCATGAATAAGAATCCATACTGCTCCTAGGCCAACGCTTATGCAAGGTTCCTTCTTCTTCTTCTTTATCTTCCTCTTCCAGCCATTATTGGCGTAGAGGGGCATCGATCCAGCGCTGCCAGTTATCCCGGTCTCCGCTGAGTCGCTTTCATTTCTACAAGGGTCTTGCCCCTGTTACTCCCAATCTGGCCATCTGATAGGAAATTCTAGGTCGGTCACGTGGTCTTCTTCCTGTAGGTCTGGCTTCCAGTGTCCTTCTGGGTTCCCTTATTTCGTCCATGCGGCAGACATGTCCAAACCACTTTAATTCCCCGTTTTCCATTATCGTCTTCAATGGTGGTACCTCGAGTTTCTCTCTGATTCTATTGTTCCGGACACAATCTCGCCTCGTCTTTTCCGCTACTCTACGTAAAAATTTCATTTCAGCAGCAGTGATTCGGCTGATATGCTTGTCGAGCATCACCCAGCTTTCGCATCCATATGTAAGTACTGGTAGGTAAATGGCTTTATAGATGTGCATCTTAACATCTCGCCCTACTTCACGGTGTCCTATTATACTATTGTTGATCCGGTAGTACACCTGGTTCGCTTTATTGATCCTATTTCCTATCTCTTGGTCAATTCTGCCAGATCTGTCTATAATGGTTCCCAGGTATTTGAATTCATTTACCACTTCTAGGATTTTTCCATTGCATACCATTTCAACATTTTCTTCTTTATTCCGTGAGAGAACCAGAATCTTACTTTTGGAGTCGTTGATGGACATCTCTTACGCAATAGTTCTGCCTCCCATTCCACCACAGCTTGTTGCAGCTTTTCTTTTGTGTCCGCTAATAGAACAATGTCATCGCATATAGGAGGCATTTCATCAGAACGTCTGCATCTTCCATTTTCCTATTTCAGTCCATGCCGTTCTTCGCTTGCAGACTTTATTGATCTCGTCCATCAGAATCAAGAATAGGAGAGGGCTAAAGGACTGATTTGGATTCTCTACCATTGATTCTGACTACTCCCTTTGCATTTCTGTATGTTGATTGAATTACCTGCATCAAATCTGATGGTACATTCTTTGCAGCAAGAGCATTCCATATTTCATATCTAGGCACAGAATCGAACGCAGCTTTGAGATCCAGGAAAGCCACATAGATACTTTTATTTCTGTCCCATACCTTTTCAGCAATGTTTCTAAGCACAAAAATATGGTCCTGGGTCTGTCTTCCCGGGCGGAAGCCCGCCTGCTCCTCTTCGAGTTGATTTTCCACAATACTTTTCAATATTTTCAAAAGGATAGAGGTGTACATTTTATAGGCTACGGCAGCAAGCTAATTGGTCTATAATTCTCGCATACGGTTGAGGAGCCTTTCTTTCTATGGGGACTATAGTGATAAATTCCCAATCTAAAGGAATTATCTTGTTATCCCATACAGTTGAGCTCTTCACCACCAAATTTCAGGAATTCAGGTGAAATGCCATCTCTCCCCGCTGCTTTATTTATTTTTATCTTTTCGAGAGCACATTCCACCTCGTCTTCTTCTATAGGCTCTAGATTCTCCTGTGTTGCAGGTGTGCATGCAGCCCTGGTGTACCATATTCTTCAGAGAAGAGATCTTGGTAGTGGCGCCTCCACCGTTCTAAGATATCATCTGGGCAGTCATTACGTTGCCACTTTCATCCTTTATATTCCGAATTGGCTTTTTGTGTTTTCCTTTCAGGGACTTTATTGTCTGCAAAAACCGTTTGGAATTTTCTCGGTGGTTTCCATCAAGACTTTTGCCGAACTCCTCCCAAGTTTGCCTTTTCGCTGAACGTATTGCTGTTTTAGCCTCATTTCTTAGACGGCGATATTCAATTAGTTAGCATGTATTTTATCTCGGAGATATGCTTTCCATGCTAATTTTTTCCCCTTAACTATTTCCCTAATGGTATCACTCCACCATTTGGATGCTTTTTTCTGCCACCGACCTTTTCAATGCCACAGTGTGTGCCTATCTCTGCCCCTCTGATCACTTTTATATCCGTGAAGTATTGTCTTATTTCGGCATCATAGATGAAGTAATCTATCACACTGTTCCTGTCAAGAAGTGAGAAGGTTATTTTATGTATCTTTTTGTGTGGGTAAAAAGAATTTCCAACTAGCATATGATTGTCCACACAAAAATCGATCAGCCGTTGACCATTCTCGTTCTTTACCCTCTCGCCTCCATAGAGTCCAATGACACCATGTCCAGTCCTACTATCACAGCTGGTCCTGGCATTGAAATCACCACTCACGATTCCATACCTTCCATCATCTCTACATTTATTAAGAGTTCTTTGCAGATGGGAAAAAAACATCTCCTTTTCTAATATTGCAGTATCTTCAGTGGGTGCATATACTTGGATGAGGGATGTTTTCCCTACAACCAATTGGAGATTAGCCACTATGATGCGTGAAGATACTGGTTTCCAATCTTCCAGTTTCATGAACACTGCGGGAGTCATGACAATACCCACTCCTTCCTTCGCAAAATCTCCCTTAGGGACACCCGAATAAATCAAAAGATAATCATCTTCGAGACTATATTCTCCGCTTCCTTTCTTTTTCACTTCACTGATACCAGAATGTCCACTTTGTACCTTTTCATTTCCTCCACAAGTTCGACCTCCTTTCCCGTCAGTGTTCTAATGTTCCAGTTTCCAAATCTAAGGTCCGATTCCGTTCCAGGTCGTTCCCTTTTTGACAGTCAAGTTCCGAGGCCTTTATTATTGCTCTGAATCGATAGTTTTCCTCTGTGGGTGATTGGCTGGACAGAAGAGGCCCCGTTACCTCGGTGCAACTGGCTTCCAGAAAGTCCCCCAGAGGAAAGGTGGATATAAGGATGTTTGAAGATAAGATTAAGGTAGGATAGGAATAAGGTTAGGGCCATGATTTCCCTCTGATAAGAGGAGGTGGGAGAAATCAAGGTCTCGCGTAGGCAGGGTTGCTAGTTCCCTGAAGTAGATCTGCTCTTCACTGGGATTGTGAAAAGGTCTCTACCCGCTACCAATGTTCCGACCACGTCAATTTTTGGGTATCGATTATGGGTCATATGACCTTTTTTGTTCCACTTAAGATCTACTATCTGCTTTTACAATATTACGAGACATTTATGAGACACCCTGTACAGAGCCTTGTGGGACGATCTACTGCTGTTAAAAAAAAATAAATAATTACTCTGTCACAGCTAAAATCGAACCCAAGACCTTCATATTAGTAGCTTATTACTCTAACTATGTAATTATAAAAATCTATGGTAAAGTGAAATTATGTTAAGAAAATCTGGTGCGGGCAACACACGACTTTCACTTACCTCGACTGTTAAAATCAATTTAAAAACTATCAACTATACTTCAACTTAAAAAATATTTTGAGGTAATTTTAATAACACGTGTATTAATTTTCTTACAACACGTATGATTAAGATTAAATATTGGGTTGATGCAAAATTAATGCAGGTTTCCTCTATTGCAATATCTTAATTCCAATTGTGTAAACAAAGCTAATCCTAACATTGATCATTATTATACCAAAACAAACCTTATCTAATACCCTCTCTTTCACCATGAATTTGTTTAGTAAAATCGTTTTGTTCAGTGTGTTCAAAGGTCTTGAATCGAAAATGTCAAAGTGCGATTTTCGTCAAATTTATTTTTACGAATTTAAATTAGGGCGCAGCGCTGCGCAAACGGCTCGTAATATTAATGAAGTGTGGGGTCAGGGGGCTATTAATGAGTGCACGGTGCAGCGTTGGTTCCAGAAGTTTCGCAGAGGAGATTTCGACCTCGAAGACAAGGAAGGTCGGGGCCGTCATCTTGCTCTGGACAACGACCAGCTGAGGTCAAAAGTGGAAGAAGACCCAACCAAAACCACACGAGAAATGGCGGCGGAACTCGGAACTCAAAAATTGCAACGTCTTTGCCCAGCATTGATGAATCGGAAGGGGCCGATCCTGCTCCACGATACCGCCAGACCACACGTTGCACAACCAACGCTTCGACGACTGCACGAGTTGGGCTACGAAGTTCTCCAACATCCGCCTTATTCACCTGACCTCTCTCCTACAGACTTCCACTTTTTCAGGCATCTGGACAACTTTTTGAGGGAGAAAAATTTTCAAAACCAGGACGACATTGAAAATTCTTTTCGTGATTTCATTGAGTCCAGGGATTCGGATTTTTTTTCTGGTGGAATAAGAAAGCTTGTTGAACGTTGGCAAAAGTGCATTGATTCAGATGGAAATTATTTTGATTAAATATATATGGTTAAAGTAAAGATATGGCGTATTTACAATACCTACTAAAAACCTGCATTAATTTTGCATCAACCCAATAGTATATATGACCATATTAAATTGTAAATCAGTAATAAGTTTATTCCCTATTCCTCACTTTGTATTACTTTTTACAAATTTGTGTTTCAGATAATATTTTTTCTAAAATATTTCTCTTTCCAACGGTATATTATACGTCTATATTACCGTTCTTATAAAAAACCCAAAAATTACATAAAAAATAGTTTTGTTCTTTTATCCTTTAGTTGGTCATCAAATTCGTCCAACTTGTATATTTAGCCGTCCTTCATCGATGTCATTAAGATGATATGATTAATCTTTTGAAATGCACAAAATAAAAGGTAGTTTAGAGGCAGAAAATATCGGCATTTAAGCCCTGCCAGACTATTTCAATCATAATGAAACCTAAATCATATTAAATCCCATTAAATTTTACATAAATATAGCGAGTTTAATCAAAATCGTTACGGCCGTTTTTGAGAAAATCGTAAAAAAGTGCAAAATGCATGGTATAAAGTAGCTCTTATGGTTACCTGATTTTGATGAAAAAGTTGCTGTGACATCTCGCACGTAGTTGTCTTAAATATGAAATTTCTGTCTCGTACAACTTTTCGTTTTTGTGCTAAACTTACCATACACACACACATACACAGCCCTTTTATCGGGACTTCGTAATTTTGACTCAGGGAACCCTAAAATATGTATTTTGGTGGAAAACTGGAATTTGCAAAATTTTACGATCGTAACACCCCCTTACTATATATCTCATATATAGGTAAGTGAAAGTAAAAATTGTTTTTGCGGATGCAATTAAAATATTAGTTAATTGTTTCAAGGTGATGTTGTGCAGCTATATCATCTTCGTGGTCTTCTCCATTATATAAATGCTGAACGGGAATCAGTTCATAAGATCTCATGATCATCGTCTTTTTGATAAACATTAGAATAGGACTTAGTAGAAAGAAATCTGTGAAACAATGTGGCTAGTTTTGAGTCGAAAAATGAAATGAATATGTTTTATTTTTCCGGAATTGGCGTTACTGTTGGAATGTATATATCATTAAGTAGTAATAATTAAATATTTAAGAAAAATAAAAAAAGTTAAGAACAAAGCATACTTGGACTTACTTTTCTAAAGAAGTCAGATCCGTTGGGAAGTTTTATCTTTTTGAAGAATGGATCGTTCTTGAGGGAATAATTAGAATGAAAAGGCTGTCTACCTATCTCCACCACTGTATTTTAAATTTCACTACGTTGCTGTTAATGCCTGAAGATGGCGTATCAGCCGAAACGTAGTGAAATTATAAATAATGTGGGGGAGTAGTAAGACAGCCTTTTAATTATAATTTTTTTGTGTTTATTTTCAATAATGATCCTTTTTGATCGACCAAACAAATAAAAAAATTATCCCACCTTAAAATTTGGGGGTTTACGTTTCAAGATAAGTAGAATCCGAATAACGAATAAATAAAAAAAACCGTTTGCTCACCGTCTGCGGCTTTCTCCGAAACTACTGCACCAATTTTTTTGAAATTTACCACACAAATTACTATGTCTTTGATATTAGATGGTTATTTTTAATTTGGGAACTGATTAAGAGTCATTTAATTCAATAACTCAGTTATTTTTGAAGATACGTAAAAATTGATTAGTGTTTTTTAACCAAATAATTACAAAAAAGAGAAAAAATAAAAGAAAAAAATTGAAATTTTATCCATAAATACACCTATAACTCAGTTATTTTTGGAGATGGAGAAAAGTGTTTATGAGAGTTATACAATTAGTAATTACATTCTCCCACCCCCACCAAAAAAAAAAGAAAGAATAATTGAAATTTGTTCATAACTATCAGTGATATTGCGTTTTGAAATTAATAGTGGTGATATACCTGTTTTTCTTTGGATTATTTATAGTTTTACCTTAATATAGTTATTAGGAAATAATAAACTATTGTGTAATAATTTTCAGCGTTTTTACATTTATTTTTAATTTTATTGGTTATATGACTTTTTTCTCAGCTGTGATTAATGCCTATCATTTAGGCCAAAACGTCAGTAAAAGAATATGATAAGTCTTTCTTATTAGTGTGATTCTTTAAGGACTGCATCCCAAATAACTTCTCCAATCATATTTTAGGTCAGTTTTCAGAGGATTCTTTTCTGAGAAAAAATTCTTCCTTCCCCAGTATTGAATCCAAGATCTTTCATGAGTTGTTCTAGGATTTACTCTGTCAGCCAAGGAAGAACTACCATGCTCCTAATTTTCTTCTTTTTTAAACATTATTTTTATTGAAATTTACAACTGTATATTATAATACAACAAGTAAATGTGCTGCTTAATAATAAAATAAATAAAGAAACATGAAGAGAAACTGTCCATTGGCAGAATTCTAGTAGTGAATCTAAACGATAAGGTCTCGAGGGCATCTTCTTTTCAGACGCCTCGGAGGATTATCAGGAATTGAAGAGGAAGCAAGGATGAAACTAGTGGATTAGAGTGGGAGTGGAGTTTTTCATAGAAGGAGTGATACTTGGTATGGGCCAAATGAGCAACACAGGGAACATTAAGGTCTTTGTAGATGATTTTATTCGTGACAAAGTAAGGAGCATTAAGGATTTTGGATTGTAAGGATTGGATACGGGAAGAGTTTGATGGTTTAGTAGAGCCCAAACCTCAAATCCGTAGGTCCAGATAGGCCTTATGATTATAGGCCATGTAAATAGGTATTTAGTAGTTAAGTGAAAAATTATAGCGTCTGTTCTGTACTTATCATCCACTTGTTGGAGTAGCCGAAAACGTCTTGTAATGAAAATTTCAGTCTTGTATGAGGGTTCCAAGTAAGGAGTTTGTCCAGGTGGAGTCCTAGATATCGGATCTGTTGAACAGGAACTAGCGGAATGTTATTAAAAGGAACATCCTGCTTATATGCATATAGGTTTACGACGAAGAGTAAAGGTAATTTGGTGGGATTTATTGGAATTGATTTTAATCCTCCAATTCTGACACCATACCTCAAGGTCTCTGGAGAGTTTGAGAGGCAATACCAGAATCATTATTAACTGATATCATGCAAGTGTCACCGGCGTAGGTAGAAAGGAATGTGCCTTGAGGAACACCAGCAGAGTGAGTAAAAACAGATAAATAAAAACAATTGTGGTTAATTTTAAAGGTCCTATGAGAGATGTAGGACTGGACATTGAGGAAGTATGTTGGAGAGAAGAATTCACGGTTTTGTGCAGCAGTCCTGGGTGACTCCTAATTTTCTTAGAGATGAAAGTAAAATATACGATAGTATTTACCTGTTCTTGGAGTAGAGAGGACACCACTCCCTGCCGAAGGACTCTCCATCCTCCAAGGTCTGGGGCAGCTGCTGGTGCAAGGTCTCTGGAAGGAGGAGGCTGCAGCCGCCACCAGCCACCAGCAGGGCGCCCATTATCAGCAGTGGCAGGACCAGCACGTCCTCGCCCTGGGGTGAATGAAGAAGGTCATTAATGTGAAGGATACTATAATCGTTCACCATCAAATCAAAAATATATATACCACACAATTTTCTCTCACCTCACTTCTAGGTATCAATTTTAAAAGTCTACAGAGTGATGGACTACATCTCCAAAAAATTTTAGTATAAATTAATGTGGTTTATAAAAAATGAGCGTTTTTCAACCAAATATTTGTATTTTTTTTTAATATAAAGTAAAACTAATACTCAATCCCACGCTTATAATTTTCTTTAAAAAGTAACAACATTATAAATACATTTTCCTTGAAGAAAATGGCCAGTAGATCGAAACAAGTAGCAATCCGATGGTGCGAGGTCACGGCTATATCGTGGATGAAGCAGGAGTTCGAGTTCTTAAAACTTTTATTTGATTCCATACGAGGTGAGAGAACCAGGATGAAGGTCTGAAAACGTAGCGTTCAATCTTTCTAGTTGTTCGCTGCACACATTAAAAATTCCAAAAATCATCCATGCTTTACATTTTTGTTTCTCATACATTTTCAAATCCTTTTGCTGCAACCGGAAAAGCTGTTTGACCATAATCTAGCTATTGCTCACGGGTATTCGGATTTCACCAGTAAACACACTTTTCATCACTGGCTAACCTAGTAGTAGGTTACCCTAGTTTAGTCCTAACTTAACAGCACCCAGCAGAATCTCATCAATATCCATTAATCTTCTCCCCGAAGCCTTTCATTCTATCTCCACCACTAAATTTTTCAAAGCAACGCCGAGGACACCTTCTCCTTCATATTTAATAACTTCACTAGTAAGAAAAAAATAATTTCTAGTAATGCCTCAAAATTATGAGAATTTCGTAGGACACTGCCATGTTCGTTCTTTGAAACAAATAACTATGAAGATATATAATAAAAAAATTTTGTATCATCAAAAACGAGTATGATCTGTTTTTAAATAAATTGTCTTGACAACTGTTTGACTTAGAGATTCAACATTGTTAAGAAATAAAAAAACAAAACAAATAAATAACATTAATTCTAACTGGTTTCTACGCAAAGACCTAGATGAAGAGATTCAAAATCTATTATTAATCATTCTGACCTAAGACGACACTGAGACAACTTCTACCGCTCCCACAGTTATACTTTTCCGTAATTATTGTTATTTGTCTCCAATCTTCTAACTGCGCCTAGGCAAATCATACAACAGCTTAATGCTATGAAAATTCAAGCCATTGTCATTGGTTCCAATGCCCTCATCAGATCTAATACTACGTTTCCTAATCTAATCCTAAATGATCACCTTCAGTTCCTTAGAAAAAACCTAGGCATCACCATCAATCGAACCCTTTCCTGGAAAGCCTATACTGCACTGATCTCTCGCAGAACAATAAGAGCCCTTAAATTGTTCCACCGCCCCCGTCATCTATTTCCACTGTCCACTCGGAAGCTTCTAGTATCCTCACTTGTTTACTCCCTGGCTGTATGGTGGATGATGGCCTGTCGACTATGCTTGAGGACAGACTGAAGGAAATATCTCTTTAAGATTTGTCTTAAACATCTAGAAGGTCACATGTTACCCACTTATACAGTGAGTTCAAGTGGCTCCTTCCCCACCCACTCACAGAAAATATTTCCTGGTATCATAGCTTTTCCAAACCATAAAATCCAAACACCCTCCATACATCAATAGTCCTCTTCAATGTAAATCCTCAGCTCACTTTCTTGAAACAAGATAACACCATTCTGACCTTCACGATCCTATCCATAAAACCAAAACATTTGATCGTTCCTTGATTGTCCGCTCTACTATTCTTTGGAATCTCTACCTACCCATTTCTGCCATGCTTCTTTTCTATCCTCGTTCAAATCCCAACTTCCCCTGTAATAATAAATAAATTCTTTATTATCCTGGGATAATTCCCTTTAGAATAACACTAAAATAATAGCTTCAGAGTCTTAGAGTAATTGATTATTTATCAACATGTCAACTATAACTAATCGAAAACAGACATACGCAAATATGTAGAAAATAAAAAAGATAGAGTCTTATTTATAATTTTGTTCTGACTGGATGGTCATGAGATAAATGAATAAGCGGGATTTGAATGTAGGAAGAGAGTTGGAATGACGGATAGAAAGAGGAATAGAATTCCATAGGATTGAGGATCGGATAAGAAAAGATCTGTCAGAATATGCAGATTGGTGGGCCGTTGTGTATAAATCTGAAGGCCTAGAGCGTGTACAGACAGAGGATTTGAATTGTAGAAGGTCGAAAATGTATGACGGACGGCGGGATTGGATAACTTGGTAAAGGAATGATGCGAGGAAATACATGCGACTATTGGAAGGTTCAACTTCAACTCGCTATAATGTACCTCCTATCACCCCAAACTGAAGCTTAACAATTATGATATTTCAATTCTAAGTATTAAATTTTGAATAAAGAAAATAAGCAAAAAGCCTTCTATTTAAATGTATACTCGTATATCGTTTGTCAATTCATTTGTTTTTCATTCTGTTCAACACATCCTTTTCGGAAGGCTTTTATTTTTTATTTTTAGTTTTATAATATTTCTTTTTCTTCCTTACCTCATTATCGTAAATAATAACTAACTGTGTTAATTTTGCCAGTTGGCCAGACAAATTATATTATTTAATATTTCAATGCATACCTGTTTTTTATTTACAGTACAGTAAACCCTCTTTTTAACGAGCACCCGTTTATAACGAAATGAATGATGTCCCTTGAAAAATGAATTAAAAAAACTATGCTCTCTCCTCGTTTATAACGAAATATTCTCTTATGACGAACTAACGAACTACTTTTGTGGACCTCAGAATTGAATTGGTTCGGTTATTACGAAAAGAGCAGCGCCTTTCTGTCCAAATCCTTCTTACCTCTTTCCTCTATTCAGCTGAATTCTGTGATTCGCAGTCTGTGACAGCTTCTGGCTTCTAGAGTTTCAGCTTGTTATTGTTTTTATTACTTGCTTTTATTCGAGTTTCCTTCGAGGTCAAGCCTGTCTCGCTTTTCGTTTGAAGTTCAAAGAGAAAATTCATTGATTTAAATACAAATTTGGCGATTCTCCATGAAGTGGATAAATTGCGGAAAATACGGGATATCAAAATCTACTCTATTTACGATTATCGCTAATAAAGATAAAATCGAGCCATAGCACTGTCGTCATCGGCACAGATCTAATAAAATAACCTTAGTTAGACCAAAACTTCAATAAACGAAAATTTTAAGTTTTTTTTAAGCGTCAGTGAAATGATTTTCCATTCACATTTTTTATTGTTTCTTACTTTTTAAGTTTTATATTTTGGATTATGGTTTATGTTAATTTTAAAGTATTATGTAAAATGTTAAACATGATAGATTTATGTTCATAATACATAGTTTTAACCGATTTTGTAGTTTCTAAATAAACATGTGCCTGAAAGCGAATGCTGTATTGAAAATGTCTCTTTCTAACCACCTGAATTTATACCATAACACTTATGTACATACGATACATTTTTCGGTTATAACGAATTCTTTTATAACGAACAGAGAATTTTTTGGTCCCTTGGATTTCGTTATAACGAGGATTTACTGTATAAGGGACCCCGTCCCGGAATAATTTTTTTTCTATTCCATTAATAGTTGTGTAATAAGTTTGTTTTTAAATACATAGAAAAAACTTAGATAAATTATTATAAAATATAACATTTACTTCTCTTTTTCATCTCCTTTATAATGGTTCTTTGTTTACATAAAGGTAGAGACAGCTATTATAGCCGGGAAGACTATCACGAAGGTACATTGTTGCAGTTTCTTTACATTTTTTCATCCTCTTTTAAAACTTACTTTAGTCTCTATTACAAAAGGGTTACTAGAGGGTTCTGTGGGAGGAGGCTATAAAGAATTTCTTAGAAAGTGGGGGAACTTTTTTTTTTTTTTAAACTTGAGAGAATCACGCTAACTCATTCATCAAAGATACAAGGACTTTTAATTTAATTTTTTTCCTGTTTAGAAGGATCTCCTTTATTTTTAAAAACTTTTTCTTGATAATCTCACCATTTAGGAAAGGTGTTCCTTCATGAACTCGAAGCTATGGAAGATCAATATATCTAATTTACAAAGTGAGGCGTTGATTTCTAAAGGATACTAAGGTACTGGTTTGTTTCACATGAAATGTCCGTTTTTATAGTTTCTGAAATACATAAAGGATTTTGCAGGTCTCTGTTGTTTTCTTCTGAATGTTTACATATTTAAAGTAAACAGTCACTAATCCTCTACTTTTGTATTATAAACAATAGCTTCTCAATCAAATACCCACTTTTTAGTATACCTCCAAATATGAACATGGAAACACGCGATTTTCGAGTAATATTTTTGTACGAGTTTAAACTCGGCCATTCAGCAGCCGAGGCCGCTAGAAATATTTGCAAGGTGTTTGGGGGAGTGTTAATGAACGGACCATTCGCCGTTGGTTTGCTAAGTTTTCAGCTGGGGATAACGACTTGGAAAACTTGCCCCGAGGACCTTAATAGATAACCTTCGTCCGTAATAGACAACGATGCCCTCAAACATACAGTAGAAGAAAAACCCTACCAAACAGTTAAAGGACTCTCAGCACAACTAAATGCAAGTGTATCTACCGTTTCCAGACATTTAAAGTGTATTGGGAAAGTAAAAAAGTTCGATACATGGGTACCTCATGATCTCACTGAGCGGCAGCAAGACCCCATGTTTCAAAACATACCATGCAAAAATTAAAAGAACAGGGCTACGAAGTTCTTCCGCACCCACCATATTCTCCCGACTTGTATCCAACAGATTGCCACCTGTTCAGGAATTTAGACAACTTCCTCAAAGGAAAACTTTTTGAAAATGATGATCAAGTGAAAAGTGCGTTTTCAGATTTTGTTTCACTTCAAAGGTCAGAGTTTTTCAGTTCGTGGATAAACAAGTTGGTGTCACGTTGGGAAAAATGTGTAGAAAAAGAAGGTAAATACTTAGAATAAAATTATCTTGTTTTCATATCGTATTTTTAATAAAAATCCTTTACCTTGAAAACGGACATTTCATGAGACAGAACCCAATACATTTTTTCGAAATTAATATTTTGACATATTCGTATTCTAATGGTTTAGTTTTATCTAGACCTGTCATCATATTTTATCTGAAAAACATAAAAATCCTTTAAAGACATATTTGAAAATTGCTGTTCATTCCAAAAGATACTAAATCTACATTTCATTCTAAACGGCACTAAAAACATTTCCTTTCGAAACGTGCTATATCCTCTGTAAACGGACAACCTTTTCTTTCATTTCCTTCCAAAAGGTTCCTATTATGCAACAGAAGCACATAACCCCGTAATATATTGCCATTTATTAATTATTTTCTTCATTTTGTGCATTTTTATTGGTTCATTTAGTACGTCTTGCAACATATTTATTGTTTTGATCACTGGTTTCAACCTGATAAACAGTTTTTAGGCTGTTTTAAACAACTTAGTCGCGTCGCATTTGTTCTTGAAGGTTCTCGATTAACCTAAGTTTTTTCATAGTATTTCTTCCTCGCAGGCACATAAATTTGGTAAATAATGAAATATAAGAAAATTAGTTTAAAATTTTGCGCTTGCCAAGAGTACATTATACGTCTGTATTACTGCTTATGTTTCAAGAATAATTGTTAGGTCATGTGGTTGCAAAAAAATTATATTTTTCTTCCAAACAAAAGCTTCATTGCAATTTATTTTACTTATAAACCTTCAGGAAGGAATGCCCTAGATGATAGTGAAGAGAAGAAGAAGATTTATTTATTTACATAATATTTACAATGTACACTCAATACAAACATGTTTGGTTTCATGATTTCAGTGGACATTTTTTCATAATAAGAGAGTTTCAATCATCCTTTGAATTTACTAATGATTATAGAATATTTTGTTTAAGACAGTAGGAAAAGTAACACGAAAAAACAAAACAAACCTACACAATATAAAATAGAATATTAGTTTTAAAGTACATGTTTGGTTCTTTTGTGCGTGTAGCACTTTAGTGATGTTTTGTTGTAATTACCAATTTCTAGTTTTAATGGGTTTTCAGAAGCTGTGGTTTTATCAAAATAGTTTTGGGTTACTGTGTAGATATACTGTTTTAATGTTGGCAGATTTAGTTCAAAGAGCATTTTGAAATTTTAGTATATCGTGGGTAGTTGTTGATGATTCGCATACATATATTTTGTATTGTTTCTAATTTTTTATAATTGGTATTGCAAGTCGAGCTCCAGACGGGCGATGTATAACAGATCTGGGCACGTATGACTGTTTTATATAGTAGTAGTTTGTTCTGAGTGCTTAAACTGTATTTTTTATTAAAATATGGGAACATTTTATAAATACATTTTTTTGTTTTTTTCGGATTTTCTATTTATATGTTCGGTATAAGTTAACGATTTGTCTAATGTTATGCCTAAGTATTTAACTGATTTAGACCAGTTAATGTGGACTGAGCTTAATAAAAGGTGATGGTTTATGTTCGGTCTGCGCTTAGTAAAGATTATAGCTTCTGACTTGTTTGCATTGATTTTTAATTTCCACATATTGCAATATTTATTGATTTTTCTGAAGTTTAGCTGCAATCTGTTAACTATGGTATCGATGCGATATGATGATGTATATAGGGCTGTATCATCAGCGTAAAGAGATCTTATTACGTGCGGGTGGCTTGGAAAATCGGATATATATACATTAAATAAAGTTGGCGAAAGGCAAGATCCTTGAGGAAGGCCGCCCGTTACAGGGAGTATACTGGATGTCGAATTATTTACACGAACATAAAATCGTCTATTGTCGAGATATGAATGGGTAATATGAATTAATGATAGTGAAAATCCCTCTTGAGATTTGAAGGAATTAGCAGAAACAAAGAATCGTGGCATCATTAATAATAATTTCTTTATTTATTCTGGGACAAGTCTCTTCAGAATAATACATATGATAGTAAATAAAGTCTTAGATGCCTTAGAGTAATAATGGAAGACAAAAAAATACACTGATAAAGTAAAAAATAAATATAGAAAACAAAGATAACATAGAAAACCAAACTGATGGATATAATAAATCGACTTCTCATTCTAATGAGTGAGAGAAAAAAAAATATATGTACATAAAACTGATTTAGATGATAGTTAAAAAAAAACAAATAAAATATACAATTATCCTTCTGTTCCTGTGCAGAGCTTTGATAAAAAAAATAATTATATACAATTCCTATCTAATTAAAAAAAAAAAAAAAAACGGGAGAAAAAAATAAAAATAACTTCTATGTTAACACTTCTATGATTTTTTTAGTTTTATTTGAACATTTTCATGCAAAATTGGTTATTGTCGAGATTCCTAAGAAATTGAATGGATAGGAAGTAATTGAATAGACGGGAAGGGTATTAGAGTTACGGATATGAGAAGGGATAGAGTTCCCTACGGAAGATGATCGGATAATGAAAGCTGCGGTTCGAAGGGACGGAATATACAAATCAGAAGGCCGTGCACGAGTGTTGCGGGAATGGTAGGAGGTAAGAGATGTATGAAGGACCGCCGTATCGGATTACTTGGTAAAGGAAGGATGCCAAGAAGTACTTGCGACGATAGGAAGGATAAAGCCACTCTTGGTAGAATCGAGTGACAGAGGTGTCTCTGGAGATCCCAAATATGAATCGGATGAAGCAATTAAATAGCCTTTTTAGTTTTTCCTCAAGATCTCTAAAGAAACCCCCAAACATCGTACAGCAATACTCAAAGTGGGGGTATATTAGAGAGGAAACTATTAGCCTACGGGTTTCTAAAAGAAAGAGGTGACGGATGCCGTTTAATCGCTTTAGTGTGATGAAGGAGCGGCGGAAGATGTCAGAAATATGGTTTTTCCAGGAGAGCGTTTGGTCAAAAGTGATTCCAAGGTTTTTAATGGAATGAAGGAATTCTATTGGATCATTATTCAGCAAAAGTGTAGGAATGGGAGGGAGAGTTTTCTGATTTAATATATATATTCACAAGTATTTAATTTAGGAGGGATCTTGCCACTGTACTGATTGGTTAAAAGGGTACGCAAAAATTGACATAATGGATTAATTAAGTAATTACTTTTAGATTAAATGGCATTTATATAGTTTTTATGTATATTACTCCATTAATAGAATCTCCAGACAATAATATATATTTACTATTATGGCCTCAGCAGGCGTCATTTTATGGCGGGTATAATCGTAAACGATGGGCTGCTGAGAACGAGTGTATAAAAACGAAGAGTCGGTATAAAGACAGTTCTATCTCTGTGTCGTTAAATTGGCCTTCTGCACTTCTTCACTAATTAATAACGTTTTATCATGTTATTTTAAAGTACCTTGATATCATCAAAATTGAAAACCATTCTCCTACCTTTCTTTTAATTGGATATCAGAAATAATTATTATTATTATAGAAATTAAAGTCTCGGTCACCAAATTTATGTCACTTAAAGTCACTATTGTAACATAATATAGATTTGTAACCTGTGTTAGTTTCATATTTTTTCACTCAGTTCCTTTTGAGATATTTCCTTGCAAACTTCGCGAAAAAGAGTTTTTGCTATTTTCGAAAATTCATATACAAAAAATGACCATGTTCTCAAGATCGAATTTTTTATAGCAAGTAGAACTGTGACTAAGCTATGAATAAAAATAAATAAATTTTCAAATACAGTTAGAGATAAAAACACGTGAAACTATTAAAGAATTAATTGAATTGAATTTCTACAGAAACAAGTGTTTTATTAAAAAAATCTATTATATTATTATCTAAAATAATCAGTTTTATCTGCTTTTCATCACTCTTTATTAACTTTTACAAGTTTGTGCATTAGTTAATATTTATTCTAAAAGCTTTAGCTTTCCAACGGCACATTATACGTGTATATTACTGTTGCTATGTTCAAAATAAAAAAATTGCATAAAAAAAATATTTTTCAGTTTTCTTCTTTAGTTAGATATCGAAAAATCTTTCAACTGATAGATTTTTATGTTTTTCATAGGTGGTAACAAGATAAAATATTTATTTTTATAGAATCAACAAAATTAAAGGTACTTTAGAGAAAGAAAATTTAAAATATCGGCATTTAAGCCCTGTCAGACCATTTTAATCCGAATGAAATCTAAATTATATTAAAGCCCATTAAATTTTACATCTATATAGCGAGTTCAATCAAAATTAGTCGCAACCGTTTTCGAGAAAATCGAAAAAAGGTGCAAAATTCATGGTATAAAGTGGCTCTTCTGGTAAGCTCATTTTGATGAAAAAGGTTTTGTAACGTCTCGGGCGTATATTTGTCTTAAATATGAAATTTCGGTCTCATAGGACCTACCATTCCCGCCCGGGAGTTACCAAACACACACAGACCTTTTTGCGGGTCTTGGTTATTTAGTACCCTAAAACTTGTATTTCCGTTGAAAACTGGAATTCGATAATTTTCACGATCGCGATACTTCCCCTTACTATAGTTAGTAAGTGAAAGTAAAAATAATCAAAGGTGAGTCTCTTTTCCTTTATAGACTTTTAACTCGCTAAAAGTCTCATTTTTTATTAATTTTCGAGAATGTTTTTAACCACTTTCTTCAATTTTAAGGTAATAAGTTGTAAGGACAAAAGGTATGAAACATGTCTTTATCTTATTGTTAGTTTTTTTTTGGCTCGATAACTGCAAAAATTACCAGAATTAGAGATATTTTATCTACACATGTCGCGAAGCTACCTTAAAACGGCTGAAACATATAAAGTTTTGTTTCTTTTTTGTTCATTTAGGAAGGTTTAAATGGAGATGTGGTACTTTCTCTGAAGCTAGACAGTGGAGTTTTAGGAATAAAGAACATGGTCTACAAAACTGGGAGACAGACGACTTAATTAAACACAATTAAAACTTTAGCAATGAAGAGGTGATGGAGACAAGTAGGGTCTTTTAAGACTCCTAGTTACTTTTTATAACCAAACGAACACTGTAAAAGTAATCATAATTATTTTTGTTATTTAAATAAATTAAACCATATGACACCTACAAACTCTATGCAGTACCTTATAGGACATCAGAAACTCTTCTAAATTGTACAAAAACTTCAATAAGGAAGGGAACAACGTTCATTTCGGATTGCTGAAAGGCATTTAAAGATGAAACATTAACTTCTACGAATGATGGAATTCAGTTGACTGTTGAAAAATTAGATGAGGAAGATGGTTGGGGGTGCGGTCATTAGAGAGAAACACACATTAAAACAGTGATATTTTAATTGCGTGCCGACGTTTCGGCCTACATTGTGGGCCTTCCTCAGGGCTAAAAGAAACAAGATAACAAACAATGATGTATACAGAGCCTACCCTCTGGTTTAGCTTGCAAGAACCGTTTAGCATTTCGATCATCGCCCATCCGGTATACACCCGACCAAACCACTTTAGTTGGCGCTCCTCCATAACTTGTTTTACATGCCTAACCCTTAAATCCTCCCTTATCCCCTTCGCGCGTTTTCCCAAAAGCTCTCCTGAGGTACCTCATTTCTGTGGCTGTTACTTTGCTTGTCAAGGAACGTCCAACTCTCTGCATCTTATAAAAGGACAGGCAAAAATACTGTTATTTTAGTTCCTTCTTGATCTTCTATTTCCGTAATAAACTAAAACGAATGTTTAATTGCTTTATACGTTTCATCTTTGGGATATCCAGTGACACCTCTATCACTCGATTTTACGAAGAGTTGAAGTGGCTTTATCCTTCCTTCCTCCGTAAGTATTTCCTAGCATCCTTCCTCTACCAGGTTATCCAATCCCAGTGTCCGTCTTACATCTTTGATCTCCTTAAATTCAAATCCTCCGTTCGTTCCTGTAACACCCGCTCGCGGCCTTCTGATCTGTATATAACGTCCCATCGATCCACAGCTTTCGATAGATCATTTTTAATCCGATCCGCATCCTTATGAAACTCCATTCCTTCTAATATCCGGAACTTCCAAACTCTCTCAATATTTAAATCCCGTCTATTTAGCCATTTCCTATCAATACAATTCCCAAACAATCCCAAGTAAATGCTAATTTCAGGGAAGATTAAAAGATAAAGCAGACAGAAACATTTATTTATTTATTCAATTTTCGTTTTCTCGTTTCGATTAACAGCAAATATTATTTAAAGTTTTTCTTTTAATCTTTTCAAAGACGTAAGATTAAATTATTCTACAAACACTCAGAAGAGTTGTAATTTCTTTTCTTTTTTTATTTAATTTTAAATTGTAAACATATTTTTTCTGTTCCTATGTTTACATACATTGAAGAATTTAATTTATTTTCTTCGTATATTTTTTTTAAATATAAAAAGAAATCAGTTTTTTTATATATATATATTTTTTTTTTATTGATCTCATGTTAACATACATTTATTTCTCTTGTTTGTGCATTTATATTAGAATTTATCTTCTATGTTATCTTCTTTGTTCAGATTATTAGTTCAATTCTATTGTTTTCAATTATTGTATTATACTCTAAGACTATAGTCTTAAGTCCACTTTATGTTTCCTGCTGTATTATTCTAAAGGGACTTGTCCCAGAATAAATAAAGAATTATTATTATTATTATTATTAATATTGTAGTGCTTATCCAGTAGAAAACACCATTGACTTTCTTTTTTCTGTTTAAAACCTCCTGGTCAACCCTTTCCTCTCTGCTGAAGAGTTATCGACCTTTCCTAACGGCTCATTGTTACATTTGATGAGAACTGGGTCTTCTAACTCTCGACCGACGAGAATTTTTGTAGGGTTTATTTCCATTCCCTATCTCTTCAGCTCTTCTGACCATTTACTTAAGTCTTTCTTGGGCGTGGGCAATCTGGACCACGTCATCTGCGTACAGCACAGACATTAAATTCCAGCAACCTACTGTTGCTCTGGGTGTTCGCTTGCAGACCTTCCGTACTTCATCCATGCATATAATGAATAATAGCCGGCTCAAGCTATCAGCTTGCTTGACGCCTTTATAAAACCTAAATGGCTCTGATTCATAATCCTGTGTTCCAATATTCTTGTATATAGTGTATATACTACTAAGGATAGGCTGCATATTGGTCTATAGTTCTCAAATTTTGCCTGGTTCCTTTTATTGGAAATAGAAATAGAATCTGGATAGGAAAAAATTAGGATTCCTACGTTAGCATCGACCGATTAATCACAATAGCATAGTGTGACCTAAAAGGAATAAACAAACAAACAAAAGAAGTAAAAAAGATGCCAAGATATGGAAATGTAAATTTGAGTAATATATATAAAAGACATACCGTCCTCCGGAGGGGACGTAAAATGGTGGTAGCGAGCCTGAACTATTTCAGGTACTTATTCAACATTAATTAAAATGTCTAATGAATTGCTTTATAAGATTTATTTATGGTGTCTGCAGACATGACCATATTTCTAGCTATTACACACAGTTAAAGTGGCTTTATCCTTCTGTTTGACGACAATATTTCCTTGGTTCTTGCCTATTCCAAACCTTAAAAAAAAAGAAAAACTTCCCAAACAACTGAACACCTCACCTTCCGCTCTGACATACTTTCGTTGAACACTATAACCCAATAAATCAATATTTATACCCCATCAGATAGAACTGAATCCTTTCTCATTATTTCTTATAGCTAAAAAAATTCCCTGCCTATTTCTATCCGTAAAACCACCTCTCTCTCTTCTTTCAAACATCGACTCTTCCATTACCTTCTAGAATCTCAATGTTCGGTTCCATTGTAAATATAGGTATTTATATTATAATATTTGTATATATAATATAGTATACGTGTGTATAAGTATGCTAAGATTCGTAGATGTATTGAATTGTTGATACATTTTATTTAAATGTAACTAGGCTATAAGAATTTTTCTATTTTTCATTGTTTTTGTTATAAGGGGACTTGATTCCAGAGTATAGAATTAAAAAAAAAAAAAAAAACCATAAAATGAAACCTAAAAATATTGTACACAGTATATACAGCTGATATCCCAACCAATCCTAACACTTTTCTTTCCACTTATGACACTTGTGTGTTATCAGTCAATAACGATCCAACTGTTGCCTCTTAAACCCTTCAATCCCACATCAGAGACCTTGAGATATGGTGTCAGAATTGGAGAATTAAAATAAATTCCAACAAATCCCATCAAATAACCTTTACTCTTCGCCGTAAGCCAATGACATCCTGTCCCACAGTATCCTTTAATAATATTCCACTTGTCCCTGTTGAACAGATCCGCTACCTAGGACTGCTCCTTGACAAACGTCTCACATGGAATCCACACACAAGACTGAAACGACAAGAAACTGCTCGCCGCTTTCGATTACTTCAACACTTACTAGACAGACGCTCAAACCTTCCACTTAACTACAAAAGGCTCATCTACATGACCATCATAAGGTCTATATGGACTTACGAAGTTGAGCTTTGGGGCTCTACTAAACCATCGAATTCTTCCCGTATCCAATCCTTACAATCCAAAATCCTTCGTAAAATCCTCAAAGCTCCTTACTTTGTCACAAATAAAATCATCCATAAAGACCTAAATATCAATCCTTCTATGACAAACTCCATTCCCACTCCAACCCACTAGTTTCAATCCTGGCTTCCTCTTCGATTCCTGATAATCCTCCGAGGCGTCTGAAAATAAGATGGCCTCGAGACCTTCTTGTTTAAAATAGTTACTTTAGTGCTTCCATTGGGTTGCTCCTCAACAAGTCTGTCTCATGTGAATTTTCTTTTAGCATATTTACTTGTTGTAATATAAATTACAGTTGTAAATTTCAATAAATAAATAAAAAAAAAAAAAAATGTATTGTCTCTTCTTATTTGTTAGCATTTTTGTTTGTAATTATAATTTGTACATTTTTTCATTAAGTATTTCACTGCACTATTAACAGGCGAATTTGCGGTCATCGGTGGGTTAGTGACTGGAATAAGACTTTCATGCCCGAAAGCGCAGGTTCCAACCCAGCGGATGGTCCTAGAACTTTTCAAAGGAGTCAAAGATACTTGGTTAATCCGTCCATCGGAGGAGATGTAAGATAGTGGTCCCGAGCATGTGCGATGTCAGGTACTCGTTAAAGATCCCAGGATAGGCAAAATTTAGGACTCCCACGTTAGCATTGTCCGATTAACCTCAATAGCATAAAGTGATGTTAAAGAATTTAACTACATGACATTCAATTGCTATTTACACTTCATCAGTATCTACTATTTCATAGACAACTTTTGTATAAATTGTATGAACTTTATTGGACAGTATGTTTTCATGAAACATTCTAAAAGTTAGAGTTGTTAATAATAACAACTTATGTTATTTACATCTGGTTATTCAATCTATTGTTAAATGATCTTTTTCACTAAAAAGCTTTCCAAAGGTTTATTATACATCTTTGTTACCATTATTATCCTATCCAGAAATTAGTTTTTACGTTAATTAAAGTTTTAACCCTTTAATTACTTCAGAGGAAGAAAATTTTAAAATATCGGCATATAAGCCCTGCCAAACTATTCAAATCAGAATGAAACCTACATGATATAAAGTACATTAAATTTTACATAGATATAGGGAGTTTAATCAAAATCGTTAAAGTCGTTTTTGAGAAAATTCTAAAGTAGTGCAAAACGGATGCTATAAAGTGGCTCTTCTGGTTAGCTGATCTTGATAAAAAAGTTCCTGTAACATCTCAAGCGTATAGTTGTCTTAAAAATGAAATTTCATATCATAGGACTTTTCATTTACGCGCGGGAGCTATCGAAAACACACACACAAACCTTTTTTCGGGACTTGGTCATTTAGACTCAAAGAACCCTAAAACGAGTATTTCCGTTCAAAAATTTTCACGATCCACTTTCCCTTACTAAAACAAAATAAAAGTAAAAATAGTAAGTAAAAATACTAATACGAACCTAGAACTAAGATCAAGGTAGAACCGAACACAACTTAGCAAAGCTTCCTAGGTCCCTATTCCGGTAGTAGCAATGTTATTTTCTCTTACATAATCCACACTCCACAAGTGATTATATCACAAATAAAATTGAAAAGTGGTTTGTCTTGCGTGGTTTTATCCAATTTTTTTTTTTATTTATTTATAGTAATTTACAACTGTACTAAAGAATACAATAAGTAAATATGTAGAATGAATATAAAAAGTCATGAAAATGTCTTGAGAAAGAACCAGCCAGTGGTAGCACTTCACTAACTATTTTAATACAGTAGGTCTCGAGGCCACCTTCTTTTCAGTCACCTTGGGGATATCTGAGGAAGATAAATTACGGACAAGTGGGTTTGTATGGGCAGGGAGTATAGAATGGAAAGAGAAGTAATCTATCACGGGCTATGTCTGCAGCAAATGGGATGTTAAGGTCATTATGGAGGAGTTGATTTGTGAAAAAATAAGGAGCATTCAGGATTTTGCGAAGGATTTTAGATTGTAAGGACTGGATGCGGGAGGAATTAGATGGTTTCGTAGAGCCCCAAAGCTCGATTCCATATGTCCAAATAGGTCTGATAATTGTGATGTAGATGAGTCTTTTGTAATGTACTGGAAGTTTTGAACGTTTGTCTAGTAAGTGTTGTAGTAATCGATATCTTCGAACAGTTTCTTGTCGTTTCAGTCAATCCAAAATTTATTTTCTTTTTTTAATTATGACCCCATTTATGATCAGGGTTTTCTGTTATTTTAATGTGATTCATCTCATTTCCTGATTTACCGATCTCACCTTTAACACATTTACAATTTCTCTTTATGAGAGAATCTGTTAGAATTCACAAAATTGGACTTATCTGTAACTTTATATAAACTTCTGACAAAGGAGGTAAGTTAAAGTCTTGCGTTAAGCACATTAGATTTTTAAATAAGTAGCCATCAATTATAAACTATCTTTCTTCACAGATTTAGATCGTAACTGTCTCAATTTTGTTTATTTTCTCAAAAACTTTATATTCTCCTGAACATATCTCGTCCTCACACCTTTTACAATTCTGACATACATATTCCCAAGTAGTTAACCGCTTTGGAATATTTTGCATGGCGTTTAGGATTAATATAAATTCGTAATTTTTAAACTGAGGGAGATGTTTGGGAATTTCAAACATTTTTGTTGAGAACAGTTTGTTGGCGTGGGAGAGTTAGACAGTTTCCAAAAACACAGGCAACTCCCTCCAACGGTTCACTGATTCCCAAAGGAACTCATTAGGAGGGTCTTTTCATTCTAAAATTTAACTCATCTTCCCTAATCGTTTATTTAAATTTTACGGATATAAAAATCTTAATCATTGCCTTATTATTCAGATCACAATAAATTCAAAAATTGATATAGTAAAGTTAGAATGAATACGGGTAGTAACGAAATATGGTTAGTAATAGAAACGCTATAGTCTTGGAAATACAGTAAACCCTCTTTTAACGAACTCCAAGGGACCAAAAAATTCTCTGGTTCCTTTATATCCGAAAATACATTGTATGTATGTTATATGCCTTGGTATAAATTCAGCTGGTTAAAAAGAAATGTTTTCAATACAGCATTCGCTTTCAGGCACATGTTTATTCAGAAACTACAAAGCAGTTAAAACTATGTACTATGTACATATATCTATCTTATTTCAAATTTAACATAATACTTTAAGATTAATATAAACCATCATTTAAATTACAAAACATAAAAAGGGACTTACAATTGTCAAAATCACAGCAATCCATATAAAGTTGAAGTAATAAAATTTTTTTTTTTTTTTGCACATTCCGATGAAGACGCAACGGAGGCATCGATTTTATCTTTATTAGCGATAATCGTTGATAGAGGAGATTTTGATATCCCACAATTTTCGATTTATAATCAATTTTTTTTATCCACTTCTTGGAGAATCGCAAACCTTGTATTTAAATCGATGGATTTTCTCTTTGACATACTGTGTAGAGCGGAAGCGCACTTCAGAACGGAAAGACTGACTTGACCTCGTAGGAAACTTGAATTAAAGCAGTAATAAAAGCAGTAAAAACAGAAAAATTAGCTGAAACTCTTGAAACCATAAGCTGTCACAGACTGAGTCACAGAATTCAACTGAATAGAGATAAGAGGTAGAAGGATTTGAACAGAAAGGCGCCGGTTTTTACTAGGAATAAAGTATTTAAATTTTTGTCTTCTTTATTTCGTAATACCGAACAATTCAATTCTGAGGTCGACAAAAGTAGTTCGTTAATTCGTTATAAGAGAATTTTTCGTTATAAACAAGAAGAAAGCATAGTTTTCTATTTATTTTTAAAGGACCGCAGATAGTTCGTTATAACGGTCTTCGTATAACCGTGTTCGTTAAAAAGAGGGTTTACTGTATTGGTTTATCATGATAATAGCGGATCCGCCCCTGCATAGTGTCAATTATGTTTGAATAAGCTGTGTCTGAATGATTTAGAGTTTATCGCTTTGAGAGTATTAGTTCATCGAGACGAAAAGTGCAATAGCGAGAAAATGTTGTTATTTTATTACGTATATTTATTATTATATTTGATCATCGGCAGAAATAAAAAACATTCAGTTGATTTTATTTATTATTTTAAAGTGAAGTATAGATAATAGAAAATAAAATTTTTCCACATAAAAAATATGGTGTGTTTAAAAAAAACAAAACACGAATTTCACTTACCTCCGTTAGTTATATTTAAGAATTTTAAAACAAATTTAGAAGCGAAAATAAATTGTTAAAGAATTATTTACATTGGATTTTAATAGAAATAGGTGTTTTGTTAAATAATCTATTATATTATTATCTAAAATAATCAATTAGTTTATCGGCTTTTCATCACTATTCATTAACTTTTAAAGCTTTTAAAAAAATAATATTTTTTCTAAAATCTTGAGCTTTCCAACACTATTAACGTACACCTATATTACTATTTTTAAAATTCAAAAACACAAACATTGCATGAAAAAATAGTTTTGCACTTTTCTCCTCAATTTATCGAATTCGTTCAACTTATATATTTCCCTGTTTTTTTACAATGCTATGATATGCCAATTTTATAAAAACTACAAAATTAAAGGTACTTTAGAGGAAGAAGATTTAAAATATCGGCATTTAAGCCCTGTCAGACTATTTTATTTTTTTTATTTTTTAAAATATGTTTTATTGTTTTTTTACAACTGTATATAAAAATACAATAAGTAAAATGGCTGAATTACAATAACAGGCATGAATAGACATGTAAAGAATCTACCCAGTGGTAGTAATTCAAAGTTTATTTCATGAGCAGGTCTCGAGGCCACCGTCTTTTCAGGCGCCTCGGAGGATTACCGTGAATAGATGAGTGGTTACGGACAAGCGGGTTTGAGTGGGCAGGTAGTTTGGAATTAAAGGAGGTGTATCTATCGCGGACCAAGTCTGCAACCAGTGGGATATTTAGGTCTCTATGGATGAGTTTATTAGTTACAAAGTAAGGAGCATTGAGTATTTTTCGTAGGATTTGTCAGACTATTTCAATCAGAAAGAAACCTACATACTATTGAAGCCTAATTAAATTTATATTGATACATCGAGTTTAATCAAAATCGTTCGAGCCGTTTTTGTGGAAATCGTAAAAAGATGCAAACTGCGTGGTATAAAGTAGCACTTCCGGTCAGCCGATTTTCATGAAAAAGTTGCTGTAACATCTCGGACCTATAGTTCACCTAAGTATGAAATTTCAGTTTCATAGGACTTGGTCATTTGGACTCAGGAGACCCTAAAACGTAATTCCGTTGAAAACTATAATTCGAAAATTTTCCCTTATTATATATTTCAAATATAGGTAAGTGAAAGTAAAAATTGATTGCAAAGTATGTTTTCATGAACTATAGAAATAACAACGGTACCTACTCTATTAGATTAATTACTATTTTATATTTCATATAAACTTTAATAACCTTATAAATAAATTTTAAAGGTTTCATTTAGTTCCTAAGTGATTCCCATTTATTTTTCAGTGAAAGATCAATTTTCATGAATAGGTCCAGAGATGTTAAATGTTTCTCTAAAGTGCTACTTTATACCATCCATTTGGCACCTTTTTACAGTTTTCTATTAACTCGCTACATCGATGTAAAATTTAATGGGCTTTTATATACTATAGCTTTCATTCAATTGATTCAATAGTCCGACAGGGCTTAAATGCTTATATTTTAAATTGTCTTCCACTACAGTACCTTTAATTTTGTAGATTCGAAAAATAACATATGAATCTTTCTATAGAAACATAATTTAATTAATTGTTTAATCTTTTCATGTATGACTGTATTTGAAAATTCTTCAATTGATTTTAACAACGATTGATTTTAAAAATTATTATATTATTATCTAAAATAATCAATTAGTTTATCGGCTTTTCATCACTATTCATTAACTTTTACAAGCTTTTCTGATAGATAATATTTTTTCTAAAATCTTCAGCTTTTCAACGGTATATTATTTCTGGCTCTATATTATTCCAAAACACTCTCTGTAGAGAATATAACCATAGCCTCAGACTCATTAAGCGCTCTAAAAGCACTAGAGAATATGTATTCCAACCATCAAGGAATTTTAAGAATCCTGGAATTAACCAAATTATTCGCTGAAGAAGAAAAAAGAATCCATTATGTGTGGATACCAGGCCATATGGGGATAATAGGAAACGAAATGGCAGATAAGGCTGCCAAAGAAGCCCCTACACTCCCAGGTCGTGGTAGGGCACTACTGACACCACCAGAGCTAGCACGTCCACTAATGGAAAATGTATTGAAGAAATGGGAAGAAACTTGGAACAACAGCTATCCAAGTAAGCTCAAAGCGATTAAGAAAGAGGTCAAACCTTGGAAAACCTCAAGTCGCACCGACCGTAGAGAGGAGGTGGTCCTGGCCCGCCTGAGAATCGGAAACACACGGCTAACTCATAGGCACATAATATCAAAAGAATTGCCCCCAAGATGCAAGCATTGTAGGGGAACCTTGACCATAGCTCATATTTTTGAAGAATGTTCCTTCTACATAGGCAGCTGAACAAAAATAGAATACCAAGCAACGTCGCAGATGCTTTGGGAAACAATTGAAAAAGGATTGATGAGTTAATGTGTCTCCTCTCTCAAATGGATTTTTACAAGCTTATTTGAACTACTATTGTTTTCTTTAAACTTAAATTATTATATATATATATATATATATATATATATATATATATTTTTTTTTCTATTATATTTTATTTTACTTATTTTTGTAATTACTTCTCTAATTATTATATTTATTACTTTATTTTTTAATTAAATATTAATGTATTACTATTACTTATTTATTTTTATTATTATCTATTTTATCTACTTGTTTTTTATCTTTATTTATTATTATAATTTTTATTTTATTTATTTATTTATTCTTTTCTCTTGAATATTATCTAACATTCATTTATCTCAAGTGGAATTATACATATATTATAATATCTTTTAATGAATATCTCTTTTAATATTTTGACTTGTACTATTTATCTTAAATTAATCTTCTATAAAATGAATATATCTGGCACTGATGACCACGATGTTTGTGCCATTAAAATTTTAAAAACCAACCTATAAATCTATATTACTGTTCATAAATTCAAAAACAAATAATTGCATTAAATGAATAGTTTTTCAGTTTTCTCCTTAAGTTGGATATCGAATAAGTTCGACTTACATATTTACCTGTTTTTGTTAATGCTAACAAGATAATATAGTTATTTTCATAGAATCTACAGGATTAAAGGTACTTTAGAGAAAAAAAAATTAAAATATCGGCATTTAAACACTGTCGTACAATATCAATCAAAATGAAACCTACATGATATTAAAGCCCATTAAATTTTAATGGGTAAAGGGAGTTTAATCAAAATCGTTAAAGTTTTTTTTGAGAACATCGTAAAAAGGTGCTAAATGCATGGTATAAAGTAGATCTTGCGGTTAGCCGATATTGATGAAAAAGGATCTGTAACATCTCAGGCGTATAGTTGTCTTAAATATGAAATTTTAGTTACATAGGACTTTTCATTTTCGCCCGGGAGTTACACCCGACCTTTTTGTGGGACTTGGTCATTTGGACTAAGGAAACGCTAAAACGTGTATTGGAAAACTGGAATTAGAAAATTTTCACGATCGCAATACTTTCCCTTACTATATATTTCATATGTAGGTAATCGAAAGTAAAACACAGTGTGTTTCACTGTGTTTTCTAGCAGGATCTCTAGGCCACCGTATAACTCAAGTCATTGGTGATTAAAGAAAATAAGTGAGAATAAGAAGAGCTTACGAGTGGACTCGGGGAGATGTTGAGTTGGTGTGATGAAATTGATGTATGGAGCTTATTGACAGAAGAGAAGTTAGGTAATATGAGGCTTACAGGAAAGAAATTGTATACCTCTTTTTTTTTTTTTTTTTTTTTTTTACGAAGGAGCTGAAAGTGATGAGCATACAGATGTAAGGAGGGTATGGGTGCCGTTCAACTATATTATATTTTTATATAATACTATATTATATTATTATATATCATATATTATATTATTATATATCATATATTATTAGTTATATTTGAGGTACTTACCATGTAGTTGACAATGGGTATGAAGACGGGCCCCAGCATGCCGGCCACGCTGGACGTGGACATCCCCAGGCCCCGCACGACGGTGGGGTAGAGCTCGGAGGCCATCAGCGGCAGCACCACGTAGGAGGAGGAGATCCCCATCTTGCCGATGCAATACAGCACCAGGGTAGTCATGTCGTCTGCAACGGCAAAGAGTTTGTTTTGGTTTTAAGGCGTGAAACTCTAAAGTCGAAGTAAACTGTCGAAATATTTGGGTTTAGTCCAATATCATTCAGGTGTAATGCATAATATGGGAATTCTTCAAAAATATGCCGAATGGTAAGGGTTCCATGAAAATGCTGGGGCACCGGGGCACGTACTGTCTAGTAAAAAGACACGAGATTACCCGCTATATATTCCATTTATTTTAGACCTTATACCATCAAAATTCTCTAAATTACACCAGAACCTTATCCATCACCCCAATCCGCTAGTTCAATCCCTATCCAGCTCCACACACTCTTACCCTCTATAATATTGCAACGGCACCGATATATATATATATTTATATATATTGTGTGTGTTGTACTTGATCACTATTAAAAATGTCCTAATTACGTGAGTGAATCAAATATAAACGAGACTTTTTGTCCTGGAAGCCCAGTGAAGGTGCGGGAACGTTCCCGCGTTTAGAGGTGTTGGGTGGGAATGCCAGGAGTGGGGGAAGCAGGCGGGCGCATGCCCTCGAACTCACCAGTTACCGTCGTGACGATGTCTGAACAGGATGTATCCCCCTCGATTGCACAACGTATTATCATCAAATTTCTTGCTGCTGAAGGTGTAAAACTGGCTGAAATATTGAGAAGGTTGACTGTAAAGTTCGGGGAAGAGACACTTTCTCGTGCCAGAGTGTTTGCATGGCATAAACAGTTTGTGGAGGGTCGTGATCGTGTTCAGAATGAAAGCCATGACCGCAGACCCCGCTCCAGCATCACAGCAGACATCAGCCGTGTTCGACAGCTTATTGAAGGTGACAGACGTCTAACTACCAGTGCCATTACAAGTGAGGTTGGGATAAGCTATGGAAGTACTTTTTCCATACTCACTTGATTTTTGCATGTACGCAGGATTATCAATGCAGCATACTACAACGACATTTTGAATGAAGTCAGACTTGCATATCGCCACAAAAGAAGGAATCCACCGATGAGAGAAGTGATTCTTCTTCAGGACAATGCTCGCCCACTTACTGCGGCTCTGACGAGAGAAAAATTGGTGTAACTGGGCTGGGAGACGCTGGAACACCCTGCTTACAATCCAGACTTATCACCATGTGACTTTCACCTGTTTGGCCCACTTAAGGAAGCTTTGGGAGGTCAGAGATTCGTCTGTGACGATGAGGTTGAAGCCTACGTGAAACCTACTTCATTCTATGAGCACGGGATTGGAAAATTACCAAAAGAATGAAAAATGTATTTCCAAATCAGAAGACTATGTAGAAAAATGAGGTGTACTTTTCTTTGTGTTCAAAGTAAAAATTAAAAAATAAGTCTCGTTAATATTTGATTCACCCACGTAGGACAGATTGTAATATTACTCAATATAAATTGTTTCTGGGAATCAAATGAGTTCTGGAACCGATGAGTAAATGAGGTCTCCAGCCAAGATACTTAAAATATATCGAGACATGAACTAAAGTATGTAAGGCCGGATATTAACTAATAGAAACCGTACTCGCAGTTTCTGTTGTAAATAAACATTGTTTGTATTAAACAGTTATCAGTTATGTAGCACTGAATAAATGGCTTAAGGAAGATAATTGGAGTGGGGGAGGGGACGGGGGAAGGGGTGCCATCCCTGTCCAAACTTGACCAATTACTGAAGAGAATAGTTGAGTGAAGTCCGAGGAAGGGGCTTAAAGTCGCTTCTCAGCCAATTGAGTAGAAAAGATCCACTATATTTCAACCCGCGAAATATTTTGTTTATTTTATTAATATTCATTTCATATTTTTGTTGAAAAGGATATAAATATCTTAAATAATTTTTTTTTTTTTAATTGATTTTTACAACTTTATATACAACAAGTAAAAGGGCTAAAATAACAAATATAAGCATTAAATAGTCTTGCGAAGTAGCTACCCAGTGGTAACACTTCAATTATTCTTTTAGGTAACACTTTAATGTTTATTTTATTAGCAGTTCTCCAGACCACCGTCTTTTCAGCCGGCTCGTAGGATTATCAGGAAAAGATGGGGACGAGAGTTGACGGACAATCGGGATAGTGTGGACTGGTATTCTGGAATGAAAGGAGACGTATCGATTTTGGTCTAAGTCTGCAACTAGTGGGATATTTAGTATCTATGGATGATTTTATTGGTAACAAAGTAAGGAGCATTTAGGATTTTTCGTAGGATTTTGGATTGCAAGGATTGGATGCGAGAGGAATTTGATGGTTTAGTTGATAGTTTGAGCATCATAGCTCAATGCCATATGTCTAGGAATGGTTATATAAATCAGTTTTTTGAAGTGAAGAGAGAGTTTTGATCGTTTGTCAAGTAAGTGTTGTATTAAACGGTATTTACAATCAGTTTCTTGACGTTTAAGTCTTGTATGAGGATTATAAGTAAGAGGTTTGTCAAGATGGAGTTTTAGGTACCTTATTTGTTCTCCAGGGATAAGTGAGTTATTGTTAAAGGATACAGTAAGGCAGGAAGTCATGGGTTTACGACGTAGAGTTAAAATCATTTGATTGGATTTATTTTAATTCTCCATTTTTGACACCATCCTTCTTCAATGGCAGATATATGGTTGTGTAGGCCTTGGATCTTAATTAATTAATTTAATGTTCGTTATACTTCCCATTTCGAATATCTGGAGGAAATACACACAGTTAATATTAACAAAAGAACTAACATAAATCTATTATATTAGTGTTGTGATATGATTCAATAGAACATAGGAATATGACAGAGAATACTGAGGAGATCGTACTATTAGCTTGGCCATTCAATATTACAAAAAGTAAGCTTAGGACACTTTAGTCTGCTAGCGAAGATGGAATTTATTTCAGGCATTCCCCAGCATCCATGACTCCGGTCTCAGACCCCCGATGGACCCCTCTCCGATCTCTCACGGACGACTCACCCCTTCTTGTTGGATAGAACACGATTGCTTCTCTCGCTAATTCTACATTCTCACTCCCGTCAATTATATTCCCTCTTATTTAAAAAAAAAATACTATATTTTGAAAATGGGAAGTGCCGAAGTAGGTGGTCCAGCCTTTATCTACCCTTAATACTTTATTAACCCGTTGCCGCAAATGACGGCTATAGCCGTCCGATCTTTGGCGATATGTAATAAGAAAAAGGACAGCGTTAGTGCGAAGTGTACTAACGCATACAATTGTCCATTATACATTAATGCTTTCTTGTATGTATGTAATTTGTTTCCTGAAGTAATATTTATTTCATTTTTACTAATTTTTAATTTTACTATTTTATAAGCAAAATAAATTACAAATGATAATTTTGTATCAGATTTTTTTGTATTAAGTTTTCACCTATTTACTCTCTTTTATTCATAGGAATAATTTTTAATTAGCAAAGAAAATGTCGTATAGTCGTCACGACGGTCATAGCCGTCATTTGCTCCGGGAAGAGAAAAAATGTCGTGATGGGAAAATGACGGTTATAGCCGTCGAGAGTTTTTTAAAGGAAAACTGTGGCAAAATGTGATAATTTTTTCTTCCAAACATACAACTTACACTCGATTTCCTCTGGCAGTTATAAACAATTTAAAAAAAATGTGTTTATGAGCACGATCGTCAAATTAAAAGTGTGCGGCAATGGGTTATCCAGTGGTAAATTTAAACCTCTCAGTATTCTCAATAAATAACAATTTATATTTATTTGATTTGATTTAGCACTCCTTCGTTGATTGTTATAAATTATTATTATTATCATTCTCTTTAATCCAATACCATCCTCTGACTTTAGTACTCACCGTGCTGGGAGAGGAGGGTGGCCAGACAGGCTATCCCACCGATCAGCATGCTGATGCAGAGGGTCCACCGCCGGCCCAACTTCTCCACGCTGGGCCAGAGGACGAGGTAGGTCGGCAGCTCCACCGCACCCGCCAGCAAGAAGTTGAGGAACTCGTCCCCGCCGAGGAGCGCAGCGTAGTAGGAGAGGCCGACGTAGACGCTCGTGTTTGTGAACCTTGAGAGATAGGTTAAAATCAGATCAAAATAATTATTTTAACTATTTATATACTAATTAATTTATTTTATCAAAATACTATACGAACACTCTATTCTCGTTTTCACAGTAAACTTAAAGGACACGACAATAAACTCATTAACAATAGTTTAAATAGCTAATGAGTTAAATTTTGCGAACGCACTTGAATCTGGAGTTAAAAGTTTTTACGGTGAACGACCAATCAGCAAAACGCTTCAATGAACCAATTCAGTGGACATTGACCTCAGCCGGCAAAAATGAGGTGACACTAACTCGTCACAGGAATACAAAAATAAAGATGGTGAGGGCCAAGACATACCGACTGAACCATCTTCTGACATCTCCAAACCTATCATTCCGCCTTAAATTGATGATTTATAAAAGAGTGAGTGTTAGCTAATATAAAACCTGCCATGGCGAAGAAGCTCCAACAGTTTCAGAAAGGCTTTCTGAGACGTATAGTAAGACATATGACACTACAAAAGACTAAAACAGACATACTGCACTCAACCTTCGAACTCCCGACAGTGACTGACTACATCACAAGGGGACAGATTAAATTCTTTGACAGCCTAAAATTTTGTACAAACCCTTTATTTCAGACTCTTTCCCCAACAGGTAGGGCACAAAGCTGGCAACAATATATAGGGAGCCTCAGCCTTCCATGAGGATAAATCAATAAATCAAAAATCTGATAAAACAAAGCCTAGGAAGGGGCGCTGCTGGGGACTTTTCTTCCCCATGCCTATCATGACCGCTGCTTATGTTTATCTAGCACACTCGCTTATTGTCATTTATTGCTTTCGACAGGTGCAAATCAAAAATAGGAAGATCACAAATATAAGTATAAGTTTATATAAAGTTGTTTTGAGCCCGTAAACTCATGAGCTATAAACTCTATCTCTTCCCTCTATATATAAAAGTAAACGCGATTTTGGTTTCCGCTATCTCTTTCTAAACCACAAGACGGATTTTGATAAGGTTTTCAACATCATTAAGGGCATACTTTTCTGAAGGTTTATAAGTAAAATACTTTAAAAAAAATTTTCTGTAGCCAAGTCGCCAGAAACTATTCCTCAAATATAAACAATAACATAGGTGTATGATATACCGTAGTAAAGCGCAAGAATTTACAACAGTTAATATGTAATAAAAGAAATCGTACGAGTTAATATAAAGTTGTTTTTAGCCCGTAAGCTTATAATAGGGAGCCGTGGCTGAGTGGCTAGCGCGCTAGTCTCTCGTGCTATAGGCTGTGAGTTCGAATCCCAGTCCCGGCGGGACTTTTATATGGATATTATTAAGAATTGGGAAACACTAATTTATAATATAATTTCTCATATAGATATATTTCGTTAGTATTAAGTGAAGACGCAAGGGGGAGGGCTCTATTTGTGTAAAATAGATTAAATGCTAGTGACCGCTCGGGAATGAGAGTGCGCTGGGAGTTACAGGGGAGACTGGTAGCTGGAGTCCCTATCGCCAACATCATCGCTCTCACCATCATCACACACTTTGCAATCGTTCTCGCTGTCGTCGCTAGAAGTGACCATAAGTACACCTTGTGTTTCTCTAAAGTTTATTTTTATTTGTTTCATTAATGTTTTTTCTCAATATATGTATATAACAAAGATGGTTTATATTATTAAAACCCTAAACGAAATCTAAATAAATATTAGGGATTCGGCGACTCATAATTAATGATCGGGTTGAGGCTGCAAGCGAATGAGCTGACGCCCCTCTCCCTAACAGATATAATTATTGGGGATTCACTCACAGTTTCTCCCCCGAGTATGTGAGATTCGTCAGCTAAATGGTGGCCACTCACAAAATTAGGCGTAGGGAGTGATGACCCTACACTACAGCATGTATCAAAAAAACATAAGTGTAATCTCCCAGGACATCCACCACGAGGCCCTCTACACAGCCTGTCGCGCCACTGGAAGAAACTTATGATATAAAAAATATTTATATTTGGAGTTTTTAATTACACTCCGCCTATTTGATGCTATTATGACTCCGTTTAATTCACAAAAAATATTGCTATATGTCACTTCCTTAGTTTATCTCTTTCATAGTAGCACACCATATGCTTCTAGGTAGTGTTTCAATTGAATTTTCCAATAGCTGTGAATATTTTATCAATATCTGATTTAATTTCGAATTCGTGGTAATAAGCAGAATTCACACAGTTAAATATGGACATAAGCGAAATGTCCAACCCTACGTAACACATGACCGACATTTCAAAATAATCCGCCTCCACAATTTGTTAATTATCAATTTCAAATCAAAGTCAAACTTATTAATGTACAAGTCCTCCATAATTAATCATAAACCAACGTTGATCATTAGCATTTTGAGAAAAAAGGATAACATTCGCTTTAGGAGTAGCAACATCTGTTCTGACAATATTTGATGATAAAAAAAAAAGTCAACGAAATGATTAATCCAGTTGAGTGTGAGGGAGGTGGGATTTCATTAAGGTTGATGTCCCGCCGCGGCATAAAAAATGAGGCAGGTCCTAAACCGAAAGTCACTGGGCCGTTTAATAATGTACCTTATCGCCCTGTTGGAGGGGCCATCTCCTGGAAAAACAACATCCACTCAACAGGGATATATAATAAAAAATAAATAAATAAATTAAAAGTAAATATGAAAATAATTTACTAAAGAATTATTTATTTACGCCTTAATTATACAGAATGATTCATTATTTCGAAATGGTTATCTATAAATATAACTTGTTATATACATATGGAAAAGGGTATTTTATAAAAGAAGGAATGAGGGTCCAAGTCCCACACTATTTAGTAGGAAGAATAATAGTAAACTTTAAATTTTTAGGTATAAGCGAGATAAGTAATTTCGCAACAGAGATCACTTGAAGCTGGGTGGCTAGCATAACAGCCTCCTACGCCAAACGTCACGGTTTAAACCCGCAGGTGTCCTAGGATTTTTTAATGGGAGTAAAAAATCTCTAGTTATGCCGTCCTTCGTATCGTAGTTAAAGGTGGTCTTGAGCTTGTGCGATGTCTAGGTACTCGTTAAAGATCCCTATCCTAATAAAACATCGATAGGCAAAATTTAGGACTTCCACTGTAACATCTTCCGATTAGCTATATAGTGACGTTAAACAAACAAATCGTAATTTCGCAACTAAATATTATAATTTCCCTCCTTTAACCGAAACTTTATTTCCTCCTGGATTTTTTTTGGTTATCATTGAACCAATAAATAATAATAATAATAATAATAATAGGCTTACCGAACCCGAAGGTTCGATGCCGATACCAACAAACTTCGCCTGCATAGACTCGTCCAATGTTCACCGGTCAAGCCCAAGCCCCCGAGATCAGCCTTAATGCAATCCTCCCATCGACGCTTCGGCCTACCTTTCGGACGCCTACCAGTCGGTTCAGCGAATACCAACTTTCTCGGAATCTGTTCCTCACTAAGCCCAACAACTTTACGCGCCCATTTGAGTCTCCGCGATGCTATCAACTCAATTATATTCACAGGGTACAAACTCCGCAATTCCGCGTTATGCAACCTTCTAAACTCCCCAGTGGCCTCATCTCTCTTTGGACCAAATATATTACGCAATACCTTATTTTCGAAAACCTTAAGCCGCTGTTCATCCTTTAAAGTAAGCGGCCACGTTTCACATCCGTAAAGAACCGTTGGAAGAATAATAGTTTTATAAATTCTAATCTTTAAGTTTTTAGATAGAAGCCGCGAACTAAGTAACTTAGCAACTGAATAATAACACGCATTTCCCACCTTTAACCGGGACTTTATTTCTTCCTGTATTTCATTTTTCCTAAATAAATAAAATTCTTTATTATTCTGGGACTTTATAATAAAATATACAGAATGTACAAAAAAGGGCTTTAGAGTATTAGAGTAAATTAAGTAAATATAAACAAATTAATATTTAATGGCATAGAAATAAACATATTTAAATGAGATGAAAACAAACAAATAAATAAAATCTTATTTACAATTCTATTGGCCTGGATATTCAATAAGTGATCAAACATGCGGGATATGAAGGTAGAAAGAGAATTGGAGTGACGGATAGAAGGAGGGATAGAATTCCATAGGATTGAGGATCGAATGAGAAAGGATCTGTCGAAATGTGCAGTTCAGTGGGCCTTACTGTATAAATCGAAGGCCTGTAGCGTGTACAACGGGGGGGGAACAGAGGATTTGAAGCGGGATTGGATAATTTGGTAAAGGAATGAAGCAAGGAAATACTTGCGACGATTGAAAGGGTTAAGCCACTTCAACTCGCCATAAAATTGGGATACAGAGGTGTATCTAGAGACCCCGAAGATGAAGAGAACAGAGGAATTAATTAAGCGTTTATTTTTACCTTGAGATCCCCAGACACGCCACCGTACACCGTACAGCAATAGTCGAAGTGGGGAAATATTAGGGAGGTAACGAGGAGTATTCGGGTTTCAAGCGGGGATAGGTGACGGAGGGAATACAGTCGCTTTGTGGTTGAAAGGTTACGACGAGAGAATTCGGAAATATGATTTTTAAAGTATAGAGTTTGATTGAAGGTTGCTTCCAGATTTCTAACAGTGGGGTGGAACTTTATAGGATTACTATTGAGGACAGGGTGGGATATGAGGAACAGTTTTCAGAAGGTGAGGAGATCCTGTTATAATTGCTTTTGTTTTTTCAATATTTAACTTTAACTTATTTACTTCAGCCAGTGGCTTATTCGATTTATGTCCTCTTGTAATCTTTTTGTAGCTAGTAACAGGTCGGAAGGTGGGAAGGAGAGGTATATTTGGAAATCGTCAGCATAGAGGTGGTATTTAGAATGTTTAATATGGAGAGGGAGGTCATTAATGTAGATAGCGTAACAGGGTAGGAGATAGAGACTTCATATGCCTTGATATCACTAATAAGATCACTAATGATCAAATGACCAAGATCGACACCGTTAAACTAATTCATATATCACGTCTTATCCCTATATATTTCAAGCCCTATCTGTTAACCAGTTTTTTATTAACGTACGTGTACATAGTAGTATAGCTTCTGTGTCTTCACCTAGCAGTATCAAATCATCAGCTATCCCAGAACCGGAATATTATCAGCTAGATTCAAACCTTCATCGGTACACGTCTCTTTTTCTATGATATATCATAATGCTAAATTAAATAAAACAGATGAAAGGGAGAGGTCACCTTGTTTCAAACCCGATCGTATCTCAAAACCTCCCAGGATAATTATGACGAATTCTAATTTTATGGAATGTTTCGAGCACATTACTACTATAAAAATAAACTGTTTTATAATATTTTATTTTTGAGCCCGTTGACGTGACCATATTTCTGGCTATTATAGCATCTTAAAATGGCTCTATCCATCTGTACGACGACAATATTTCCTTGGCTCTTACCTAGTCCAAACATAACTGAGCTCCTAACCCTTCGCTCTGATATCCATTCGTTAAATACTAGGAGCCAATCAATCTAAATTTATTTATACCTCATCACATAAAACTCCATCCATCCTTCACAAATCGTTTCTCGTTCGTTCCTCATCTTTCTGGAATTCGCTGCCCACCTCTATTCGTAAAGCCACCTCTCTTTCTTCCTTCAAACATCAAATCTTCTACTACCTACTCGCATCTCAATCTTCCGTTCCAATGTAAAGTATAGGCATATATATATTTTTTTTATTTAAAGAAATTTACAACTGTATTAAATAAATACAAGTAAATAGGCTTTAAATATGATTAGAACACATGATAGCCCTGTGAAGAAACTACACATTGGTAGCACTCCAATGTATAATTTATGTTGGAAGGTCCCTTGGCCATCTTCTTTTAAGGCGCCTCTCGGTGGGTTGTCACGAATAGATATGGAGGAGAGGTCACGGATAAGCGGGTTTGAGTGGGCAGGGAGTTTGGAATGAAAATAGGTATATCTGTAACGGGCCAAGTCTTCAACAAATGGGATATTTAGGTCTTCAACAAAGTAAGGAGCATTGAGGATTTACGAAGGATTTTGGACTGCAAGGATTGGATGCGAGAGGAATCGATGGCTTAGTAGACCCCCATAGCTCAATGCCATAGGTCCCAATAGGCCTGATAATTGTTATATAAATGAGTTGAGTTTTTTGTACTAAGTAGGAAGTTTTGAGCGTTTGTCGAGTAAGTGTTGTAGTAATCTGTATCTACGAGTAGTTTCCTGTCGTTTCAGTCTAGTATGAGGGTTCCATGTTAAGCGTTTGTCGATGTGGAGTCCTAAGTACCGGATCTGTTCAACAGGAGTAAGTAGGATATTGTTAAAGGATACGGTGGGGCAGGAAGACGTACAGTGAATGTGATTTGATGGGATTTATTTTAATTCTCCAGTTTTGACACCGTGCTTCAATGGCTGATATAGATATATATATATATATATATTAAGAATATAAAGTATTAAGATTTATAGATATAATGAATATCTAATCTTTTATATGTATAAATATTTTATCTTTTATAGATATATATTTTACTTTTTTTTTTTTTTATAAATGTTTTCTTTAAGGAACCAGACCATAAGAATTTATTTTTGTTCATTTTTAGTTACTCTAAGGGGACTTGATCCAAGCATAAAAATTTTTTTCATTTCATTTCATAAGAATTAATAAATATTATAATTAATAATGAATAAATACCATATAAAAGTGATTATGATGGTCTTCCTCCTAAGGTTCGGCGTCCTGAAGAGATCCATGACACCGTAACTTCTTTCCTCGCCGCACTTTTCTTTTGAAAATCTCTCCACTTGGTATTTTCTCTATAGAAAAAAAAAATTATTAACTAATCGGTTAAGAATTCAACAGTAAATAAACGTTTTCTTCTAGAAATTCAATTCTAAATATTTAAAATTGATATTTTAAAAGACTATAAGGTTCATTTAAAACATTAAAACATTTAACACTAACCTTATTTACTTAGAGATGTTTAATTAATTACAAATGGTAAATACAAACTAGACCAACAATTATACGTTAGTTAAATATTTAGTTTATGGTAATTAACAATGAATTAGAATTAAATTTCAACATATAGTAAAGTATAACGCATAATTAATTTACACTATTTGTAAACAAAATGATTCGATTGAGCTTAATTACCCGTATCGCAGAGTATTAATTATAAAACAGAGTTATAGCAGGGTATTACTATTAATAGGTTCTACGCATTGACTAGAAGAGTAAATGAGGCAGATTAATAAACACTAAACGTGTGCGAATAAATTAGTGGCAAACTGATAAAAAGGAAAATAAATACTTGCTCTGACCAAAAAAGTAATTTCGCGGATTTAAATAAAAGCAATTATCGTTTAGGGATTATGTAGATTTATTCATGAGTTGATATGATTATTTATTCATCTTGTTATCCTCGTATTTAACATCTGATAAAAAATACTGTTAGTATCTCTGCATTGATACATTTCATGTATGGGTCAATCCTTTTGAAATCGTCTAATTTTCATTAATTTTTCCGATCAACAATTTTGATTTTAATATATTTTTTTTCTTTCACTTGCCAATTTCGCAAGTATGTCTAAAGGTCCATGTTCCTTTTTACTTCCACTACATAATATACAGTAAGGTAAAGTATTGCGATCGTGAAAATTTTTGAATTCCAGTTTTCAACGGAAATACACGTTTTAGGGTAACCTAAGCCCAAATAACCAAGTCCCGGAAAAACGCGTGTGTTTCTGTCTATTTGAGCATGTTTATTTGTTTATTTATTTATCGTCACTGCATGCTACTATGGCTAATCGGACGATGCTACTGTGGGAGTCTTAAATTTTGCCTATCTAGGGATCTTTAACGAGTACCTGACATCGCACACGCTCGGGACCACCTGTTAACGTCCCCTCCGAAGGACGGCATAACTAAGGAATTTTTACTCCTATTAATATATGAGTATGCGTGTCTGTTCGTTGTAAGTCTAGCGCGAAAACGAAAAGACGTATAAAACTGAAATTTCATATTTAAAAAAAAACTATACGCCCGAGCTGTTTTCTTTTTTCACTTAAGTCGGATGATTGGAAGTGCTACTTTATACCATGCATATTGCATCATTTTACAATTTTCTCAAAAAACAGCTCTAACGATTTTAATTAAACTAACTATATCGATGTAAAATATAATGGGCTTTAATATCATGTAGGTTTTATTCTGATTGAAATATTCTGACAGGGCTTAAATGCCAATATTTTTGAATTTCCTTCCTGCAAAGTACCATTAATTTTGTAGATTCATTAAAAATAACCATATCATCTAATTATCATTGCTAAAAACAGCTAAATATACAATTTGAACGAATTTGATGACCGACTAAAGGAGAAAAGGGGAAAAATATTTTATTGCAATTTTTGCGTTTTTGAATATAAGAACACTATACGCATATATATGTATAATATACTGTTAGAAAGCTAAATATTATAGAAAAAATAATATCTATTACACAAGCTTGTAAAAGTTAATAGAGAGTGAAGAAAAACCGATAAAAGTAACTGATTGTTTTAGATAATAATATAATCGATTTTTTAATAAAACAAATGTTTCTTCAGAAATTCAATTTAATTAATGTTTTATGATTTTGACTCATTTTTCTCTCTAATGTATTTGAAAATTCTTTAATCGATTTTAACAACGGTGGTAAGTGAAAGTCGGGTGAGGCCCACACCAGATTTTTAACATTTATGAATAAACAACCGCGGATAAAATTATTTTCTGGCAAATACAAATACAAATAAGCTCCGTGGCTGAAAACGTGTTGGCAAAATCTCTGTAATTCTGGTAATTCTGCTGAATGAAAACATAAACTAATGTAATGAGGATCTGCTTTTGATATTGCTAAATCTGGAGATAACCTTTCTTTAAAATTTTATATTTAAAAAAGGACAATGCTTAAAGATAGAAATTTCTACTAAAAGTATTTCAATGATATGACTATACAAAAAAAAAAAAAAAAAAAAAAAGAAGACTGGACTATTTTTCAACCTACTTTGTAATAGCGCGCTATAATTTTTAGTTTATGTAATTATTCATGTATTTTATAAACAATTTTCTTGGCTACTTAGGTAATATGTTGTAAAGACCAAACCTGTATACAGTACTCTCATCAACACTCTAGTTTTTGTTTTGTTCTGAAATATGCAAAATTAGGGGAGTTAATAATTTTTAAAGGAAACGACATTTTAACAGCTTAGAGAAATCTATAACTAAAAGAAGGATAGAGAATTACTGGTAAACCAATCATGAAAATCAAAGTAGGTTGAACGATTTCAAATTGTTGACCCATATTAGTTGTTTTTTTTTTCGAACAAGCGAAAATTACTACAACACTATTAAAACATTTTTTACAGTATTTTAAAAAGTATAATTGTTGTATATAATTGAATGTCAGATAAAAATTCTGACGAAGTCAAAAATTCAATAACTTTAATTAAAATAAAATGAAAGAAGAGTTATACTTTGTATGAGGTAAATAAAATAGATCCGTACACAGATATTAAATTTTTGTTTATCTAAATCATACCATCTCCTGATTGGCAATTGTTAATGGACAGGTGGATCCAGAAATGAAGATTAGAAATAAAAAAACAAAACAGAATATGCATGCAATGAGTTGTATCTGGAAGCAAGAAAATACTGAACCATTGGATTGCGCCTTCAATCATCTGCGCTAGGCAATTTGCATGACAGCTCAATCTTGCCGGTCAGGTATATACATTAATCCTTATTCCTTAAAACTTTCAACCCATTTTTAAAAATCTGTTGCGGGCAACACACGACTTACCTCCGTTTTATAAATCGATTAAATAATTTTCAAATACAGTTAGAAATGAAAATTATTAAAACTATTTAATTAAATGGAATTTCTATAGAAACATGTGTTTTATTAAAAAATCTATTATATTATTATCTAAAATAATCAGTTAGTTTTTCGGCTTTTCATCACTCTTTATTAACTTTTGTTAATAAATAAAATAAAAATTATAAGATAATATTTTTTTCTAAAATCTTTAGCTTTCAAACGGTATATCATACATGTACATTACTGTTCTTATGTTCAAAAACAAAAAATTGCATTAAAACATTGTTTTTTTAGTTTTCCCCTGTAGTTGTTTTCCAAATTCGTACAACTTACATATTTAGCTGTTATTTATCAATGCTAACAACATATTATAGTTATTTTTATAGAATCTACAAAATTAAAGGTACTTTATGGGAAAAAAAAATTAAAATATCGCCACCTAAGCCCTGTTAGACCATTTTAATCAGAATGAAACCTACATGATGTTTTAGCCTATTAAATTTTACATCAATATAGCGAGTTTAATCAAAATCGTCGGAATCGTTTTGAGAAAATCATAAAAAGGTACAGGCATGTTATAAAGTGGCTCTTCTGGTTAGCCGATTTTGAAAGTTTTTGTACCATCTCGGGCATATAGTTATCTTAAATATGAAATTTCAGCTTCATAGGACTTTTCGTTTCCGCCCGGGAGTTACCACACATGGACACACACACATCTCTGATAATTCTTTTTTCGTTTTGCAGTAAATTTAATTCTATATCGGATAACACTAACCACTAACTGTAGTTGTTATCTTTATTAATTTATTAAATGGTATTTATTTATCTTAAAAATAACTGAGTAAAGAGCATATATATATATATATATATATATATATATAGGTGAAATTTCAAACTTTTTATGTTTTATAATAAAGGACACCGCGATCTAAAACTCAATATAATGTTTTGTATATCTTAAAAAAACAACTGAGTTATATGCGTACTGTGGGGTTACATTTCAATTAATTTTCTTTTTTATAATTATTAGAAGTTTCTTGGTTAAAAATCGCGATTAAATGTTTTCTATTGAATTAAATCAAACTTAATCGACCGCCATTTCAATACTAATTGGCATATATCTACGCCTAGGTATTGGGATCATCGCTGGATGCGCTAGTATTTTTGTGCCAAGTTTAAAAAAAAAATCGGTCCAGTAGTTTTGGAGAAAATGGCGTTCTTTGCTCAATTACAAAGCTTCATTACTGAAAATAATAAACGTAAATGAAGTTGGATTTAATTCAATGAATTAATCAGTTATTTTTAAATGTTATGTCATTAAAATGTATTTATCTTACTCCCTATCCATTGTTGAAATTACTTTTAAATCTTAATAATGATAAAATATAATTTCAAGTTTTAATGCCAACTCAGCCCACCACATTGATTGCTACTTACGCGGATGATACTGCAATTCTAACGTCAAACGGCGATCCCATACTGGCCTCACTGACTCTACAAAATCATTTAATACATTACATAGGACTGACACTCGATCGAAGAATGACTTGGGGCCCACATGTCAAGATGAAGAGACAGACTCTCAACCACCGCCTGAAAATACTATACTCTCTTTTTTCAAAATCAATAATTAGACAGAAACTGAATACATACGCATACCTTCTTAAGCCAATATGGACTTACGCTTCACAGATTTTTGGTTCAGCAAAAAAGACTCACATACAAAAACTGCAATCATTTCAATCCAAAATTTTAAGACTGATAACGACAGCTCCTTGGTACGTAAACAACAGAACCCTACATACGGACTTACAGCAACCAAAAGTTGACCAACATATAGGGAAAACTCTATTCTCGTTTTCACATTAAACTTAACGGACACGACAATAGACTGATTAACGACATGTCAGTCGCTGAAATGCCGGTCAGAAGAAGGCTAAAACGAAGCTGGATGAGGGACCTCCTCAGCTAGATTAAAGCCTTGGAAGGGGTGCTGCTGGGCACTTTACTTCCCCATGCCTACCATGTCTGATCTTACTTTTGTCCAACACATTTGCTGATTGTCAGGCATCTTATGACAGGTGTAAATAAAGCTATAAAAAAAAAAAAAAAAAAAGTTTTAATGCGACAGTATATTGAGGTAGAATAACAATTCTTTGAAAATAATTATAAAAAATAATAGCTCAAGTCTATACACCGTTTATCAATCTAAGTTACCTTTTATAGTTTTTTATGCCCAATAACATTTTCCTGAAGTCTTATTACATCTATATTGATATACTTATTTCTGAAAAAAAAACAAAAAAAAAAACAATCCACCTTAAAAAAGATGTTTCCATATTTAGCAGTTTCTATAAATGCGACAACGGGTTTTACTGGCTAAAAGAATTATTAATATATTTGATTAAATTATTTTAATTATTAAAACAATGTCTGGATTTGCACATACTTACATAAAATTATTTAATACCCACTTATGCTTAAAAACGTAGCTTATGGTTTATACTTAGTTTCAGAATAGAAAGTTTAATATTAGAAGGACCGATCGAAACTAATTGTCAGAACGGAGATTAACAAGCATTATATAATCAGCTTATTTTGAACTATCAGGACTTGGTGGTGGATCAAGTTTACAGTTAATTAGCGAAAAGATATCAAACTCAGAGAGGGCTCTATAATTTTAATTTATAATTATAGACCACTTTTCAAGTTAATATTATTATGGCCTGTAAAATATGATGTTTTTAAGATATAATTTTGAATACAGAAAAATCTCATTTTGACAAGAAAATTAAACTGATCACAGTATGTTCCATTTACAATATTGACTAGTTGCTACAATAATTAACAGGTTATATACTAATAGGTACTAATGCATAATGACGTTTTTTTTTTGACGTTTATTGAAAAGAAGGTGGATGAGAGTTTCTGCTGCTTTAAAGCCGATTAAAGCCTGGCAAAGGGTGCTTAGAAACTTTTTTCCTTTGTAAGATTTCGTTGCTTGGTTAAACAATTTAGTGTTTAGAGTGATGTCAAAGCGTGATTTTCGTATGATTTTATTTTAGGCGTTTAAATTGTGGAGAATGGAATTGGACCAAACGGCCAGGGACATCAACAAAATGCTGAGCGAGGGCAATATTAGTAAGTTCTTGATATAATATCATTAAGATAGTAGGACTTATTTCCTTAATAAGGATGTTTTTCCAGCTTTAGTGGAAGAAAATCCGAGAGCTGTTCCAGAGCTTGCAGAGAAACTAGATAGTAAGCAAATCGACTGTCGATGACAACCACCAGGCGGTTTAAAAGGTGAATCTCGAAAGTTGGGTTTCTCACTCATAAACTGACCACCAAAAAAACACCAGAAATATTACTTGCAACGAAAAATGGATCTTGTACAATGACAGAGGACGTTTAGGACAATGCCTCGACAAAAGAAAAGCCGCATTTATTGATTAAAGATCCTGCGGTTTATGAATTGATAAATTACTAAGAATATCAAAATATATTCAGAGAGTATGGATAAGCTGCCAACACCTTAACCTTTTTTTTCAACTGTAATCCTATTTTTTTTCAATACACAAAACCAGATATAAAATATTTGTTCTAAATAGTACATGTACAGCTATCAATTTGAGTACTGTACGAACGATGTATCGAGAATACTGGGAGGTAAAGAAATAATTTTGAATATTATAGGATCCAAGAATTTTGGAGCTCCAAGCTGGAAGGTTTCTTTAAAGGGCTATGCAAATAACAGTCCTCCACTCCAAGAGCAGGGATAGCCCTCTATCATGGGAGTCTTGGCCCGGACAGGATAGGAAGCGGAAATCCATCCACGGACGGAGGAAGTCGGTGGTCAAGCCAGGGAAGAATTATGCAGTTATGTCCAAAGGTATCTTTATGTTATATTATGTGGTAAATCTGAACAAACCTCAGTATTCTCGATAGTGATAATGCCTCACTGTGTATTTTTATGTGTAATAATATGTACCAATTTATAAATAAATGTGTATTTTAAGTTAGTTACTTAATTCCCTTTATGCCATCTGATCCCAATATTGAATTGATAAACATGATACCTCAGGAAAAGAAATCCAATAGATTTATAAGAAAAGAACTGAAAATTTATATATTAATTAATAAAGATTCGGAGTCACCACTGCCTTAGAAAAGTAGCGGCCGATACATAGTAACAAAATATTTCTGAGTATCATAGTTGAGTAATTATATGAAATATATCAAGTTAGCCGCCCTGAGTGACGGAGTTAAGTTTTCAAAGGGAGCCGGAAGTTGTATCGGAGCCCCCTCCCCGAAATTTCATTAGACAGCCAATAGCGCCATCTGTCTTCGGGTTCCAGGCCGCCTCCAATATCCACCGCTACGTGCGCTCCCTCCTCAAGTTATTCCACTTGTCCAATCTTGTTTAGCCTTCGTCTCTATTTGTTTATTTTACTGTTCTTGACTTTTCGGATATTTTAGAGTTATTTGAATACATTAAGATAATAAAGGTCATCAACAACGAAAGTCCACAGTAAGAACTCGGATATCCAGAAAAATAAAAATAACGTGATATGCAAAAAAAAAAGTTGCCTGGGGTAATTGTTAGGGCGCCGTAAGTATAGCAAAATTGCACATTTGGACGACCTTTCCCTAAATTAGCCACGCTTGAAAAATCTGTTTGTCTTTAAAATTAGTCAATAAATTTAACTCTGCGGAAAAATTAATTGCTAAAAATATTGAACTGTATTGAAAAATAAAATAAAAATTTGGATAGACTTTCAAATGAGTCCAAATGGTCTTATGAAACCTGACTTATTGATAAATTTATTGGTAAACACAATACAGTCAATTTTAGAAAATTAGAAAAGAAACACAACTCCAAAAAGAGAAGGAAAAATAATAACAAAAAGTTATAACTCTAATTTTTTATTTTATTTATTTAAATATCTTTATTGTTATTTACAACTGTATGATAAAATACATAGTAAATTTGATGCAAGATATACTGTCATGATTCACATGTAGGGATACCACCTATTGGCAGCTTCCCAAAGACTATTCTAAACTAGAAGGTCTCGGGGCCATCTTCTTTTCAGACGCCTCGTAGGATTATCAGGGATTGTAGATGAAACAAGGGTTGAAACTTGTGGGTTAGAGTGGGAATGGAGTTTGTCGTAAAAGGAGTGGTACCTGATTCGAGCCAGGTCAGCAACAGAGGTAACATTAAGGTCTTTATGGATGATTTTATTTGTGACAAAATAAGGAGCATTGAGGATTTTTCGAAGGATTTTTGATTGGAGGGATCGGAGACGAGAAGTATTTGATGGTTTGGTAGTGCCCCAAATCTCTAATCCGTAAGTCCATATCTGTCTTATGATAGTCATGTTGATGAGCCTTTTGTACTTAAGTGGAAGGTTTGATCGTTAGTCCAGTAAGTGCTGAAGTAGTCGAAAACGTCGGACAGTTTCTTGTCGTTTCAGTATTGTATGAGGGTTCCAAGTAAGACGTTAACTCTAATTTAAAAATATTAACATAAAATTAACACAATAAAATGTTTTCGCCCAGGTAGCTGACTTAAAACGGCTGCCACACTAAAAGTATTGGACCGAATTATTTTTTATTAATGGTTTTATATTCACGAAAGGGTAGAGAATAACTGGTCAAAGAATCACGAAAATCAACAATTTCGAGCGGCAAAATTAAAGGCAATTGGACAATTTCAAATGAATTGACCCATATTCAATTTGCACAATGTATATGTATATAGCTATTATTCCTGCTCTCTGTTTGGAAGGCTGGACGATTCCATAAAGCGATGCCTTCAAATATCTAGGCGTTACTATAGATAAGAACGCATCAGTAGATAGGGACATATCTAATAAGATTTTTAACGGAAAAAGGATTATCAGGATACTAAATGGAGTGTTATAGAATAAGAAGGTATCACTCCAAACGAAAAAGAAGATATTCCACTCCTTTCTGGTTGCCACTACGCTGTATGGATGTGAATCTTAGACGGTGAAGAAATTCCAGCAAAAAAAATTATTATCTCTGGAGATGGATTTTTGGAGAAGTTGTGGAGGCCGAGCACACCATTCTCGAAGAAGTTAGTAGAAGAAGGTTGATGTGGTATGGACACGTTATGAGAATGGATGAAGCACGTTGGCCTCTTCGATTGATTGAATACTGCCCACCCAAGAGGAGAAAACGGTGAAGACCTCGGAAAAGATGGATAGAAGAGGTAATGGAGGATATGGCAGCCAGAGGTCTGACTGAGGATGACTGGAATGATCGAGATTATTGGAGAGACGGAGTACTGAGGACCGGGACGTGACCTCATTGCAGAACCCCGGAGAAAAAAACAACAAAAAAACTTATGACTAGTTATGTTACCTTCATGTCAAGGATGAAGTTGGGGTTGAGACACCTTCCGTTGACCCTGGCCATCGTATTGAGCACTTTCTCTGCCTCGTCGAACCTGCCTCGAGCCAGCAGCCACCTGGGAGACTCTGGCAGCACCCTGCATTGTTTTTATATATAGTTGTTATCCCACGAGAACAAAGACAATACTTATTACAGTAATGTTAAAAATCTGTCTTAAGATTTAAGGGGTGCTGGTAGCATTCTGACTTTGTGTGTTTTTAATGAGCTTTCTATAACAAAATGCATGCTCTACACACTTACTGACTGAGAGTCAGAGATACACTCACCACCAGTAGAGGAAGAAGGTGAGGAAGGGGACGGAGGTTGCCAGAGCGAGCTGCCTCCAGTCCCTCACCAGATAGGCCACCACCGCCAGCGCCACTAGCCCAAGCGAGTAGGCGATGTTCGTCATCACTGTCACCATAGTGCGGTGGGAGGGGCCCACCAGCTCGATGGCTGCAACAATATTTATAAATATAATATAATATGATATATATTAATAATATACTATATATTAATATAGTATAAATTTAAAAAATCTGGTGCGGGTAACACACGACTTTCACTTACCTCCATTTTTAAAATCAATAAAAGGATTTTCTAATACAGTTAGAGATTAAAATACTTGAACCATTAAAGAAATAATTAAATTGAATTTAAAGGTAGTATCCTTGGACCCATCCTCTACACAGTCTATACAGCTGATATCCCAACCCATCCCAACACTTTCCTTTCTACCTATGCTGATGACACTTGTGTGTTATCAGTCAATAACGAACCTACTATTGCCTCTCAAACTCTTCAATCCCATATCAGAGAGCTTGAGATATGGTGTAAGAATTGGAGAATCAAAATCAATTCCAACAAATCCCACCAAATTACCTTTACCCTTCGTCGTAAACCTATGACGTCCTGCCCTACAGTTTCCTTTAATAATATTCCGCTTGTTCCAGTTGAACAGATCCGCTACCTAGGACTACTACTTGACAAACGTCTAACATGGAATCCCCACACACGACTGAAACGTCAAGAAACTGCCCGTCGCTTTCGCTTACTACAACACTTACTGGACAGACGCTCCAACCTTCCACTTATCTACAAAAGGCTCATCTATATCACCATCATAAGGCCTATCTGGACTTACGGAGTTGAGCTTTGGGGCTCTACGAAACCATCAAATTCTTCCCGTATTCAATCCTTACAATCCAAAATCCTTCGAAAAATCCTCAATGCTCCTTACTTCGTCACAAATAAACTCATCCATAAAGATCTTAACATCCCATATGTTGCTGATTTGGCCCGAACCAGGTATCAATCCTTCCATGACAAACTCCACTCCCACTCTAATCCTCTAGTTTCAATTCTTGCTTCCTCTTCAATTCCTGACAATCCTACGAGGCGCCTGAAAATAAGATGGCCTCGAGACCTTCTAGTTTAGTTACTTAGTGGAGTGATGCCAATGGGCATTTTCTCTTCGCGTTTTTTTCATGTATTTTATCATTATTAACATATTTACTTGTTGTATTACAAAATACAGTTGTAAATTTCAATAAAAATATTTAATAAAAAAAAAAAAATTAAATTTATATAGAAACATGTGTTTTATTAAATAATCTATTATATTATTATCTAAAATAATCAGATTTATCGGCTTTTCATCACTCTTTATTAACTTTTACAAGTTTGTTCATTAGATAATATTTATTCTAAAAGCTTTAGTCTTCCAATGGTATATTATACGTGTATATTACTGTTGCTATGTTCAAAATAAAAAAAATTGCATTAAACAAATATTTTTTCAGTTTTCTCCTTTAGTTAGATATTGGATTCGTTCAACTTATATATTTATGTGTTTTTCATCAATGGTAACAAGATAATATATTTATTTTTACAAAATCTACAAAATTAAAGGTACTTTACAGAGGAAAAAATGTAAAATATCGGCATTTAAACCCTGTCAGACCATCTTAATCAGAATGAAAAACACATGATATTAAAGCCTATTAAATTCTACACCGATATAGCGAGTTTAATCAAAATCGTCGGAACCGTTTTCGAGTAAATCGAAAAAAGGTGCAAAATGCACGGTATAAACTGGATCTTCTGGTAAGCTCATTTTGATGAAAAAGGTTTTGTAACGTCTCGGGTGTATATTTGTCTTAAATATGAAATTTCAGTTTCACAGGACTTACCGTTTCCGCCCGGGAGTCACCAAACACACACACACACAGACCTTTTTGCGAGACGTGGTTATTTGGACTCAGGAGACCCTAAAACATGTATTTCCGTTGAAAACTGGAATTCGAAAATTTTCACGATCACAATACTTCCCTTACTATATATAGTAAGTGAAAGTAAAAACAGATCCCGAACATTCAAATAATAATTATGAAGAAATATCAAGTAGAATAAATATGTGATTAAGTTACGGCTAGATAAATTAATTTCACAATTATAGAAAAAATAAAACCATATCATACAAAAGACATTTACGAACAATACTTTTCATCCGACCGTCAATTTGGATTCCGAACACAACACTCAACCATTCATCAACTACACAGAATGACTGACTACATACGGCACTAGCACAGAAACTTTAAGTGCTAGACTTACCACACACCCTTGCCCTTAAAACGTGTGGAGGGACACTAAAACATGTATTTCCGTTAATAACTGGAATTCGAAACTTTTTATGATCGCAATAATTTTCCACACTATTATGTTTTATATATAAGTAAGTGAAAGTAAAAATGTATCGTTATTTTTTTAAAGATTTACTTTTAGGTATTAAAACTAATGTTACATTAAAAACCAAAGCCATTAAAATTTTTCTTGATTGCAAATCCATTTTTTCGAGTTCGTCAATTGTTTTAAAATAAATTTAAAAGTCTTATAGCATAGGGTATCAAATAAACACACATTGATTTATTGGGTTACAAATGTCATTTGTTTTTTATTTTAAGCTCACTTAACTCTATGGAGAAGGATAGTCTAAAGTACACGCTTCTTTACTCTTGACAAAGCTTTTATCTCCCAAACGTAGAAGATGAACTCCAGAAACAAGATATGACGTACACAATTGACCTTTCCTGTAATGAGACTCAGGGGAAATTACCGTTTGATTTCGGCTTGTGGGGCTAGAAATTTATTTCGAAGGTGCACCATAGGATGAATATCTACCTACTTTTTCGATAGAGGTGGAATAGATTGTTAGCAAGTAGGATATCACATGACCAATGCAGAGGCAGAGTTGTATAGTCGAAGTTATAAAACAGAATAATTAGGAGTTTGTACCCGAGAAGGGAGAGGAGGTTAACTCCCTGGTCCGAGAAAAAGACGCGCCTTATGGGTTCACTCGTGCTATGTCACTTTAGTATAACTTCCTGATTTAGGAAAACAGCAAGGTTATAGAAAGCCAAAACTTTATAGACAATGAAAAATAAAAATAGGCATACGTGACTTTTTCATTTAACACGTTCACGCCGGCGTGACTCACAGGGAAGTCATGTGTGACCCGCCAGTGGGTCACGCCTAACTATCCCTTGGGGCGACGCGCATCATAGGTGAGTCAGTTGTTTTTGAAAAATAATTTTATTTTATTTTTTCTAAACATTATGAATTAACAAGCATAAGGGTTTATTTATTAATGTATGCGATTTTTTGCTGAGATAAAAGCTTTGATTCCGTAACCATGGTGACGCTACCAACATGCTCTAGACTGGCGCATGCGTAGCAGTCTGTTTATGAATGTCCACCAGGATATCGATATCAATTTCCTTGGACTTAATCGATCCCGATGTAATATATACTCAAAAATATCGATATTTATAATATCGGTATTTCAGTATTTAATTTAATTAAAATTAGTTGCTAATGAAATGAGTAAAGACATGGTAGATAAACTATGGCTTAGAAGTTACCTCTTGCTGAATATAAAGTCAATATAATGAATATATTAGTTTTCTTGACACTAAATTATTAATATTCATAAATATTATTAAAACATTACTTTGCATTAAAATATTTGAACATACGAAACAAAACCATGATGATCTTATTGTTAATATTTAAATCGTTGTGGAACGAAATTGAAAAAATATCTTCATTATATTAGCAAAGAAATATGATATATGAAAATTAATTTAATTTTAATGCTAAAGAATTCATAATGCATACCAATTTAATATATTTATATTAATTAATCTAAACTAAATGTTTGAAACGAAAATACTACACTTTTCATTTAAATTAACTTAAAACTATTTTCAACTTTAAGTTTATTTAATAGTTCTTAAATTGATTTTATCCGCTTATTGTCACGGGCTGAGCGACAGGTGTGGATGTAAAAATAAATGATCAAAAAAAAAAAAAAAATTGATTTTAACAGTTGAAGTAAGTAAAAGTGGTGGGTTGTCCACATCAGAGTTTTTTTTAATTGAGACTTTGATTTCCAAAAGGTACTAAAGGACATTTTTTACCAAATTGATTTTTTTACATATTTGTATTCTCATCATTTAGTTTTATCTAAATATTGTATTTGATGTTATGTAATGAATTCTCAGGTCCTTAAAAAACGCGATTTAGAAATGCGGTCATTTTGTAAAAGTACTAATTACGCATTTATTTTCTTTTTTAGTTCCAAATCATTCTAAAAAAATTCATTTTATAACTTTAATATGATTTTATTATTATAGTAAAAAAAAATTCTAAATTTTAAGGAAAAAATACCCACATTAGCTAGTTTAATAATATAGTAATGAGAGATTTTCGCGCTTCCTGTAAAATTTCCTCGAATGGATATAGTACCTTTTGGAAATCAACGTTTCAATTTTAGGCTCCTCCTATCCTTGATCGACCAATAAAGGTAGGTTTGTTTTGCACCATTTTAAAGCTAATTACATGAAACAGTTTTTCTGAGATCCGAAAAATGTTAAACCAAACGATAGAAAAGTAATGACTAACTAACTTAGAGTAATCTGCATTTTTCATCAAACGTATGTTGTTTTTTACGTGGATATGTCTTTAGGCTGGGTGTCTGTTATGAACGATTTTTTTACCTCCATAAAATATTTAATAAATAAACAATTATGGTTGTTAATTCCTAATGTTTAGAAAAAAATTAAATAAACTTATTTTTCAAAAACAACTGACACCTATGATGCATGTCGCCACGAGATAGTTAAGCGTGACCCACCGGTGGGTCACCCCGCCCCATGGAACAGTCAAGTGTGACCCACCGGTGGGCTATTGTAGTGGGCGGTTGACAATTTAAAATCAAAATAAATCAATGGGAAATATTGAAGAAGTCTAATATAAATGCTTTGGGTTTATTATTTTCAATAATTAACCATTGTAATAGGCCAAAAAAAATTACCTCTCTTAAAATTTGAGGTCTTATGTTTCAAGATACGTTGAACTCGAATTACTAATAAAAGAAAAAATCCTGTCCATCTCATGATTTATGTATGCCAATATATATAATAGTCAATTGCCAGTAAACTGCTATATAAACATATATATACCCGAATATTTTTATCTAGAAATAATAAACCATTGCTTAATAATTTGCAGCGTTTTTTGTTTTATTAATAGTGTTTATGTCTTGTAAAACATGAATTTATTTTTTGTATACTTTTTTGTAATCGTAGCTAAGGCAGAAAACCGGTTGTTTTTTTTCATCAACAAAACATTAATATTATATGAATTTTTTTTCATTGAGGGTTGATGGAGCAACGTTTCGGTTTCTGCTCAGATAAAAAGATGTTCATAATTCTGTTGTTAGGGAGTTGGCATGGCTTACTAATTAATACACATCAAGTGAATAATCAGCCGATTATTATATGAGAAAATCTTTGAGCTTGCTGAAACCACTGACGACGCATTTTGAGAAAACGAAACGGGGAAACTTACTTCTAAAGTTCCAACTTAATAAAGTTCTACCAATTACAGGATTCTCAGAGTATTTACCCTAAACTGTTCTCGGAAAGCCTCCAAGTCAGAACGTTCAATCGATAGCCACATATTTGAGTTGATGTGAAAGGTGTTCTTCAGAGAAGAGACACACTCACTTTTCCTTATGGTAAGTATGGAAGTGTAAGTTGTGCGATGTGTGCCCCAGATTTTTTGATTAATTTTTTAGGAATTTTGTATCTCACTTCGGGGTAGTACTCCATTTTCTATGACAATTTTTTCCTGACCCTTCGTTTGATAAATCCTTTAGCAATGCGTTAAGTAGATATCGATTTAGAGTTTTGAAATGTTGGTAAGTACATTTGAATTTCACTTACCTTCGAAGTAGGAGCCTATTAAAGAGTTATGGAATGAATTTACAGTCGAAAAAAGGCTAAAGAATTATTTCCAGTTTCGATGAAAACATGTTTTTCAGGTTACTCTAAGTTAGTTAGTCATTACTTTTCTATCGTTTGGTTTAAAATTTTCCGGATCTCAGGAAAACTGTTTCATGTAATTAGCTTTAAAATGGTGCAAAACAAACCTACCGTTATTGGTCAATCAAGGATGGGAGGAGCCTAGAATTAAAAAAAAAATCTGATAATGGCAACACACCACTTTCACTTACTTCAACTGTTAAAATCAAGTTAAGAACTATTAAATAAACTTAAAGTTGAAAATAGTTTTAAGTTAATTTAAATGAAAAGTGTATTATTTTCGTTTCAAAGATTTGGTTTAGATTAATTAATATAAATATATTAAATTGTTATGCATTATGAATTCTTTAGCATTAAAATTAATTTAATTTTTATATATCATTTCATTTCTATTAAGATATTTTTTCAATTTCGTTATAAACATGTGATTTATAATATTAAAATAACAATAATCATCGGTTTTGTTTCGTATGTTCAAATATTTTAATGCAAAGTAATGTTTTAATAATATTTATGAATATTAATATTTAGTGTCAAGAAAACTAATATATTAGTTATTTTAACTTTATATACAGCAAGATGGTAACTTCTAAGCCATAGTTTATTTACCATGTCTTTACTCATTTAATTAGCAACTGATTTTAATTAAATTAAAATACTGATATACGATATTATAAATATCGATATTTTTGAGTAGATATTACATCGGAATCGATTAAGTGCAAGGAAATGGATATCGATATCCTACCTCTGGTGGACAACATACGCGACTACTGCGCATGTGCCAGTCTAGAGCATGTTGGTAGCGTCACGATGGTTACGAAATCAAAGCTTTTGCCTCAGCCAAAAATCGCATAACGAGAACTACAATAAGTTTTCACTTTGAAAGTCCATATGACGGACAGTCCGATTGTCAACGATTAGGGAGGACAATGAAATTAAGAGATTTTTTGCTGTTCAAATGAAACCCATGGATAATAGCGATAAAGTCCAAATTTGATTTCCTTCCCTACCCGTTGACAAGCGGACTATGGGTCATATAAACTTCTTGTTCCACATAAGGCTTAGTATCTGCTCTCACAGTATTAAGAGATATTTATGAAAAAGCCTGTATATACACTCGCTTTTACCGAAGGCCAGGAAGACGAGAAGCAAGGCTTGGACGAGACACAATCCTGAGAGTGGTAGCTTTGCCCGTTGGCTCAGCACTAATCACCCTTTCGTTGATTAGTCAATTTTCCATTCCACCGACTTTACACGCCCGTTGCAATCGCTGCAACACTATTACTTCCATTACATTTAACATGCTACAGGTCACCAAAATCCATGTTATAAAGGTAAATTTAAATCCTTTATCATAAAATTCCTCTCTGAAGTATAAGGCTATTTATTGGCACACATAAACGAGTATATATTTTATTACTTTCACTTACTTATATATGAGATATATAGTAGGGGAAAGTATTGCGATTGGGAAATAAGCCGCGCGAAAAGGATTTCTGTGTTCCAGTCGTTGTGTGTGTGGTAAGTTATATCCTTTTTTTTTTTCCTCCGTACCTAGCCATTTCTGGCACACCTGCTCTCTGGCCCTCGACGGACTTCTTGGATTTCCAACTCTTCTCTTCTCTGGATGGAATAAGACTGACCCTTTCTGCTTCTCGATTCTCACCCTCGTCACTTCTATTTCCTCGTTTCAAAAATACTATATTTTGGAAACTGCCGATCTCTATCGGACAAAGGAAGGTGGGGCTGATAATGGAAGTGCCCGAAGTCGGCGGTCCAGCCTTTGTCCACCATAATACTCTTGTCGGCTAGTAGCTGGGGGTCGAGAAGTTCATAGGGTATCGCGGATAGGGCCAGACGTATGGGGAAACCTATGGGGGGTCCTTTTGTATTTTTGCCGCTAAATCTTATTAAGATTTAATATTAAAATAATCTAATAATGAATTCCCTCAGTATCCTCAATATATAACTAAATGAAAATAAAAAATCTTTTTTTATTATCTAATATTAGTATTATAATTTGTACATTAGCAAATTGTTAAGTTGAAAATAAATATCAATGCAAATTAATAGCATACTGCCTAGAAACCTTTTTGAGTGAGAGTTAATCTCAGATCTAACAGCATCAGAAATATATACTTTCATTTGGATTCCATTAAAAAAAAAAAAAGTATTGAGTAATTATTATTTTATTTTTTTTTTCATCACTCGTAGAGAACGTGGAGGCAACGCCAAACTTATATTGATGAAGTTGGCCGTGATTGTTAAGGTTTCATCTTAGGAACATCTAGTACCAGTGCCGGTTGAATTGGTATTGAATTTAGAGTAAAAAAACATTTTATTATTAATTATGTTTATGTCTACATATTCGACATGATAAAATAAAGGTCAGGAAACAAAATAATAAGTTCCATTTTGCATTTAAATATTAAAGAGAGTAAATAAAATACCATTAACCAAGTTATCTGTATTATAGTTACTCTTACAATTAAGTATATAAATTAACAAATGGTGAAATAGTTCGCCAGTGAAATCGGGGGTTATAGCTAGTATAAAAAAATATTACTATGTTGGTAAAATTATATGTTTATAATATTTTAATGTCAATCATTATTAAAGAAGAGTAAATATAAATATGAATGTAATAATTGGAACTTTGTCTTCTCTTTCTTTATATTTTTATTTATTATAACATAAATAAATAATATTTATTAAACGATAAGATAAATGTGGGTCATAAGAAAATAAAACAATTAAGAGAGTAGAAAATGTTGCTAATGAGGTTATGAGGTACCGTAATGACAAAAGGTAAGTCCTATCTCCCCTCCAGGATATGAGAGGATTTAAATTAAAAAACTTAATCCTGTGTCCATGGCTCCAAAGGATCAAAAGGACCTCTCAGCAAACTCAGGGGTCTATTTGCTCTCACTCCACTCACCTCACCTATTCTTAAACTATTTTAAACAACTTCTATAATGCTCTCACTAATTTGAAATTCTTATTTTCACCCCCTCCTTTCGTTCTGTATAAAACTGAACTTTATAATCATTAAAAAAAAAAAAAAGTTTTATGTGGCCCAGATTAGTCTAAGAGGATCAAGAAAACTCGGGATCAAATATTCATCACATAAAAGTTGATAAAAAAAAAAGGTGAATTTAAAAAAATATAATGAGGTCATTAAAAAAAGTGTGAACCTTTCCTGAAATTTTATAGCAATTATTAATTCTTCGAACTCATGTACTTTATTATAGCTGTTATTTTTTTTATAATTTGCTCGGAAACGTTTTATAATTGATAATTAACACGGCTTTGGTCGTTCATTAACATTGCGTAAATAACTGATATAATGCTAGAACTTCTACTAACCACTTTTAATATTACTTAGGGCATTCTTTCCTAAAGGTTTAAAATTTTAGCTTTTTTTTTTTTTTTTATATATACATTATGATTGGCTAAACCCAAAATTATTTCTAAAACTTCAGTAACTCTGTTTTTCTTTAAGGAAGTTTCACTCACGAATATGATTATAATCTAAAACATTTTTACTTTCACTTACCTATATATGGAATACATAGTAAGGGAAAGTATTGCGATCGTGAAATTTTTCGATTTCCATTTTTCAACAGAAATACACATTTTAGAGTCCAAATAACCAAGTACCGCAAAACAGTTTTGTGTGTCTGTGACTGTGTGGTACGAATCTGATATGTCATATTTAAGACTACTATACCCCCGAGATGTTATAGCGACATTTTCACTAAAATCATCTCACCGGAAGTCCTAATTTATCCCATTCATTTAGCACCTTTTTACGATTTTCTCAAAAACGGCTCTAACGATTTTGATTAAACTCGCTATATCGATGTAAAATTTAATGGGCTTTAATTTCATGTAGGTTTCATTCTGATTAAAATAGTCTGATTGGGCTTAAATACTGATATTTTAAATTTTCTTCCTCTAAAGTACCTTTAATTTTGTATATTCTATAAAAATAACCATATCAACTTATTACTATTGATAAAATACACGTAAATATATAAGTTGAACGAATTACATTTCCAAATAAAGGAGAAAATTGAAAAATATTTTTCTAATGAAATTGTTTCACCGCTTGGCCATTGTATGGCGCTGTCATCGCCGGACGCTCCAAGTAGTGATGAGAGCCGAAAACTTACTGAATATCTTAGATAATATTATAACTTACTATTTAATAGAACACATCTTTCTATAAAAATAAAATGTAAACAATTCTTTAAATTTTATTTTCGTTTATAAATGTGTTCATGAAAATCATGAATTGATATTAATAACAGAGGTAAGTGAAAGTCGTGTGTTGCGCGTACCAGATTTTTTGTAACTATGGGTATACATACTTATAGCTTATATTGGTAAGCTATTGTAAATTTGACTGAATGCAATTAAAATGGGACTTTAAATGCAACAATTTATTCGTTGTGCATAAAAATAGTTTGAAGAGTTATATAGATTGCTTATATGTATTATAGTTACAACTAATTGCCCTGCCCTGCTTCGGACTGGTGCGATTTGAATGAGGTACCATTTATGTTTAAACAACCTCGGTACTACCGACTTAGAGTGTATCGGTTTAGAAAAAAAGTGCAACCAGCAAGAAAATATGTTTATTCAACATTTTATTAACTTAGAAATAAATAAAAAAATATTAAAATTAGTTATTTTCATTTGATTGTTATTTTAAAGTGAAGCGCATATAACGGAAAATTTAATTGTCACATGTGTATGTGTCAAAAAATCACAGAAATGACAACGGATTCTATTTTACTCGGTTTATTACTATTTTATATATCGATGGCGGTCGTGAAAAACTAGATAACTCGAGTTATATCAAAAATGAGTTAACTTCACGTATCGCTCCCTCAGATCTTCTCCTACGTCGTGTTAAATTGGTTAAAGAAATTTCTTGGTGGAAGATATTTCAGGTGGAAAGAAAGCTGTAATTAATAACTCTATTTTGGTATTACGTAAAACTTTAAGGTGCTCACCTGTAAAATGAAAGATTTTGACTTAGCCACTTATTCACGACCGCCACAGATATTTAAATTACATTTTTAATGTTAAATTAAGTTTCTATAGGAATTCCACTTAGTTTAATATAAAACACCCGTTTTCATGAAATTCGAAATAACTAATAACAATGTTAGTTTATCGATAGATAACAACTTACCATTGATGTTTAAATGTTGTCTTACGATTCGCTACGTCATATTGTTTCTAGAATCTTGCGTAATAAATGGAAGAATATAACTTGCACGATCCTATATGACGTTGGCAATATTTTAACTAATATAACTTCCCTCTTTACTAATAATATACGTACATAAATATATTGGCTTTCAACAAATGTATATTAGCTTGTACGATTTATTTTAATGTATATTAACTTTTCTGAAATCTTGCGCTTTACAACGTTATATTACACGTCTATATTACTACACATATTTCAAGAATAATGTTTTAATGACTTAATTATAGAAAATTAGTTTTTCCGTTTAAAGGAAAGCTAAATTGAAATGTATTTCTTTTAAATCTTCAGGAAAGAGTGCCATAAATTATAGTAAAAACAATATCCAAATCTGTCCAATGGTTTAGAAGGAGTTCAGAATCGTGGTACCGTGATATATATAATATATATATATATATATATATATTATATATTAATATATATATATCAAATATAAACGAGACTTTTTGTCCTGGTAGCCCAGTGAAGGTGCGGGAACTTTCCCGCGTTTAGAGCTGTTGGGTGGAAATGCCAGGAGTGGGAGAAGCAGGCGGGCGCATGCCCTCGAACTCACCCGTTACCGTCGTGACGATGTCTGAACAGGATGTATCCCCCTCGATTGCACAACGTATTATCATCAAATTTCTTGCTGCTGAAGGTGTAAAACTGGCTGAAATCTTGAGAAGGTTGACTGTAAAGTTCGGGGAAGAGACACTTTCTCGTGCCAGAGTGTTTGCATGGCATAAACAGTTTGTGGAGGGTCGTGATCGTGTTCAGAATGAAAGCCATGACCGCAGACCCCGCTCCAGCATCACAGCAGACAACATCAGCCGTGTTCGACAGCTTATTGAAGGTGACAGATGTCTAACCACCAGTGGCATTGCAACTGGGGTTGGGATAAGCTATGGAAGGACTTTTTCCATACTCACAGAGGAGCTAGGGTTTCGTAAGGTGTGTGCCAGGTGGGTTCCTCGATTCTCACAGCTGAGCAGAAGCTGAACTGTCTTGCATGTCTGTGAAGGTCTTCTTGCAAGATTTCAGGCTGAGGGAGCTTCATTTCTCACTCACATTATCACCTGTGATGTAACTTGGGTGCACCATTACTCCCCTGAATCAAAACAAGCGAGTATGGAGTGTAGACTGAAAGGGTAACCTGGACCAGTGAAAGCCAAGTCACAGTTGTCAGCTGGGATGGTTTTGGCTTCCGTGTTTTTTGACCAGCGTGGCTTGCTGCATCTTGATTTTTTGCATGATCGCAGGACTATCAATGCCGCATACTACTGAATTTTGAATGAAGTCAGACTTGCATATCGCAGCAAAAGAAGGGATCTACCGATGAGAGAAGTGATTATTCTTCAGGACAATGCTCGCCCGCATACTGCGGCTCCGACGAGAGAAAAATTGGAGCAACTGGACTGGGAGACGCTGGAACACCCTCCCTACAGTCCAGACTTATCACCATGCGACTTTCACATGTTTGGCCTACTCAAGGAAGCTTTGGGAGGTCAGAGATTCGTCAGTGACGATGAGGTTGAAGCCTACATGGTCAATTGGCTGAAGACACAACCTACTTCATTAGGGATTGGAAAATTACCTATGCGCTGGGAAAAATGTATTTCCAAATCAGGAGACTATGTAGAAAAATGAGGTGTACTTTTCTTTGTGTTCAAAGTAAAAATTAAAAAATAAGTCTCGTTTATATTTGATTAAATCCCCTATATATATTGAGGTTACTATAAACGCATATAAATTAACTATAAATGAAATAGTCTCGAGCGAAACCATATATAATATATATAATATGTATTATTTTTTATATATAATTTAGTGAAAGTAAAACGCCTTGAGCTCGGTTACTGCTCCTGTACGATAGATGATATGCAAGATGTATGATATAGAGATCTGTTGTGCAAGGAAGTGATTAGGCAGAAATCAGACTTAATCTCAAGATTGATTAGCCTAGTTTAGGGTACATTATAGAACATGGTGAATAGAGCGCTAGATTAGGTTTCCTAATCCCGGTTTTGAACCTCTGCTGGCGACCGAATTATTATTGCTAGTAATAGATATTTATTCAGTGTTGTAATAGTTTAAAATCTAGAACTATTACTCTCCTTACATTTCAATGCGTATGTGAAATATGATCGCTTCCTTTGACAAAAACGAGAGTGAATTCATCTTCATCTTAGAAAAGAGTATTTGGGAGGAGACCTGTGTGTGTGTGTGTGAGTACGAACATAAAAAACCGAATGTAACTAAAATTTCATTTTTAAGACAACTATACACCCGAGATGTTACAGCAACTTTTTCATCATAATCGGCTAGCCAAAAGATCCACTTCATACCACCCATTCGGCACTTTAAAAACGATTTACTAAAAAACGGCTCAAAACGATTTTGATTAAACTCCCTATATTGATGTAAAATTTAACGGGTTTTAATATCATGATAGGTTTCATTCTAAATGAGATAGTCTGACAGCACTTAAATGCCGATATTTTAAATTGTCTTTCTTCTGAGCACATTTATTTTGTAGATTTGAAAAAAAATCACCCATATAGGTAAATATTTAGTTTGATAGAATATGATAACTATTTTATTTATTTAATACCCTCCCCTGCCTTGAGGCAATACGGGTATTGCTGCTGTGGGAAGTACCATAGATACAACCCACAACTGCTATGAAACTAATCAAACAGCATGCTAGTGGGTCTTCGCATGTTCAGTGGCCTTCTTCATACTTCTCTCCTACCTCAAGTTGAAGTGGCTTGGACCTATCTGTTCCTTCCACTCATATACAAATGCTTTGTAGTACGGGTAGTTTTGTTTAGATATAAGGTTAGGGATATCGGCCTCTGTCAGGACGTAGAGTCCTGTATCCCTCAGGGGCTTCATTCTCAGTGCCTCATAAGCGGCGCAGGAAGGAGAATATGCTCGGCAGTCTCCGGAACAGAATATGATAACTAACGAAAGGAGGGGTCACCTATAGCAAAGTAGTTTCCATAACAGTTTTCTGTGCCCAAGGTCGCAGGTTCAAACCTGCATATGGCTCTGATATTATTTAATGAGAGTAAAAAGTCCTAAGTTATTCCGTCCTTTGGAGAAAGAAGGTGGTCTCGATCCGTGTGCGATGTCAGTTACTCGTTTAAAGATCCCTATCCTAATTAAACCTGAATAGCCAAAATTTAGGACTCCCACTGTAGCATCGTCCGATTAGCCATAGTAGCATAATGTGAGGTTAAAAAAATAAAACATCTATATTACTATAGGAAACTAATGATTTTACCAAAAATGTTATCTTATGAAGAAATGTAAAACTTAATGCAAAAAGAAGAAACGGGCATACACTTATGTGATTATTACATATAATAATTTCTATTGTTAAATTATTTAATTTGAAAAAAAAAACATGTTTCTATCGAAAATCAATTTAATTCTTAGTTCAAGTCTGATTTTAATTTTAAGTTAGTTACAAGTTCTTAAATTGATATTAAGGAAGCAGGCAAGTTAATATTATTTGTCGAGCACATCAGATTGTTTGATATAAATGTTAAATGATTTCCTTTACACTATTAAAAATTAGTTTGTAAAAATTGTAAAGATACATGCGCATGTCTAATCCATCATTCAATTAACTATTAAATGTTATCAGTTCAATGTAATAAGTAACAGTATTTTCGAGAAAAATATGTTAATGATTTTTTTTCTATTGTATATATATAAACAAAGCTAGATACGTCTCATATAAATGCAGATATATAAATTATAAATATAACAGATGACTCTAAAATACTGCGTACATCCTGAAAATGTGGTAATCTGAATTAATTATCCCATGTATTATGAAGTCATTAGTGGCTTTCCCTTGAGAACGAACATGTCGGAACAACTCTTTGTCAAGCAAATTCATGAAATATAATAATGAGAATATTATTTTAGATATGTAAATATTTTTCGCTGAAATAAAATGATTGCCAGTTTTTAAACTAATTATTTAAATAAATTTTAAGAAAAAACTTGAGCAAAATGTTTCAAAAAGGGAATTAAGATTTTGATTAAACTCGCTAAGTTGAGGTTAAGTTAAATAGGTCTTGATATAATGAATATTTTTTTCATTAAAATTTCGAGACACAAGTTAAAACCAGAATTTCAAAATTGTCTTTCTCTAAAGTATCATTGATTTTTTTAAATTTTAAATTGAATTCCAATTAACCCTACCAAATAACTTTCACCCTTCGTCGTAAACCTATTATATCCTGCCCAACAGTATCCTTCAATAACACTCCTTTTGTCCCGGTTGAACAGATTCGATATCTTGGACTGCACCTTGACAAACGTCTTTCTTGACACCTTCCTACAAGACTGAAACCACAAGAAACTTTCGACGTTTCGGCTACTTCAACACTTACTGGACAAACGCTAAAACCTTCCTCTTTAATAAAACCAAAAACTAAAACCAATATGGACTTACGAAGTAGAGCTTTGTGGCTATACTAAACCATCAAATTATTTCAGTATCCAATTCTTACAGTCAAAAACGCTTCGAAAATTCCTCAATACTACTTATTTTGTCACTAATAATACCTTATTGTATTATTGGATCGTAAAAAAAACAAGGATTGAAACTACTGGGTGAGAAAGGGAATGGAGTTTGTCATGAAAGGAGTGGTTCCTGGTTCGCGCCAAGTCATCGACATAGGGAACATTAAGGTCTTTATGGATGAGTTTATTCGTGACAAGGATTATTGAGGATTTTTGATTGTAAGGATTGGAGACGAGATGAATTTGATGGTTCAATAGATCTCTACTCCGTAAGTCCAAATCGGTCTGATGATAGTCATGTAGATGAGCCGTTTGTACTGAAGTGGAAGGTTTGAGCGTATGCCCAGTAAGTGTTGAAGTAGTCGAAAATGAGGAGCAGTTTCTTGTCGTTTCAGTCTTGTATGAAGGTTCCATATTAAATTTCTAATATGGAAACTGTCGCCAAAATTCTTACCCGAGGAGTACTAACAGAGCTACATTGTGTCTAAAAGTTTCATTTCCCAGAGCGAAAAAAATGTTACACAATAGAAATGTCTGTTCCTATATTTTATTATTGTAAATATTATAAATTTTATTTGAATAGAAAACAAATTGAAAATTTATGTAAAATATGTCCAAGGGATTGATATAGTATGCTGTGTCATTTAACCAACCCGATGTATTTGGGCAGCAATGCCAAATAAATAAAGCATTTCTTTCATTATTGCACTCTTATGTTAATATAATTTTCTTTTGATTGTATTGTTTCTTGCCTGGTTTTTTCTTAGCCCTGAAGAAGGCTCAAAATGTATTCCGAAACGTCAGAAAAAATAAATAAAGTTCAGGTAATTGAAATGTTTCTATGTCTTCACCCTAACGAACTCCTTCTTATATTTAATATTTGTTATTAATGTACCATTTAATTTATTACTTGTTCTCTAGTCAAACGAATATTTATGTGAGCCTAGACTAATGCTATCTAAATGCACTTTTAGTCTTTATTATTTTTAAAGGATTTGATAATTCATTCATAATCTTAGTGGTTCAAGACGAAGATATTAAGTAAGGAGTGAGGTGGTGTAAATAGGTTCTGCAGGTGGCAGAAACCTCCTTTCCCTGCCATAGCGAGCATTCCTTGAGGCGACCCCACCATATTGTGGCCATACCACACTTCCAGCTGCCTCCCTCCCTCCAGCTCCAGCATCGCTGTGGTCACTCTAGTCTCAGGAGGTAATGCAGTGTCTTAGTACTACTACCTTTGCAACCATAATTTACAGTAATTAACACAGTACAATTGTAATATATCTAGTGTTTTTTCATACTTTTATATAATAAAAACGCTGCAAATTATTAATCTAGTGTTTATTACTTCGGAATAATTAATTAAGCTCCTTCAATGTCAGAAAATGGAGAGACACGTGTTTTAATTGGATCTCACAATAAGAAAATTAAAAGCAGATAATTATATTGAAAAAGACTTTTTCGAAGCGCTTTATTTTAGTTACTATTGGGTTGTTTCACATGAAATGTCTGTTTTTATAGTTTCTGAATTACATAAAGGATTTTGCAGGTCTCTGTTGTTTTCTTCCGAATGTTTACATATTTAAAGTAAACAGTTACTAATCCTCTACCTTTGTATTATAAACATTAGCTTCCCAATCAATTACTCACTTTTTAGTGTACCTCCAAATATGAACATGGAAATACGCGATTTTCGAGTAATAATTTTGTTCAGTTTCTAATAATTCCGAATAATAAGTTTTCAGCTTTGGATACCGACTTGGAAAACTTGTCCCGAGGAAGACCTCCGTCCGTAATAGACAACGATATCCTCAACACATACAGTAGAAGGAAACCCCTACCAAACAGTTAAAGGACTCTCAACACAACTAAATGCAAGTGCATCTACCGTTTTCAGACATTTAAAGTGTATTGGGAAAGTAAAAAAGCTCGATAAATGGGTACCTCATGATCTCACTGAGCGTTAGCAAGACCCCATGTATCAAAACATACCGTACAAAAATTGAAAGAACTGGGCTACGAAGTTCTTTCGCACCCACCATATTCTCCCGACTTGTCTCCAATAGATTACCTTTTAGGACTTTAGACAACTTCGTCAAAGGAAAACTTTTTGAAAATGATGATTAAGTGAAAAGAGCGTTTTCGGATTTTGTTTCACTTCAAAGCTCAGAGTTTTTCAGTTCGGGGATAAAAAAGTTGGTGTCAAGTTGGGAAAAATGTGTAGAAAAAGAAGGTAAATACTTCGAACAAAATTATGTCTTGTTTTTATATCGTATTTTTAATAAAAATCCTTAACCTTGAAAACGGACATTTCATGGGACAGAACCTAATACTAAACATTTTATCATCGAAAAAACAAAGAATCATCGAAAACTTAGAGCACCTGTTATTACAAGGCCCACACTAAATATTGACAGCGATTATTACCTGGCGAGTTATATCGTTCAAAACAGTAAACAATCATCCTTAGAAAACATTCTAAATATTGATGATGTGTATAAATTTTATTTATTTTTGATAAAAACTGTATATATTTAAGAAGACGACAAATCCACATAATTTGTGTGACAATATTCACTAAGATTTTCGAGTAAGCAATTGAAATATACATATTCATTAATATTTATGATGATTTGACCATTATTATTATTATTTGACCATTATTATTATTTTCTGTATATATAGTATGAATGTGGTCTCTTATCAATATTATTATTGTTCATTTTGTAACAAATTGTAATATATCTCAATAAAAAAAAAAAAAAAAAAAAAAAAAAAAATATTTATGATATTTTCGTTTATATGCATGTTTATAAGTATGCCGTATGTATGTGTGTATAAGTTAAAGTATCAAACACGACAGTATTAGTATTCCATACCCGTTGAGTGCAAACAGGAAACGTTTATTAAATACATCATGTGTTAAATAAATGGGATTGTTAAAAACATCAATTTTGTGTTGCTTGTTTTACTATTAATTATTTTTGAATCTTTTGTTCATACATACATACATATAACAACCACTACCACCAAATAGGCCAAACTCAATGGCTTATATGTCTGTAATAGCCAAATTATATAACATTTTAATACAACATAACAATAAATTATTCAAAGAGCTTATTATTATTAACGGCCGAACCAGCAACACTGTTAATTTTTTATTCAAGGAAAATGACCAAACGTTATGAAAATTGGTTCTATTAAAATTTGTACTGTGGACAGACGGATTTTTTTTTTTTTTTTTTCATCCGCTGTCTAGTTTGTACGTATCTTGAAACTCAAATTGTTAGAGAGATTGTTTTTTCTTTTTCGATTACAAATACTCATAATTGAGAAAAATAAACCAAAATCATTAATACTGGGCATTTATACTATTTTCCTATATTTTATTTTATTTTTTTTTTTTGGAAGAAATTCCTGATTCCAGAACACACCTCAGTTTTTTCAATATGCAATATTCAAGATGTGTACTAATCTCCTCAACAATTGCAAGGTTCTTTGTGAACAACGGTTGTGCATATTATTATTTTTTTTTCAGGAATACTTACTTTAAATAGGCTGGATGTGTCCCAGAAAGGTCTCCTTGCCCCAGGGTTGATCCGAATACTAAAGTAACAGAGAAAATGATTGTCTATCTGACCCGAAAGCGTACACACATAGCCAAAGTTCCGTTTACATTGTAAGTAATAACCGTTTAACTATATTATTTATTTACATGTTAAACTAACACAGGTTTTGAACTTTTAAACGAATTGTTATAAGTGAAACACAGTAATAATTCAATGAAAAAGCCTGAATTTATTTAATGAAGATGGCATTCTCAAGCAACAAAAATATGTCGAGCAAAAAAATTGGATTGATATAAAAAAGAAAAAGATTTTTATTTTTATACATTATAGGAAACCTATAAAAAAGATCGGAATATTTTATCATCCTGATTCAATGAATAGTATTCCGAGAATATTTTAAATTAAAACCACCCTCTTTCCATGAATTTCGATTTCAATCTTCTTTATGGAGTAACAGGAATTTATTATCAGCATAACTCTTCAATCTTCTAAGTATATATTTAATTTTTACTTCTTTGGATAGTTGATAAATGATCGATAAATTGAGAGAAGCATTCATAATAAAAGTATGAGACAAACAAGTGCATAACTAAATTAAGAAAAAAAATATATAAATATAAATATAAAAGGCCTGGGATGGCGGAGGGTTAAAGTTAATCTGCTGGACTACGCGTTTTTATACTTACGAGTACCGCCTTTTGGTTCCAGGGGGCTTTTAACTCTGGCATAAATCCCACACCCTCGCTCGCTGACCCGATAAAACCTTTTTTTCATTATTTTTTTTTCATTTTTTTAATTTTTTATATTGCAGGAGCAAACCACTTTGGTCATTTTCGCCTTAAACCACTGTGAAAAACAGATTAAATATTATAGTCTACTGTACAAGTCTGTCTGTCGAAGGAAATCAAAACGTTTTGCAGTTGTCTGTATGCTGTCTTGTAGAACGGTTGGTAAGTCAGTGTCAATTGCAAAATGAGCTCTGTAAGTATCATAAGCCCCACACTCTGTCAAAACGTGTTTCATAGTAATTGGGCAACCGCATGTTGGGCAGTCAGTAGGAGTTTCCCGTGCCATGAGATGTCCGTGCTAAAACGTTATAGCGTAAAAGGCGAGATATAGCTTTAAAAATAAAGAATATATATATATATATATATATATATTATATTATACATACACACACACACACACACACACTCACATTATATTATATATATATATATATATATATATATATATATATATATATATATATATATATATATATATATATATATACTATTTGCTACTTTTACTAATTATAATTTTCACTTTATATATTTTTGCTGATCAATTTTAATTAAGTTTTTGTCTTTTATTGGAGTTATTTTTCGCTTTAATAAGTTATTATTTGGTGCTATTTAATTATTCACTGACGAAACATATATTGAAAATAATTATATTGATTTAAAAAAAAAATTAAATGCATGTCTTTTCTATTCATTTAACTTTTTCATTCTGGGATTCGCTATATTGGCTATATTTTTCTATTATAGTTTTATTTTCCTTATTTTTTTTAAATTGTTTTTTGGCAGTATAGAAAACAAAATTATCTTCCACATCTGAAACATTCCTGAAGGACTATAGTTCGCGACTTCTTCAACATATCAAACGAGGAAAATGTTACAATAAGATGGCAGGGTGAGTAGAATAATTATTTTTCAATCTGCTTATTCACAATTCATATGGTTTTTTGGGCGAATTTCTTTGCGAACTCCCAACTTCAACAAAGATTCATTATTGGAAATTATATTATTTCTTAAAAATTTATAATGAGCAAGTTGATGAGTATTAATTTTTAAACCTAATTATGGTATAAGGAAATCGGGTGTAAGGAAAAATGGGATATTTTTAGTGAAGTGAGGGAGAGGTTACCAAGATAAATCTTACCCACTCTACGACTTCTTTACTTCAGTATTATTTATAAAATAAAAACTAAAAATATTATATTATATTACATATTTACTTGGTTTTGCCAGATTGCTTACCTACCGGACTATGTCAGGGTTAGGCAAAAGTTTTAAACTATATTTAAAAATGTTCTGACGATGCTGGACTGGAATGCTTAATGGAGGCTGCCAGAATGCTTGGACTGGAGGTAAACGCGGAGAAAACTAAGCACATGACAACGGGTGAAGAACCCCGACCGACCCGGTGAGACCATCAATGTTGGCCCCTTTAACTTTGAAAAAGTGGCACAGTTCACTTATCTGGGGTTTTTTTGTAACGCAAGATAATGCACCAGAATTTGAAGTGAAAAGAAGAATTTTGATGGCAAACAGGTGTTACTTTGGCCTCCGAAGATAGTTCACTTCCCGGCTTCTAGACAGGCCGACTAAGCTCCATTATATAAGACGTTGGTTCGCACAGTCCATCAGAAACATGGGCTATTAGTAAAAGAACTGAACAGGACCCACATGTCTTTGAAAGAAAAGTATTTCGACGAATTTTTGGAGATGTTCATTGATGGACATTGGAGAAGGAGGACCAATAATTAACTGTATACATATTTTAAGGACGATTATGTCGTCATGACCTTGAAGCTTGGCAGACTGCGGTGGGCTGGTCATGTGGCTAGGTTGGATGATGAGGCGATACCTGAGGCCGTTTTGACTGAACCTCTCCACGGCATCAGAAGAAAAGGGAGACCGAAACTTAGATAGTCGGATGGTGTGACTGTGGGAGTGAGAACTGGATGACAGCTGCACAAAATATTGTAGAAATGACTGAAGAAAGCTGGTAGAGGAGGCCGGGACTCGTCACCGAGTTGTAGCGCCGGACTGGTGATGATGATGCTGTATCGAGACCTGCTTTCTGTCCTTCCTCCAGAACTTTTTCTGGCAGCTTTAGGTTCTTAATTGTACATAGAGTATGTTCTGGAATGAGACCATTGGATGATAATAATATTAAATAGACAAATTTATGCTCCAACCTGTAGAGTTGCCGAAGTCTTGAAAGTTTCGGATTTTCTATCGATACTGTCATCATTCGGAACAAAAATATCCATGACATAGCCATAATTAATGTTTTGATCAATAACGAAAATATCTGGCTGATTGTTTACAGTCAGATGGACATTAATGATAGAACGGTCCCAGTATATTACTTTCTATTACCTTTATATGAAATATATAGTAAGGGAAAATATTGCGATCGTAAACATTTTTTAATTCCAATTTACTCCGGAAATACACGTTTTAGGGTTCCCTGAGTCCAAATGACCAAGTCAGGTCAAAAGGTTAGTGTGTGTGTGTGTGTTGTAAGTCTAACTCTAAAACTAAAAGTTGAACGAAACAGAAATTTCATATTTAAGACAATTATACGACCAAAATGTAACAGCAACTTTTTCATCAAAATCAGCTAACCAAAAGAACCACTTTATAATTTTCAGTTATAGCGTAAAGTTTTATAATTTGTATTTGATTTCCGTTTTTCTTTGGTAATTCCGTGGCATCTGAAACATATTTGAGTAGTTATAAATAAGTTGGTAAAGGTACAGGGCTGAAAGCAGAGAAACTGTCATAAGTGTATTACATCTAAATTCATTATTATAAATTATAATGTTATTGTTTAGGGATAATTGCGAACAGTCAGGATTACCCCACTAAAATCGTTCGTCATTTTCGTTCGCCAACAGGCACAGTAAAATAAAACTATTATTTTTTTAAAGGTTAGAATCGTGTGTCACACGCGGCAAGTCCTCAAAAATATTATTAAATTAGACGCTAATGTGTTAAAACATTACGTAATTTATTTGTTGCACCTAAAATATTATATATAGCTATTCAATTTTACTAGAAAACGATATGAAATTATTGAAAAAAAAAAATTAAAATACCTTGTACACCGAGCGAGTCGTTGCTTCACCACTCCTGGTTCGGTACTACGTTCGGGTTGATTCACGATTGCACCACTTGGAATATCTTCTATTTTTTTTGTAACATAGCCAAACAAACGTATCCGCGATTACCCCTCGTCCGCGATTCCCCCAATATCATTCCATAGCTGACTGAGAAACCTCGTCTGCTTTTCATGCGCTAATTATATAATGGATTGAGGTATAAATTAAAGTCATTCTAACTTTTTTTTTGGTAAGTAAAAAGAGTAATTAAAACAAATTAACATAAAGCAATTTAATTAATTACTCGGAACAGGACTTAATCTAATTAATTATAAGTAATAAAGATGGAAAGCGACAAAGGAAGCTTTCTAAGACGGGATTGAGATTGATGGCCGAGGGCAGGGGACGCCTTATTACTCAGCCCACAATTCCTATTAACTCTCCGCAGCTACTTTTTTATATTTACGGCGGAGTGATACATCAACCTTGCGGGACCATTTGTACCTGTCCCATCTTGTAAGCCGAGTTCTTCCAAAGCATAATAAACAAGGCAGTCCAAGGCCGCTACAACGCCGGAGACAAAACTAGTATGGTGGAGAAACAACTAGGTATCATGCGAAACCAAACCTGTTTTTGACAATCTTGAATCTGTATATTTATTTATTTTATATTTGTAGTTATATTCTTATAACTAAAGTTATATTCTGTATATATATTCTTCGTATCCTATCGTACTCCTCGGAATCTTGGACTCTTACCTCAAAACATAGGAGCCAAATCCAGGCCATGGAAATGAGGTATCTCCGAAAAATAGAGAGAAAGACTCGGAGAGATAGGATACGGAACGCCACTATACGGGCTAACCTTGACGTCAAACCGGCGGAGACCATTCTAGAGGAACACAAACTGAGGTGATTTGGACATCTTCTTAGGATGGATCCGGAGAGAAGTGCCAGGAAGACGTATGAGACCCGCACAGAGGGAAAAAGGCCCAGAGGAAGACCCCGCATCTCCTTGGAGGACGGTGTAAAGAAAGCATGCAGGAATCGTGGGATAGACTGGAGTAGGAGAGTGGAGTTGGCACAGGATAGAGACATATGGTCCAGACTCTACAGGCAGGATCCTCACACCGAACATCGGTAGAAGAGGAAACGATTATGATGATGATGATGATATTTGTAGTTATGAATCCTAAAACATGAAGGAAGAAAAGTTTTTTTTCTTTAAGAATATTACTTAATATTGCTTTAATTCATCAAAAGCCGATATCAAAACCAGCGATTCAGTTGAGATAGAAATACTGAGATCTCCTGACTCTTGCTTTTCCTACAATTGTAAAGGAAGTAGCTTGGTTCAGATTTCTCTATGCTGGCTCTAAATGTTGTATATACACATGTATCGATGGCTATTTATTTTATATAATAATGTAATTTTTTATATAAATAATGTTGTTTTTTTTCATAATATTTCACTCATTTTGCTTTAATTTTACTTTTCTATTGTTTTGTTCATGGTAAACGTTGTGAGAATAATGTCTCTGATCATAATTAGCATTGTATATGAGGGATATAATAGGGGTACTCACTACGTTTGCTATAGCATATTTTTTGTGCTATTTTGCTAAACCCATCGAGTTTCTACAGAAAATAACTATAGAAACTTTGGCAAAACTATAGAAACTTGTGCAAAATAGCACAACAAATATGCTATAACAAACGTAGTGAGTACCCCTAATGAAATAATATAAAATCAAATTAAAAAAAAAAAAAAAATCAAGAATCTATACTAATATTATAATGCTGAAGAGTTTGTTAGAACTCACTAATCTCAGAATCTACCGGCTCGAATTGAAAAATTCTTTTTGTGTTGGATAGTCCTTTTATCAAGGAAGACTTTAAGTTACATAGCATCACGCTGCAAATCTGAAGCATTAGTGGAAAATGTGGAAATGGGGATATTAACCTGGCATCCCAATGACGCCATATGATTTACCTTTTAATTTTAAAACAATTCAATTTTTTCGAAAAATTATCTTTTGCCGTAACAATTAATAAATCACAGGGTTAACATTTAAGCATGTAGAAATCGATTTACGTCAAGACTGTTTTTCCCCTGGCCAACCATTGTCAAGATCGGGATGGGGAGAAAATCAGTATTTTCTTCCACCAGAAGAAAATAAAAATATCATTTACGCAGAAGTACTTTAAAATATATTCTTTTAAAAACTTCTTTATGGCGATCATAATAACAGACATTGACGCAGACGAAGTCGCGAGCAACAGCTAGTATTTTTATATTATTAAAAACTGCCATGTTGGTAAAGTTTAAAATTAAAAATGCAAGTAAAATTAGTTTCATAAATTGAAAGCTATAGGAAAACATTCACAGTTAATTACAAATATTCCAATAGTACCAAGTGAATTTGCGTCAAATGGAACAGTGAGGTCTTAATTGATTATTCTATATCTAACAAAATAAGGAGCATCTGTAAGTTTTTGAAGGATTTTGGATTGAACGCAGGAAGATCTTAATGGTTCAATGGAGCGCCATAGTTCAATCCCATATAGAGGTTGTCTCATAGAGCGGAACTACACCTTAAGTGGAACAAAAAAGTTTATATGAACCAAGGTCCGATTATCAACAATTTTTTTTTTTGCTGTTATTTACGATTTTCATCGGAAAAAACTGAAATATACCAACTTTACGTGCATGCACAGAAATTAAAGTGGTACCTAATAAAAGAAGAAAAAAATTACCAGAAGATTTTAAAGTCAAACTCTCAAAAGCCGACTGAAAAGAAGGTGGCTTTGGGACCAACTGTCTTAAAATAATTAATGAAGTGCTGACTAGGTAGTTCTTTCTCAAGACATTTTCATGACTTGTTATTTTCATGACTTGTTATTTTCATTCTACATATTTACTTATTGTATTCTTTAGTACAGTTGTAAATTAATATAAATAAATAAAAAAAAACTCTCAAAATAAAGTGCTGTGCGCAACTTCATGCAGAAAATTAAATTTTAACACTTCTAAGAATATTTGGACATTCTAAGGAGCTCTTCTGTCGTTTGGTTTTAGATTTTCCGAATATCAGGAAAATTTCTTCATGTAGTTTTGAAATGGTCCAAAACAAACCCACTTACATAGGCCAATGAAGGATTCGAGGAGAAAAATATTGAAAAAAAAAAATACCAAAAAGAAAATGCGTGGTTAATATGTGTCTTACAAATGTCTAGTCATTATGTGGAATTGCCTCCTTGGCTAGTGGTCAAGAGAAAAGAAATAGTTCTCGTATTGACGTTAGCTTTGCAGTTTTTTTTTTTTTCTAGATTCAGATCTGTTTTATTACTACACCGTAATAGGGGGAAAACTGTTAAATGAAAGAAGTACAAGACAAGGATGAATGAAGATTGGCCCTGGAGGAAGTAGTAATAGGAAGTAAAGTCCGCCAGCCTGCCGGATACTACCAACAATAAACGACACGTGTCCATAAGATGTAGTCCAGGTGTGCAGCACGTGTGTCTGGACTTCATCACAATGTAATGATATTGTTCTCAGCATTATATAATTTATTTTTCCCATTGACTCGATTTAAAAAGTTAAAAACCGCTGCAAATGAATAAACTGTTGTTTTATTTCCAAATACCTATATTAGTGTATAACTTTATAAAAGCTGTTTATATAGCTGCTTATATTTTAGATTTTTCTCGAACTTCAATACTAACCGAGTTTGGGTGAAATATAATTATAATTTGTATCTTTTTTTTTCAACTTTTAATCGCTCTTTTGTAAATCTAAAACTCTCTACATATTTTTCTCTATCTCCAAAAATAACTGAGATATAGGCGTATTTATGTGTAAAATTTAAAATTTTCTATCTTTTTCCTCTTTTTTATATTTCCTTTCGGTTTAAAAAATACTAATACATTTTTCTCTATTTTCGAAAGTAACGGAGTTATGTCGTATTTATAGGTAAAATTTGGATTTTTAGAAAAAAATAATTATTTGCGTTTTTTAGGTTATTTGGTTAAAATGTTTGGTTAATAATTTCTTTCACTATCTTCAAAAATAACAGAGTTACAAGCGTATATATAGACAAGATTTAATTGTTTTTCGTTTTTCCTTATTTGTTTTCGTTTTTCTTGTTCGGCGCACTTTACTGATTTTAAAACTCTAAACATGTTTTTCTCTATCTCCAAAAATAACTGAGTTATTGAATGAAATCACTTTTAATCGGCTGCTATTTAAAAAATAACCAGCTGATATCAACGTATATGTATATAAACGATAGGATTTTTAAGTATTGAGTTCTCTAGTTTAGAACGATTTCATATATCTCAAAGAAGGCTTTACATTATTTTTTTACTTTCACTTACTGTGTATAGTAAGGGAAAGTATTTCCGAATTCCAGTTTTCAACGTAAATACACGTTTTAGGGTCCGTTGAGTCCAAATACCCAAGTCCCGCATAAAGATCTGTGTGTGTGGGTGTCCGTGTATGGTAACTCCCGGGCGGAAACGATAAGTCCTATGAAACTAAAATTTCATATTTAAGACAACTATACGCCCGAGACGTTACAAAACCTTTTTCATCAAAATGAGCTTACCAGAAGAGTCATTTTATACTATGAATTTTGCACCTTTTTTCGATTTTCTCGAAAACGGTACCGACGATTTTGATTAAACTCGCTATATTGATGTGAAATTTAATGGGCTTTGATATCATGTAGGTTTTATTCTGATAAAAATAGTCTGACAGGGCTTAAATGCCGATACTTTAAATTTTCTTCTTGTAAAGTACCTTTAATTTTGTATATTTTATAAAAATAACGATATTATCTATTTAGCATTGATAAATAACAGCTAAATATGCGAATTGAGCAAATTTGAAAAGCAACTAAAGGATAAAACTAAAAAAATATTTTTTTAATGAAATTTTTCATTTTTGAACATAAGAACAGTAATAAGTCACGCCACCATGAGGCCATAGTGCACCTGCAGATCACACCATATTCCTTGAATCTTATTCAGCAGTCCTATTAACCTTTATATACCCTGTCCCTTCTCCCAGGGACCACTCTCTTCAAGTCCTCGCAGTAATTACGGTACGTAATCTATGTCAGATCTAGTATAGCCATATTGTTATTATCAAGATTGTCATTATTGTCTTTTAAAGTGTTATTATCGATATTTTGTAACTTTTGAATAAATAAAATATTTTTTTTTTCAATAACGAGTACGAACACCAAAATTGGCGCCCAGAATAGGGACTGCATATTTTTATCGCAGTTTTAAGAACCGAGTTTCCGCAGATACGAACTTTTTCCGCAAATCCAGAATTAGGACTACCGCCTAGGATTCCTCACCTGTGAAGACTCAAGATTTTGGCTTACCTACCGAGGACTACCAACTTCGAGATCTTCAGATTCTGGACGAGTTCACTCACCCCGAGCATCTCGCAACGCAGGCAAAGTCTCTTATCTGCACTCAACCTTGGCCGGACTTCACTGTCGTCAGGTATCCAGCTCAAGGACAGATCTTCACACCCCGTCGAAGATTATTTTGACAGCGTACTCAATTTTTGTAAGTTAATTTCCTTTACTATTGTAATTTTATGTCTGATGATTATTTAGATTCTTTAATCCTGCGAGTAAATAATTTAATATTAACTACAAATATGGCAAGCTTTCAAATTAAATCGGCAGACTACGATCATATCCCTAATTTTAATGGAAATCCACACAATCTGTTAAAATTCGTGACAGTTTGTAGACAAGTTTACCAAATCGTGTGTAAACCGGACAACTCGTTTAAGGAACTAAACGAACAAAGATTATTAAGTAAACTTTTAGCAAAACTTACGGATGAAGCTGATTATATAAATACAACGTGCGAATTTAGTCGTGTTGAAGAATTACTAAATTATCTCGAAAGAACCTTCAGAGACAGCCGCTCAATTGAACAATTATCGCATGAATTATTTAATAACAAAATACATCATAAGGAACACCCTCTTGATTTCCTTCAAAGAATTGATAAGATCCGCACTTTAATAATTTCTAAACATCGGATAGAAAACACACCAAATAGAGAAACAATTATTAGCGCATTAGAGAAAAGTATTCTTTATTTTTTTTACACTAACATGCCCCTTCACATAAGAACATATCTTATGACTAAAGCAGAAAAGTTAAGAACATTAGATGATTTGAGAAATTTAATTCAGAATGAGAACCATCTACTCTTCGATGACCTCATAAATTCGGGAAATATGAGAAGACCCGGAGAACATGATTACAAAAGAGGCTTCGACCATAAGAAAAAGTTCGATAAAAAACATCACAAACGATTTAATAATTGGCAAAATCCCAATAACCCGTATAACCCACATAATCAAAGACAAGAGCATCAATATCGACAACAAGAACCTCCACAAGACTACCGGCAGAATAATAATAATAATAATTATTACCAACAATGGCCCCGTCAAGAACAACAAAGGTATTTCAACGGTTCAGGTCGATACCGGAATCAAAATTATAATAATAATAAGAAAGATGAAAATCCAACTGTATCCATGAGAACAGTTAGCGCATTCGGAAATAAACCGAAACAGCCTAATTTCCAAATTCAGCAAGAAGACCCGAAAGACCAAGAAATCAGAGAATTAAGAGAGAAATTAGAAAAATTAGATCCAAATAATTCTTTTTTAGAGAAAGGCCCGCCAGACAATCAAAACACATAAAAGAAGAGAATAAAAGCCAACTACCTTATGTTAAAGACCACGCGAATCGTAAATGGCTTATTGATACCGGATCTTGGAAGAATTATATAAGACCAGACATTGTACCACCAGATGTTGAAAGGGAAAAAGAAAATTTTACAATAAAAACAGCAACCGGAGAAGAACTTGGCACGGAATCTATTTCAGTTTATTGCAGAAATAATTTTCTTAAAAACCCCGAAAAAATAAAATTTTATCTATTTAATTTCAGTCCCAATTACGAAATACTACTAGGAAATGAGACAATGAGGGAAATGAAATTTAATATCGATTTCGAAACCAACAAAATAAAAACTCGCTATACAGAGTTTGATTTTATTATGGAAGACGAAGTTTTAAAATTAGTTTTGAAAGAAGGCGAAAATCAGATAAAAGTAGAACAAAATAAAAATCTATATTTTATTGACTATGAAGATGATAAGATTAAAATTAAACCTGGCATCTATGATCAAAATATAATAATCGACAGTAAAGTTAACGAAACCATATATTTACCTTTATACTATTTGCAAAAAGAAGAAGTAGAATTAACAGATTCTAATAAAAAAGGAAACCATGAAATAATAAAACAAATCTCCCAACTAATCAGAACCGACCATATACCTCCTCAAGAAAAATCAAATTTAATTAAATTATTATCGAAATATCCATCAGTATTTAAGACTGAAAATGATCCCCTTTCAGCCACTGATTTATTGGAGCATAAGATTAAAACAAAAACCGAAGACCCGATATATTCGAAAAATTACAGATATCCCCACCAATTCAAAGAAAATATTAAGGAAGAAATTAAAAAGATGTTAGAATCCAAAATAATAAGACCCAGCAATTCCCTTACAATTCTCCCGTTTGGATTGTCCCGAAAAAGCCAGACGCATCAGGAAAAAGAAAAATACGAATGGTGATTGATTACAGGAAATTAAATCGAGAAACAACCCCGGATAAATTCCCCATTCCTAATATTGAAGACCTTTTAGGCAAATTAGGAAAAGCGACGATATTTACAGCAATGGACCTTTGCTCAGGCTTCCATCAAATAAAAGTCGAAGAAAGTTCTATCCCAAAAACAGCATTTTCTACAGATCAAGGCCACTTTGAATTCCTTCGCATGCCATTTGGACTCAGTAATGCCCCAGCAACGTTTCAAAGAGCCATGAATATCATTTTTTCAGATTCTATTAACGTTTTAGTCTATATGGACGATATTATAATTTTTTCTGAAAATTACAAAGATCATTGGAAACATTTAGAAGAAACTCTTAAAAAGTTAGAAAAACATAACTTAAAGATTCAGCTCGATAAGACAGAATTTTGCAAGAAAGAATTGTTATTCCTCGGACATATTATCAGCGAACGCGGCATAGAACCTAATCCAGAAAAGATAAAAGCAGTAAAAGATTTTAAACTCCCTAAAAATGAAAAAGAAATTAAAAGCTTTTTAGGATTAACTGGTTTCTATAGGAAAATGATACCAAATTACGCAAAGATAGCTTCCCCATTAACGAGATGTCTTCGAAAAGATCAAAAAGAAATCAAACCAGAGTTATATGAAAACGCTTTTGAGAAATTGAAACAACTTGTATGTAGTAGTCCCATTTTGCAAATTCCAGATTTCAATCAGGACTTTTTCTTAACAACTGACGCAAGTAATTTCGCCATTGGTGCAGTATTAGCACAGAAGAAAGATGGAAAAGAACTCCCTGTATGTTTTGCATCCAGAACACTTAATAAAGCAGAACAAAATTACTCAACAACGGAAAAGGAATGTTTAGCCATTATTTGGGCTTGCAATCATTTTCGACCCTACTTATACGGTAGAAAATTTTTCATATATTCAGATCACAAACCTTTAGAATATTTAAGAACGTGTAAAACACAGAACGCCAGATTAATTAGATGGAAATTATTGTTAGAAGATTTCGAATATGACATAAAATACATTGAAGGAAAGGCTAATAGAGTCGCCGATCATTTATCCCGTTACCCTATTGAAGAAAGGAAATTAAAAGAACCAGAATTTGATATTTTTCATACAGAAAATTCTCCTAATAACTATTCACAAGAAATCGTAGATTTATTACAAGAAATGGGAATAGAAGAAACCCAAGAAGAAGCTAACAATGAAAACTTAGAAGGAATTAATAATGATGAAAACATAGAAGAAAATAATAATGGTGAACACCAAGAAATAATTCAAGATGATATATCTTCTTTAGCAACGCAGCACTCCACAGAATCCTCCGATAACAGAATCTTAATAGTTGATGATAAATCTAGACCAGTAAATGTTGAGAAAAATCAAATAATAATAAAAAAGGGACACGCGAAAATTCAACGCGAAACAATATTCAATAATAAGCAAAGAACAACAATTGAATTTACTTGGCCTTATCATGAAAACGATTTTGAAATAGAAGAAAAACTTTTGGAAATCTTAAGACCAAATATAACTTACGGCATATACTGCTCACCCATATCAGATTCTATAGAAAGTGAAAATAATTGGTATAATGCATTATTTAATAAAGTTGCATCACTCATTAGAGAAAAATTTCCCACAAATAGAATTAAAAGATATTATAAACTATTGCCAGATGTAAAGAACACGGAAGACCAGAAATTACTTATCCTTGATTATCATATCGCCAAGACATGCCACAGAGGTATAAATGAAACATATTTAGTTTTGAAAACCAAATTTTATTGGCCCAATATGAAAGATCATATCACAGAAATTATAAACAAATGTGACACATGTGGAAAAGGCAAATACGATAGAAGACCTATAAAACAAAAATTTAAAATTACTCCCACACCTGAGAAACCCTTTACAGATTTAATGATTGATACCTTACACATGAGTAATTATTACATTTATTTAATAGTAGATACTTTTTCCAAAAGAATATTTTCTTATTACGCAACGAGTTATAATGCCATAGAAAGCATGAAAGTATTGAAAAAATATTTAGCATATTTTCCAAAACCCCAAAAAATATCATGTGACAACGGAAGAGAATTCGACAATAACTTGTTTAAAGATTTTCTAAACTACTTAAATATTGAATTACATTATACTACCCCCAATCACCCTAACTCTCTTGGATTGCTTAATCGAGCAAGCTCTTCGTTATTAGAAATTTTAAGACTTATAAACATAGAAAACAAAGATGATAAAGAGGAAGATAAGTTAGAGCAAGCAACGACAGCATATAATAATTCCCTTAATCAAGATCTTAAAATGACCCCTAACGAAATAACTTTCGGTATCACTAATGAAACTTATAATGAATCCCCGGAAATAAAAGAATATCTTGTTCATGAGTACCATCGGAAAATGAAGCAGCTTTTCGAAATAACTAAGAAAGGTATAGAACAAAATAAAGAGAGAAAAATAGGCAAGTTAAATGAAAATAGAGAAGACATAGAAATCCCGGAAGATGTGTATATAAAGAGACAACAGAAAAAGAAAATAGATCCTAAATACGAAAAAGGAAAGTATGTTGATAAAAGATTTCAAAATAGAAATAAAGGTAGAAAGAAAAAACTCCACCCTGATCAAGTCAAACGACCGAAAAAGGTCACTAAGAAAAAGAAATCAAATAATAATAATAATAAACCTAGTACAAGTCAAAAAAAACCCAGAAATAACTGATGAAGATATTGAGAATGTCATAAAAGAAATAGAAACGTCTAATGTTACAGGAGTCAGCCAAGATGACTTTGAGTTCGACGACGAATTGTTTCAAGTATCTTCTGATCGCAGCGCTTACGGTTCAGATACAGACCCTGCTAATACAAGATTTATCTGACGGACCAGGAGCATCCATCGTACAAATTAATCCATCTTTTATAATTGAAGATTGGTACACATTTTTACATTATAAGAATCTTACAAATTTAACAAGAGAAATTCAAACCCTTAAGATTAGCATTGACGTATTAACAATTAGTAATGAATATAAAACTTTGCATAATATTATTGAACAAAAATATAACAAGATATTAGAAAAAATTAATCATATTGTAAATATAAATCGGAATAACCGATCAAAAAGAGGTTTAATTAACGGACTAGGCAATGCTATTAGTTGGCTCACCGGCAATATGGACGCCGATGACAAAGAAAAGTATGATAATATTTTAAATAAAATCGAGAGAAATATGTATCACATAGAGCATAATGAAAATGTTAGATTAGGATTAAATAAAGAATTAACATCTAAACTTAATAAAGAAATAATTGTTTTAAATAAATATAAGGATAGTATAGAAAAAATAAATAATTTTACAGATTTAGCTCTTACTAAGTTAATGTATCATGATTTATTAGCCGTATTAGATTTAGTAGAAAATCAATTAAATGATATAGAATTTTCCTTAGAACAATGTAAATTAGGAATTACCCATCCAAGCATATTAACGACTAGAGAACTAGAACAATTAAACATACCGTTCGGAGAACCAATCACAGAAAATGTAGAATTAAACTGGTTACTTAGCTCCACATTTTGTTCCCTATCAGATACAGGATTAATTTATTATTTTATTAAAATCCCTTTGAAATCATTGCCAAAAACAACTTATTATGCTATGTCATATCCAGTTACAAGGAATAATAAAGTCATTACTCTAAAGATTAAAGAACAACTAATCATTAGATTTAAAAATTCGTTTTACAATGGAAATTGTATTAAATTCAATAATCATCATTACTGTAAAGACATGATAGAGATTAAGGACAAATGTATTTTAGAATTATGTAAGAATATAGAATTAAATGATTGTAAAGCTGTAGAAATAAGAACAAACCCTATAATCAAACTTATACCCACATTACACCAATATTTAACCTTTAATATTAGCAATGTAACAACTAGTGTAACAAACACACAAATGTATCATCTACCATCTACTAGCCTCCTTAATCTTAATGAAAAAGAGAAATTTGTAAATATAAATGTACCACTTTCTTATGTTGACAATGTAAATATTCCTTTTATTTCCTATCATTCTGTTAATAATAAAACTATTGTATCAACAAATTATACTTTTGAGGAATTACAACAAATAGACTTAAGTAATATAGAAATAGAAGAATTAGAACCTTATGATATAACTGTATCCCAATTTATTTCTTATATATTTTATGTAATATGTTTATATCTTTTATGCTATAATCTTTATCGTCAGTATTGTAAACTGGAATTACTGTGTTCTAATCCTTCAAATGATAATCCAAGTACCCATCCTCAACCACCTGAATGTTTTGATGGCAGAGCCAGAGCTTGGTTTCAATATTTACAGAATAGACAAACCGTCCCAAATCCTTAAATTTAGAGTTCAGTGGGCTTCACTCTCATAAGGACGGAGGAGTCACGCCACCATGAGGCCATAGTGCACCTGCAGATCACACCATATTCCTTGAATCTTATTCAGCAGTCCTATTAACCTTTATATACCCTGTCCCTTCTCCCAGGGACCACTCTCTTCAAGTCCTCGCAGTAATTACGGTACGTAATCTATGTCAGATCTAGTATAGCCATATTGTTATTATCAAGATTGTCATTATTGTCTTTTAAAGTGTTATTATCGATATTTTGTAACTTTTGAATAAATAAAATATTTTTTTTTTACAATAACGAGCACGAACACCAAAATTATATACTTGTGCAATATACCGTCAAAAGCTAAATATTTTAGAAAAAAATATTATCTTATACACAAGCTTTGCATGTTAATAGGGAGTGATGAAAAGCCGTTTAAACTAATTGATTATTTTAGATAATAATATAATAGATTTTTTAATAAAACACATGTTTCTATAGAAATTCCATTTAATTAATTCTTTAATGGTTTCACTGATATTTATCTCTTTCTGTATTTGAAAATTCTTTAATCGTTTCTAAAAACGGAGGTAAGTGAAAAGTCGTGTGTTGCCCGCACCAGATTTTTTCCATTTTAATTTGATAAAAGTAGCGTAGACCAAATGTATATTTAAAGCGAAATCATATGAATTCGTTATGAGTTTGTTTTTGTTGTTTCTATAAAAAAATAATAACATAGAGCCGTTCATTAGGTGCCACATCATAAAACGGAATTTTAAATCCTCTAATAGAGTATTTGGTAATGACCAACTGCTGAAAGATTAAAACGCCCAGTGACGTCGTATTTAAAAAAACTTAAATTAAGTTAACCCACTTCTCTTTTAATCATAGAAGCTAATGTTGACACTATCTAATAACAGCTTTGACTAATGACAAAAAAAAAGTCTGAATAATAAAAATTAGATTAAAAGGAAACATTTGATTATTTTAGTTTTGACAAGTTTTTAAAGAACACAGAAGAGAAAGACCAATATTTAAACAGACTTAGGTGTAAGCAAAGTTTTTTGGCGATGGAAAAAAAAAACTATTTAAATAAATTTATAACCCATTTAATAAGAATTTAATAATTAGTTCATTTTATGACTCAGTTTTTTCATAATTAATTTAATACTATTTTAAATTCTTATATATTTTTTTTTAATCTTGCTTATTTAGATATAATACAACCTGTCACCTTTGACAATAAGTATTACAGCTAGGAGAAATCATTTATCTTAAACGTACAAAATAAACAAAAATAAATATATACATAATTACAAGAAGAAATAAATTTTTAAAAAATACACACAAAAAAGTTAATAATAGGAAAGAAAAAAATAAAATAATAACAACCTTGGCCACATGCATATCTATATACAATATTTACACACTGCCTTTGAGATCTCCGGATCAAACTCCGAGACGGGTGTAAGGTTTTGTTAGTGACATGATATGGGACATTGACTGTTGTTTTAAGATCTTTAGACTGAAAGGATTGGATACGTTTCGTATTAGAAAATTTTGCTGTTTCCCACAGTTCAAGTCCGTAGGTCCATATGGGTTCAAGAATAGTCTTGTAAATTAATAGTTTGTTGTCCGTTGATTGATGAGATTTTTTAATATATTTATCCTTGATTTCAAAAACCCATCATTTGAACATGTATATTTCAACATAGTACTGATTTTTATTATATCTTCGATAAATCACCACATATTTAATTTAAAAACAAAATTTAATTGCATTTTCTATAATTTTCAAATGTTTTCTTGGTCGCTTGTAATCTTAATATTTTAGTATTTAAAAATTGTTGAATTCTGCAATTATTATTATTAATAATGACCTGTGTATAAAAATTTTAATTTAACGTCTAATAATTATTAACGATTAAATAAGTTTTTATGTACTAATAAAGTTATAGTTATAGCGTTTAGAATAATTATTCAATTATATAGTAAAAACAATTAAGTGGATATAATCTTAATGGTTATAGCTCAACCATTAGGTCTAATTTGAGGTTAATTCTATGAGGTCTGGAATAGTAATTGTCAATAAGCAGTTTGGGCAAAACGTTTATAACAATTTTCTTGTTATAATCTATATTTATATCTTAACGAATAATAGTAAATATAATATTATTTTATAATATATCTATTTAAGAATTCTTGACTTCTATCAACCTTATTTATTCATTTTAAACTTTTTTAAATCTCTTTTTTTTCATTGTCCCAATATTTAAGTCTAAAATTAATTAAAAAAAATTAAAATGAGTTAAAATTAATTAGGTCAACATACATTTTTTTTATATACATATTATTTTTTATGATTCGTTTGACTTGAGGAAGTTTTTCTTATTTTTACACACTAAATCAAGAATAATTTTCTTTTATCATATCTTTATTATTATAATTAACTATATAACTCGTCAACATTAGTGGACGGTTCAGGGCTTTGTCCCCATTAATAAATATAACTAAAACTTTTTTAAACTATTTTATATTTGATAATGGAGACAAAGCCCTGAACCGTCCACTAATGTTGACGAGTTATATAGTTAATTATAATAATAAAAATATGATGGAAGAAAATTATGCTTGATTTAATGTGTAAAAATACATATTATTTTAAAATGTCATAAATTAGAATTGTCAAATTATTTTACAATTATTTATAAATTTACCCATTATTTTTATTTGCATTGTTATATAATTTTTAATAGCTTAATGTTACATGATGAATAAATTATAAAAAATTATATAATATTTTTTAAGATATGAATGTTATTCTGTTACATATGAAATATAAAGATATATTTTGTTTTCAATTAATTAACTTTTATCAATATAGACTAAATAAACTATGAGGAAAGTGAAAAGATGCATTTTCTTTGTTCCTCTTTGGGCTGACAGTGCATTTCTAGTGAATGCATCGTTGATGAATGATAATTGTTCACTCTCCCTTTAAACAATCGATTATACATTGTTTCAAACTGTATTCTCTGTAATAATAATTATAATTAGTTCCTTATTGTAAGTTTAGACAATTTAGTATAGTTGTCTAAACAACGCATGAATACTGTTCATCATAATTTATCCCTTTAGTAGGAAACATTTTTGTCCTTATTTTTCATAAAATAAATGTTATGCATATATATATCTTATAATATATACATATATATTCGTTTATTTTCATTCCGACACAAATAACTTTATTATGAATGTGACTTTTCATGATGATTTACTTAAAAAATAATAATAATTATTTTCAAAATCATTTGATTTAATATTTTCGTTTGACTTTCACTTACTATATACGAGTGTAGTAAGGGAAAGTATTGCGATCGTGAAAATATTCGTAGTCCAGTTTTCAACGGAAATACACGTCCCCTGAATCCAAATAACAAAGTCCAGCAAAAAGGTCTCTGTGTGTGTGTGGTAACTCCCGGGCGAAAACTAAAAGTCCTATGAAACTGAAATTTAAATACATGTGCAATATACCGTTGAAAAACTTAAGATTTTAGAAAAAATATAATCTTATACACAAGCTTATAATATTTCCTTATTTAATATTTTTACTTTTATAATATTTATATTATATAATATTTCCTTACAAGCTTATAATAATTCCATTTTCATTAATTCTTTAATGGTTTCACTCATTTTTATCTCTGACTGTACTTGAAAATTCTTTAATCGATTTTAAAAATGGAATTAAGTGAAAGTCGTTTTTAATTAAGTTGCACGCACCAGATTTTTATCACTTATGTCTCGTATTAAAACATTTTTTTTTATTGGTCTCCATTATAAAATTGTGAATCAGGTACGTGCTTGGAAATGAAAACACTCTGTTACCACACTTGTTTATCTTCATACCTTATTTAACTCAATGTAAATATATTTAAACTTTTATGAACTCTTTTATTTATTTTTTTTTAAATAAATGGGTAAGAGTAATTTCTACTGTTTACGATCTTACAAAGTAATACAATTTTTTCTCTGATGCGAAAACACGTATAAGATGTGGCTAGGGACTCTCATACTTAAACCTGCTTCGTATTTCATTCCCTGACCGCACTCCAACCAAATTCTTGACTTAATAGGAAGGAGGTGTAGTCCCCGCTTTCGGTCCACGTCCCTCAAGGAGGCTGCGTGTTTCCTTTGTCACTTGAAGCCTTTCTCTTTTGGAATCCCCACTAGGATCCGATTCAACCCTCACATGAATCTAAAGATATATTCTAAGGTAAAATCGAGCAGGATTTCTTCATTCAAAGCCATCCGTTTCTGAATGATTATTTATGTATTTTTCCTTGCATCTACAGCCAAAAAATTAGGAAGAAATAAGCACATTTATCACGACCAAAGCACCACCTTGTCCAGCTGTTGAACAATCGAGGAACATTATGAAACCTTAATGTGTACTGAACTCAATCTTTATGGCTTGTATTGGTAAAGGTTTCCTTTTTTCTCAATTGTGCTTTTATAGCTATATTTTCCTCGAGAAAAAAAAATTAAGAATATATATTTTTTTTTTTAAACATATTTATTGATATTTACAACTGTATTATTATATACAACAAGTAAATGCGATGGACATAGTAAACTGACATGAGTTACATGTAGAGACGCTTCCCATTGGCAGCACTCTAAAAGTATTTTAAACTAGAAGGTCTCGAGGCCATCTTCTTTTCAGACGCCTCGGAGGATTGTCAGGAATGGAAGAGGATGACAGAATAGAAACTAGTGGATTAGAGTGGAAATGGAGTTTTTCATGGAATGATTGATACCTGGTTCGTGCTAATTCAGAAACTATGGGAATTAAGGTCTTTATGGATGAGCTATCGTGACAAATAGGCGTTAAGGATTTTACGAAGGATTTTGGATTGTAAGGATTGGATACGAGAAGAATTCGATGGTTTAGTAGAGCCCCATAGCTCTATTCCGTAAGTCCATATCGGTCTTATGATGGTCATATAAATAAGTCTTTTGTAATTAAGTGGTAGGTTGGAACGTTTGTCCAGTAAGTGTTGAAGTAGTCGAAAACGTCGGGCAGTTTCTTGTCGTTTCAGTCTTGTATGGAGATTCCAAGTTAGACGTTTGTCAAGGTGGAGTCCTAGATATCGAATCTGTTCAACAGGGGCTAGTGGAGTGTCTTTAAAGGATACTGTAGGGCAGGAAGTCATGGGTTTACGACGAAGGGTAAATGTTATCTGGTGGGATTTGTTAGAATTAATTTTAATCCTCCAATTCTGGCACCATACTTCAAGGTCTCGGATGTGGGATTGAAGCGTGTGGGAGGCTGTAACAGGATCATTATCTACTGATAGCACACACGTGTCATCAGCATAGGTAGAAAGGAAAGTGTTTGGATGGGTTGGGATATCAGCTGTATAGACTGTATAAAGAACGGGTCCTAAGATGCTGCCTTGAGGAACACCAGCAGATTGAGAAAACAGGGAAGAATAGGAACTATTGTGATTTATTTTAAAAGATCTATCAGCGAGGTAGGATTGGATAATTAGAAAATAGGTAGGAGGAGGAATAGACGGAGCTTGTAAAGCAATATCGGGTGCCAGACTCGGTCAAAGGCCTGTAATTAAGACTATTAAAATGGAAAAACACTGACAAGAGAATAGACAAGAATAATTGAAATCACATGTTATTTGGAAGTTACAAAAAAAATATATAGTATTATTTATTCCGTTCACAAGAGTACTAAGATGAATTGTTCTGAAGTGTTGGTTTCATAGACGTTTAATTTATCGAGAATGATATTTTTGAAATGCTCAAACAAAAATAATTTATTGTTTAATCTCTAAAGTTCTGCATAATGGAGACAAAAAGCAGCCTTTCAAGTGGGACATTATACACAAAATATTTTTTAAATTTGATGCATTTGTGGACAGGATGGAGTATAGAAAATTAGTAATAGAATGACATGTAGACGATTTTCATTTGTTTTCTAAATTTATTTATTTTATTCTATTATTTAATTTTTATCAATATTAATGTATATGGGAGCCCGTGGCTGAGTGCCTAGCGCAATAGTCTCGCACGCTAAAGTTTATGAGTTCGAATCCCAGTCCCGGCGGGACTTTTATAAGGTTGTAATTACATGGAGATTCACTCACAGCCTCTACCCCAGGTATGTGAGACCCTTCAGCTTACTGGTGGTTACTCACGAAAATAGGCGTAGGGGGTGATGACTCTACCCTGCAGAATTACATCGAAAAACATGGTGAGTATATTCTCCTGGGAGATTACACCACGCGGCCCTGGGCCTTCACGGCCTGTTGCGCCAGAGAAAAAAAAAATATATATACATTTTTTTTAAATTTATTTTTATTTATTTATAAAATTTATTTATTATTTAGTTTTTAAGTTACTATAGTATCATTTTCTATAAATTCCATGTTCAAAATATGTAAATGGAAATATGTTAACTTGTTGTTTTATAACGATACGCGTTGTATTGTAAGAAGGTAAGAGTAGAAAAAAATGTACCATTGAAGGGTTACTGTAATGTAACTGAAATTTATTTATGTAATATCAGATACTATGAAAACGAAGCGGCAGTATGAAAACGATTAAAATAAATATAATTCTGTAATAAAATATATAATTTACTGTTAAAATATAAGCTATAAATGATATTTGATTAAAGCAGGGGTTGTTTGAGATCACCTATGGTGTAGTGGCAAGCATAACAGCCTTCATAATTCAAGGTTAAAACTCGGCAGACATCACTAGTATTTTCAAAGATAGAGGAACAATCCTTGGTTATGTCTTTCTTCAGAAGGAGCATAAAATGGTGGTCAGTATCCATTGTGATGTCAGGTACTTGTAAAGATCCCTATCCTAATTATTAAACCTAGATAGACACAATTTAGGACTCTTGCTGATTAGTAGTTTACACTGATGTTAAAGGAATAGAAAATACTTGAATAAGGTTGACGAATAATCTTTTTGTGAGGTTATTAAATTATCTAGAAGTGAAATTTCTGTGAAAATTGAAAAATCCATTTTTTAAATTTCTTTTGTAAATCCTCTCCAAGTTGAAAGATTTAATAAATTGTATGGAATTCCTTTTAAAAGAATATTTTATAGAAACGTTGAAATAAATATTAAAGTTTCCTTTTATATTTCTACTGGTTGTTAAACATTCGGTGAAGATAGGAATACAAAGGTTTATTAGAAGTTTAAAAAAAAAAAAAAATCGTTATCCAGTTTTTCATTGAAGTAAGTTTGTTACTTTCAGAGTTCTTTAAAGAAAAAAAAAATGAAAAAAAGGAGAAAAGTAAAGATCACGATGAAAGATCGTTTTTAAGAATCAAAGAAAAAAACTCAATCCAGGAAGTACAAGCTTAAAATAGAATATAAGAGCCCTAAGAAGGGAAATATAAACCCAAGATATCTAAGTAATGACTGGAGAAAAACATGGGAGAATTTTTATCTTTAAATTCACTTCAGATTTTCAAAGGGTATTTCAAACATATTCCGTTGGAAGTATATATTTTAAAATATATACGAAACTCACCTTTCTCTCATAACCTGTTTGAGCTAGACTTGCCGCACGCACAAGACCTTTTTGGAAGATTAGGTTAATTCGAATCAGGGATCTTCAAACGTGTATTTCTGTTAAAACTCGGTATTAACCCTGGATATTTAGAAATGACATTTGAGGGGATAACTTTGTTTTGTATTGCTTGTGATCAATCTAAATAAATCGGGTGCAAAAGAAAATCCAAACTGAATTTCGTAGTAAAACGCGTACCACCCAATTTTTGCTTCATCCAGCGGCGCGACATGCCGTGTAGGCCATGTCGCAGGCCTGGGGATTACACTCACGTTTATTGATGTATTTTATAGGTTAGGGTCATCACTCACTACGCATAATTTTGTGTGTGGCCACCAGTTGGCTGACGGATCTCACATACCCGGGGACAGGCTGTGAGTGCATTCCCATTTATTGCACGCTTGAAAAAGTTAAGGCGCGCTAGCCACTCAGCCATAGGCTCCTCCCCCCCCCCCCCCCCGAGTTACAAATTTCTCCCAGTTATGATTTATGGTGTAATTTATAGAAAGATTATTATTTATTTTGTTGTTAGCTGGACCAGAGCATCTATTGAAGCTGAAAACATATGGTCCGCGCAACACATGGCCTTCTCTTACTTTCGTTATTAAAACCAATTTGAGAATATTTAAACAATGTTAAAGATGAGAATAAATTGTAAAAGGGTCAATAACATCGTGTTTCGATAGAAACATGTGTTTTATTAAATTATTTCTTTTATTATTATCTAATATTCATAATAATCTAATAATCGGTTAATTTAATCTGCTTTTTATCACTCTCCATTAACTTTTAAAATTTTTGTGTATAACATAATGTTTTTTCTAAAATCGTAAGCTTTCCAACGGTATATTACACGTCTATATTATTGTTCTTATATTCAAAAATACAAAAATTGTATATTCGTAGTATTTGCTATGTTTTTATAAATTATCGATAGTTAAATGAGAATGGTTGACTGTGTGTATAAATGGGAGAAATTACTTGAGAGCGTCAAATAAACACACTATAGGGAAAATTCAGAATAAAAAAAAAATTGTTTTACCATTTTTTCATGGAAAAACTTAGGTAAATCTATTTAGCCTGGCATATAAATTATTCGAATTTTCGTTCGAATGAAAAGATAATAGATAATTTCAATTTATTCCATATTTAAATAATAGATAAAACAATTTATTCGTTATTCGAATATAAAGTTAATCATTCATTATTTGAAATGAATTTTATCCTACGCTGCCTCAAATTATTCACTTTTAATTTACTATTAAAACTAATATTCTATATATTTTGAGATTCTTTTGGATAAAAAAAAAACAAAAAAAAAAAAAAAAAAAAAAAAAAAAAAAAAAAAAAAAAAAAAAAACGTTAAAGCAAGGTGTAGTGCTTATATTTAAAGAGAAAAAAACTTTAGGGTCTTTTACATCAACCCCCCAATACCACCTATTAATGTTCTTCGGTTTTTCTACCACAGTTTATGTTTGTCATGACTCACTAAAGGTACGTGCTATTAATTACAATTCTTAATTTTAATTTCATAATTATCATTTATTATATTATTATTAGTGTTTATAATATCATATTTGCATTTCTTTATTTTGTCATTGCCTTCATTTTTACATTTATAATTTTTAATTGCCAAGCTGCATCGATGAATATCTCTTATGTTGTTCTGATGTTTGCAGCCCCGATGATGGCTCACATGTCTGATCCGAAAAGTAGGCAAAATGAACATATTTTTAACACGACTGAATAGTAATTATTTTTACCAATGATAGTTATAACAGTCAGTCGACTGCCATACTGTTAGATATATAGTCATACATCCTCGATATTTTTAGTCCTTAGTTTTCTCTATAGGGAGCAGCATTGAACGGAAAAACTCACGAGCGAAAAAAAAAAAGTCGTTAAAGTAATAATACTTATGTGTGCTATCGTAAGTCGTTCCACATCTTAGGGATGTAATATTTTACGAGTATATGACATATGACATGGGTATGAATACGCAAGACAGACAGCGAATTGTACTCAGTTTGGAATGATCCTTCGTTATAGATTCTTCCAGATAAGATGGGCAGATTAAAGCGAAGCGATTTGCATTAAAAGGAAAGCATCATCAATCGTGGAGAGCCGTGAAGGTGGTCACAGAAGATTAGACTTGCATTATTTCCCGAGTGGTCCCGAAGTAGATGACGGAGGAGCAATGGTCCATGGTCGCAACGATCCATCACAGGGGCAGGAGGACCCGTCGTGCGATCTGACCTGGGTTCGACTCCCGTGATATATGATCTACCACTTCCAGAATTGACTAACTCAATGTGACAAATTGTCATTATTCTTTAACTTTCAGTCACCTATATATGAATTATATGGTAAGAGAGAGGATTGCGATTGTCAAAATTTTCGAATTTTAGTTTTCAAAGGAAATACACATTTTAGGGTCCCTTTAGTTTAAAAAAACAAGTCTCAAAAAAATGGCCTGTATGTGTGTCCGTATGTGGCGAGTCTAGCGCGAAAACAAAAAGACGTACGAAACTGAAATTACATATTTAATAAAACTATACGCCCGAAATGTAACAGTGACTTTTTCACTATCGGCTAACCGTAAGTGCTACTTTATGCTATGCATTTGGGATCTTTTTACAATTTTCTTAAAAACAGTTTCAACGATTTTAATTTAACTTTGCTATATCGACGTAAAATGTAATAGGCTTTAACATAATATAAGCTTCATTCTATTTGAAATTTCAGAGCTTAAATGCCGAAATTTTAAAATTTCTTCCTCTAAAGTACCTTTAATTTTGCATATTTTATAAAATTAACTATATCATCTGATTAGCATTGATAAAAAACAGATAAATAAAGAAGTTCAACGAATTTGATAAGTAAATAAAAGAGAAAAGATCACAAATATTTTTGTACACTAAGTAACTAACCTGGTTGCATTAGATATGAGTCGTATAATTATGGTTTTTTTGGTTGTTAAGGAAAAACATGAGCATGGAAATTTTATAATTCTCGTTTTTTCTTGAGCCAACTGTAATTGGTAAACCAAGCCAAAAAGTGAAAAGACGAACGAAAATTAAATTACATTTTAATGTCAACTATACATCTGGGACAAGTATACAGCATCTTCTTCAACAAAATCGACGAACTTTAAGAGTCAGAAGTGACTTTACATTTTACTAATAACTCTAACGATTTTGATAAACCGCCTAATATTTACGTAAACTTTACTGGAACATATTATTTATTTTTCTTGGAATAGTCTGATAAGGCTTCTATATATTCTGAGAGATATATGAAATGAAAATGAAATGAAATGAATGAAATGAAAAAATAATTTTTATTCTGGGACAGCTAGTCCCCTAAGAATAATATAAATGTACATTAAAGTATTAATCTTCTGGCTATTACGTCTACAAAATATACATCATACAACAAATTATACTGCATATTATGAATAAAAAAAAATTTTAAAAATGCATACATTCACTTAAACACACAGCATATATATGTACAAGGTAATATTGCAACCTTATAATTGAAAAAAGAAATAAAATGAACTGAAACATTGAATAATAAAAAATAAAAAAATAATAAATAAATAAACAGTGTATATAGTCAAAACTTATAAAGGCGCGGTAGACTGATATTCAAGGAGATGGATAAATAGTTTATGCTTGAAGGAAGTTAAGGATTGGGATGTACGAATAGGCATGGGTAAGGAATTCAAAATGAAGTAGCACGAATAACGAAAGATCTCTTGAAGGAAGTAGTTCTGTAGGAGGGAATGAACAGGTTCAGCGACTGGGATCTTGTGTTGATAGAATGGACAGAGGAGAGTGGAGTGAACATGTTATAGATATAAAGGGGTTTTTTGGTTCTAAGGGATTTATAAAGATGGGTTCCTAGGAAGTACTGCCGTCGGAATTTCGGATAAAGCCACTTCAACTCGGCATACCAGGCTGAGACATGAGAGCGCCGAGGGATTCCGAAGATGAATCTAATGAAGCAGTTCATTAATCTCTTCAGTCTCATCTCAAGCGTCTCTGACAGTCCGCCAAACACCAGGCAGCCATAATCGAAGTGGGGGAAGATAAGAGAGGAAACTAGAAGCTGGCGGGTTTTAAGAGGTATTTGATCACGGAATCTGAGGAACTGTTTGATGCTATGGATTTTCTGGAAATTTGAGAGATATGATTATTCCAGGATAGGTTTTGGTCGAGGAATATACCTAGGTTTTTAACAGATGTGTGGAAGATGATGGGTCTATGATTGAGGTAGAGTAGTGGGTGACAGGTGAGGGAGTTGAGGAGATGTTTGGAACCAATGAGGATGGCTTTGGTTTTGTCGACATTAATCTTTAGACCATTATTGATGGCCCATAAATTGATGCTGTCAATGTCTTCTTGTAATTTTTGGACCATCTCAGGCATTTCAGAGGGATGGAAGGAAAGGTAAATTTGGAGGTCATCAGCATACAGGTGATATTTAGAGTTATGTATGGAATTAGGGAGATCATTGACATAGATGGAGAACAGGATAGGTGAAAGTGCTGACCCCTGAGGAACTCCATGAGTTAACGGAATAGGCAAGGAAGGAGGTTTATTTGGGATTATCACATATTGGGATCGATAAGATAAGAAGGAAATAAACCAGTTTATTACATTTTCGGATACTGGAAGGTTTCTGATTTTGGAGAGAAGGATTTCATGGTTCACCATATCGAAAGCTTTTGAAAAATCGAAGAGGACAAGGATTGATATTTTCTGTTTGTCTATAGAGGATTGAAGGTCTTGGGTTATTTTCAACAGAGCAGATTGTGTGGAATATTGGGATCTAAAGCCAGACTGGAAGGGAACAAGTAGGGATTTTTGTTCAAGAAAATTATTAAATTGGGAGTGGACTATTCTTTCGAGAGGTTTAGAAAGGTTGGATAGGATCGATATGGGTCTGAAGTCCGATGCTGAGGAAGGAATAGGAACTTTGTTTAAAGGACGGACTATGACTTTCTTCCAAGGCCTTCCAGTAGTCAAATAAGTATCCAGGTGACACCTGTGGTGTAGAGGATAGCATAACATCTTTATGCTCAAGTACGCGGGTTCGAACCCATTAAGTGAGGTTAAGCGGATAAGTAAACAAAATTCCATATGCTAATTTTGTACCAAAACGATTTTGTAAGTACCAAACTTAATCGCTTAGCTATTAAACATATATAAAATATGCATTTTAACATATCTTCGTACAGATTAGAGGTTTGGGGCTCTACTAAACTATCAAATTCTTTCCGTATCCAATCCCTACAATCCAAAATCCTTCGTAAAATTCTCCCTTTGTAACTAATAAACTGATCCATAAAGATTTTTATGTCCCGTATTATGCTGATTTGCCCCTAATCATTTCTTTCATGACAAACTCTATTCTCACTCTAATCCTCTAGTTTCAATCCTTTCTTCCATTTCGATTCCTGATAATCCTCCAAGGCACCTGAAAAGAATATGGCCTCAAGACCTTCTATTTTAGAATATTTTTAGAATGCTGCCGCTTTGTAGCTTCTCTACATATCTTGTATATTTTCTTTTAGCCTATTTACTTCATGTATTGTACAATACAGTTGTAAATATCAATAAATATTTTTTTTTAAATACCCTCTTAGTTTATTTATATCCATTTTTTTTTATTCTTCAATCTTACCATAAATAGTAGAATGATAGGATTACAGCAATTTGATAAATTCAAAGCAATATTTCCCGAAACGTAATATAATTTGTTGCTATAATGGCAAGATGATACAAATGAAACATCTAGGAAACTTGAGTAATATTAGAATATAAAGAAAATATGGGAGGTAGTTTTTCTATAAATAAGAACATTTTTAAGGGCCTGGAGGGGTTCCAAATTACCTCGATATAAGAGGTTATCTTTATAACTCTTTTTAAATATTCTCTTTATGCATACATAAAAGTTAAAGGAGAGAACTCACCTGCCTTCTAGAAAGTTTGGCCGGGAAACTTGTTCCCACTTGCTCTCTTCACAGAATACAGATGTTGAAAATGTGTTCATATTTCTTTAAAAACACGGGCAAACACAAGGGTCAGGTCGTTTTGGATAAAATGAAAATACATAATAAATAAATTCATAATAACCTGGAAAAAAGAGGTTTTTAGACACTATTATTTCCAAACAACCACCTTTTTATTTTTACATTGATAAATATAAGCATTTATTGGCAAAAAAATATCTGTTTGTTTGTTTATTTAACGTCACTTTATGCTACTATGGCTAATCGGACGATGCTACAGTGGGAGTCCTAAATTTTGCCTATCCAGGTTTTATTAGGACAGGCTCGGGACCACCTTTTAACGTCCCCTCCGAAGGAAGGAATAACTAAGGATTTTTTACTCCCATTAAAAAATCCTAGGACCATCTGCGGGTTTGAACCCGTGACCTTTGGCATAGGAGGCTGTTATGCTAACTACCCAGCTACAAGTGACCCCCCCAAAAAATCTTTCATTATACGGAAATTATGCAGGAATAATATTCTGATTGAAATAGTCTGATAGGGCATAAATGATGGAGTTTAGTTCACCGTTTAGAATATTTGATGAGGAAGGGTTATTTTCTTAAAAAATTGATGTTTCTTTCAAAGCAACTGAAATATTCTGAGAGATATATGGCTTTCCAGTTGTCAAATAAGTATCCGAGGGTATCTAGTTGACCGTTGGGGATGTTTGATGTGAAATATAATTGGAGTGCGGTCATAGAAAAAACAAAATAACAACACACTAATAAGGAACACATATTGTATTTTTGTGCCGACGTTTCAGCCTACATTGTGTGCCTTCATCAGAGCGACTCTGCGTCGGCCTCTCGAAGTAGCCCTGGTGAAGTTAATATATGAGTTGAACGAGTTTGATATCTAACAAAAGGAAAAAAATAACAGCAAACATATTATTTTAACACGTTCACGCCGGGATGACCCACCGGTGGGTCATGCCTAACTATCCCGTGGGGCGAGATGCATCACAGGTGTGTCACTTGTTTATAGAAAATAAGTTTATTTTATTTTTCTCAACATTAAATTTTGTAGGAATTAACTAGCATAAGGGTTTATTTATTATTATTATTTATTATTATTATTATTTTTTGTTAACTTTCAACATGCTCCCTCAAAGGACTCTTGTCACCAACCTTACCTTACACCGCGACCTAAAGATTCCATTTATTTTAGACCTTATACCATCAAAATTCTCTAAATTCCATCAGAACCTTATCCATAACCCCAATCCGCTAGCTCAATCCCTATCCAGCTCCACCCACCCTTACCACCCCCCTAGAAGGTTGAAACGGCAGTGGCCTCGAGACCTCTTGTAACATGTATATTGGAGTTCTAGCATTGGCTAGATTCTCCACTCACGTGCTGTATGGTTGTGGATTATATATAGGTATGAGTGACTTTTGTATATATTTTATATTTTGTTTTGTAAACATTTCAATTGACTTTTTTATAATATTTTTTTGATATTTTTTTTATAATATTTTTTTGATTTTTTTTTATAACATTTTATTGATTTGTTTTATATTGTATTATTATTATACAAATTTATTGTTTTGTATATATCGTGTGAATATTGTACTTTATCACTATTAAAATGTCCTAAATTGGACTGATTGTAATATTACTTTATAAAGAACTGTTTCTCTCTCTCAAAGGACTTTTATCGGTTAATTTGATTTGATTACTTTTCTTAAAGAATATTATTTAGCTATGCGTGATTTCATTTCATACTTTCATCCCCTTAAACAAGAATATAACATAAGAATTATTTTTAATAATAAATAATAATAAAAGAATCCTTTTTTAAGTATTTATATAATTAATTAATCCTTTAAGTAATATGTGTATGTCAAAACTGTTATCAAAACAATATCACAATAAACAATAATAACCAAGTCGCGAAAAAAGGTCAGTGTGTGGTAAGTCTAGCACGAAACTGAAATTTCATATTTCAGACAACTATGCGCCCGAGATGTTCCAGCAACTTTTTCATCGAAATCAGCTGACCGGAAGAGGTACTTGATCCAATGCGTTTTGCACCTTTCAATGATTTACTTAAAAACAGCTCTAACGATTTTTATTAAACCTACTATATCGATGCAAAATTAAATATGCTTTAATATCATGTAAGTTTCATTCTGATTGAAATAGTCCAATAGTACTTACATGCCTCATTTTTCTATTTTACTTCTCTAAAGTACGTTTAATTTTGTAGAGTATATAAAAATAACTATATCATCTATTTATTACTGATTAAAAACGGATAAATACATAATTTAATCGAATACGATATTCAACTAAAGGGGAAAAATACAAATATATTTTTTTCTGCAATTTTGGTGGTTTTTAAACATAAAAACAGTAATAAAGACGCATAATATACAGTTGGATAGCTTACGATTTGAGAAAACTTATTATCTAAAAAAAATCCTAAAAGCTAATGGAAAGTGATGAAAATCCGATAAAACTAACTGATTGCCATAGATAAAACACATTTAAAAATTCTTAAAAACTGTTTAAATAAATTTTAACAACAAAGAGAATGTCGTGTGTTGCAAGCACCAGATTTTTTTTTTCAATCATTAATACTAGAAGTTATCTACTGATAGATATATAGATATAGATAGATAAATGTTTTTTATTTCTTTAAGCATATTACAACAACAAAACAAATATTATAAGCATAAAAAACATTTGTAGAACTATGGTCTTTAAGATCATACATCTGTAAAGTTATAAAGTTTAATTATATAATATTCAAAAACAGGTCACTCACTGATTCTATTCAGCTTCGAACTGTATTAACTTATAAACAAAACAACAGTAAAAAATAAAAATAAAATAATAACAATAATCAATTAACATCACATATTAGAAAGTAATTTTTTTTTTAATTTATAATAAGATTCTTTAATAAGCCTATATCTATACGGCCATGCTATTTTCCAAAAATTGTATACAGACAACCAGTTATCACCATTGAGACATTTTATTACATCATCAACTTTTAGAGAATTCTTTCCAAAACAATTTTTTCTAATTTCAGACAGAATCGGACATGCAGCCAGGAAATGAAATGTATTTTCTGTTTCTTTTTTAATTGCACAAGGAACACATCACACTACTATTTGAATAAAATCTGTTGTAGTTGAGATAAAGAAGTTCACATCTAACTTTGAATATCCATTTAACCCCATTAAAGTTTATTTTATTATCATCAAGGTAATGTGTTACATAATCATAATTTAAGTTTTTATACAGATACATTTTTTCCATAACTGAAGCCTTTTGTACATATTTTAATTTGTAAATTTCAGTTAACGATTTTCTAAATTCCTTTAGGATTAAGTCCCATTTATTCTTATTGTCGAGTTTAACGTCTATGTCAATATTATGTTTTTCATTTATTTCTCTAAAATCCCTTATCCAGTATACCTTTTGTTTAACAACTTCATTATTTAATAAATATGGTAGCCTATTTTTTGTCAGGATTTTAACTTTTATAACATAATTATGCTGTATTTTCAAGGTTTCTAAAAACATTGGGACTATTTTGGTTTCTAAATGTATACTAGAAGTTAACTACTGATTAGTTATATTTCACCTTTTTTTTCCATGGATATTTATCGTCTTTTATTTATTTCTTACTTTTTACTCTTTTTTTTTTTTTTTAATTTTCTATTATTTATAGTCTAATTCAATAATGACCTCATTTCCCCCCCCTCTTTATTACTCTAAAGGGATTTTGCCCCAGAATAAATTAAGAAACAATTATTATATTGTCTGCTGTAATTAATACGCTTTTCTCTTTTTAAAAATATAAATCGAGACGTCATTTCATCTGCCTTGTCAACGGAAATTTATATTTAGAAAATGCGCTCCATAGAAGAAACAGATTTGAAGATTAATAAAGCCTCACATTTACTATATTTTATGTATTTTTTCTTTAATTTTCTCATGAATTAAAACCAGGAAGCCTAAAAGTGGAATGTTGAAATCAAGCAAGACAAGTTAAAATATTAATGCATATTAATTTCGAGAAGAAACCCGCGAGTTGTTTTATTAAACCCAATCAGTGATGCGGCCGATGTCTCCATTTCTCTTTCCCACTTTTTCCTTTATTACTTTTTTTTTTTTTTAAGTTTCCTTCTCCTGTTCCTGAACTTTTGACTTAATAAAGAGTGTCAGATTTAAATTAACAATTCTCAGGAGAATTTTCAAGTTCCACGTGAAAAAAAGTCGGATAAGTTTTTTTTTTTTTTTTAGTAATTATGTTGAAATCCTTTTATAATTTCCTCAGAGATAGGAGAGACGTCAATCATCGTTATCTCTTTGCCTTGCTTTTATTTTTTTCTCATTATAATGGAGGAAAAAGAATAAACTATTTAGTCAGATATTTGGTTTCAAAGGAAAGTATAAATCTGATATGCTTTTTTTAAGAAAAATATGGCTTTAGTACTTGTTGTTGTTGTTGTTTTGGTTTTAAGGGCAAAAAACTGCGAGTGGTCATTATTGCCCAAAACATCTTCAGAAGACGATTAACTTTCCTATGATGAAGAAAAAAAAAAAGGACGAAATCAATAGGAATTAAACAAAACAATAGAAACAATAAACATTATGATTTAATCGGAACTGCAAACACGATGATTATCAATAACAACAACAACAACAAAATTATAATAAATAAATAAAAAAATTATAATAAATAAAAAAATATATAAAAATTGTGAGTAAAATATCAAAAAGTGCGTAAAATAGCCTGAATGTGTTAAATAAGGTGATATAAAGGAATGTTCTTCACCAATTGAAAGACACCGTCGACGGCCCGATCACTATCGCTCAATGCCTCCGAGACTTTACGTAGTAGGCTACATTTTACAAATTCCCTACTGTAACGAGGACTTTAGTACTTGTTCACGTTTGAGAAAAACAATACATCATGTATATGCTTATCTATCTACTGCTTAAATGGACGGGTGGATTGATGAAGTATAAATGGCAGAGAAAGAAAGAAATAATGAAGTAACAAAATTTCTTTTTAATCATTTTTTAATGTACATTCAGTCATTGGTGCAATGGTAACTTTTTTCATTCAAACCAAGATTTTAGGTAGGTTCTAACGACACGTGTTTAAATAAACAAACATGTTACCCATTGGATTTCTGGTGAAGATACTGTAGTCAATTTTTCGATTTTATTGCATTTGGTTAGGAGTCAATAATTTTTTTTTAACCTCGAAAATGTAACAATTTCGACAAGGTGGTAATGCACGGATTAAAAATATTCCGACAGTTTTCAAATCAGAAGTTTAATAAAAATATCCTTTTTTTGCTAAGACATACTGTTTAGGAAATATATTGACTCTAACGAAAACAGTCATGTTTAGCCAACATTTTAAGAACGCAAATTCGCTAATAGTTTGGCATATTAGAAATTAATTGAAGAATATTTTTATTTTCATTGATTTGAAAATGTTCGAATTCCAGTTTTCAACAGATATGCAAGTTTAAGGGTCCCCTGAGTCCAAATAACCAAGTAAATCGAAAAGGTATTTGAGACTGAAATTTCATATTAAAGATAACGCCCGAGATGTTACAGCAACTTTTTCATTAAAGTCGGCTAACCAGAAGAATCACTTTATACCATGGATTTTGCAAAAACGGCTTTAACGATTTTGATTAAATTCACTATATGGATGTAAAATTTAATGGGCTTTGAAAAAGTTTCATTCTATTTGAAATAGTCCTACAGGCTACATTGGCTTTTTTTTGTATATTCTATCTCTAAATTTTTGATCAGTAATTCATATTTCTTTCTTATAGCAATTCGTATATCGCATGCATATAGCACGAATTTGGTTTCTGACGTAGACTTACGACTTACGCATATGCAATTTTTCGAGACTTGGTTATCATGACTTGGGGGACCGAAAAACGTATATTTTCGTTGAAAATGAAAAAAAATTAAGGCCAAGCAGAGCCATTTCATATTTTTGATACCTGCCAAACCATGTTTACCTCTGGGAATAATCCATTACCGGTGTGAACAGAATAAACACCAACTTAGTTATGTTTACCAAAGGATCAGATGCTGTCAATGTAATTAAGGTGGTCAAGCGATTTGTTCCAAATAACCTTTAATGGTTTCCAAACTCGAGATCATAACACATATTGTCTGTGTGGAAAAATGTAGATGGCACGTCAGCCTCATCGAACTTTCATCCACAGATGTGCAATATGGTTTAAAAATGTGAATTTTAATTTTAGATAGTTATATAACATTGTTTGGAAGGACATCTGATAGTTCTTAGTATATAGCTCATATATCATTTCCATTAATTTCTTCATCATTTTTACTAGAGCGAATATTAAATTAACAGTTAACCAAAAAGTATTTTGGCTGATCTTTGATTACTAAAAAAAAAAAAATAATAATAAAAAAAATAACTTATTTACCAGCAGAGTCTCTATTATCAGTTTTTAAATATAATTTTAATACATTTAGCTACATACATTTTATAGCTAAAATAAAGAAATCTATGAAAATTAAATTAAAGTTAATTAGTTTCATGATTAGGAATCTTATTTAATACACTCAAACATAATACTTTCACTAACCCATACTTAAAAAATATAGTAATGGGAAGTGTTAGGATCGTAAAATTTTTCAAATTTAATCCATATTGTCCCAATAATTATTATTACTCCAGTTTTCAACGGAAATAAACTCTTTAGAGTCCCCTGAGTCTAAATAAATCAAATCTGTTAGTCCTAGTGTGAGTATTCCTAATAAGAAAATGAACAGTATTTTAAACTTAAATTTTATACGCAAGACAGTTGTCTGTACGTCCTAGATGTTTTTCACAATAATCTGTTCACCGGAAGTGCTACTTTATACTTTTTCACTATATTCTCAAAAACAGCTTTAACGGTTACGATTAAACTCACTATATTGATGTCAAATTAAATGAGCTTTAATATGATTTAAGTTTCATTCTGATTGAAATAGTTTGACAGTGCTTGAATGGCGAATTTCGAAGTTTCTTGATCTAAAGTACCTTTAATTTTATAAATTCTAAAAGAATAACCATATCATCTTATTAGCATAGATAAAGAACGGCTTAATACAGACGTTCAACGAATTTGATGACTAACTAAAGGAGAAAAGAGTAATATAGACGTATAATATACCATTGGAAAGAGAAAGTTTTTAGAAAAAAAAATTATCTGATTTACGAACTTGAAAAATGTAACGTAAAGTGACGAATGCAGTGTTGTCACTAATTATTATACGTGACAATTTAATTAGTAATTAGTGGTTGAATTATTTAATTTGAATCATATGTTTACAACGGAAATGAATACATTGTATTGCGATCGTGAAAATTTTCTAATTCCAGTTTTCAACGGAAATACACATTTTAGGATCTCCTGAGTCCAAATAACCAAGTCCCGCAAAAAGGTCTGTGTGTGGTAACTCCCGGGTGGAAACAGTAACTCCTATGAAACTAAATATCATATTTAAGACAAATATACGCCCGAGACGTTACGAAACCTTTTTCATCAAAATGAACTTACTAGAAGATCCACTTTATACTAAGCATTTTGCATCTTTTTTCAATTTTCTCGAAAACGGTTCCGATGATTTTGATTAAACTCGATATATCGATGAAAAATTTAACGGGCTTTAATACCATGTAGTTTTCATTCTGATTAAAATGGTCTGACAGGGCATAAATGCCGATATTTTTCTTTCTCTAAAATACCTTTAATTTTGTTGATTCTATAAAAATAACTATATTTTCTTGTTACCTCTGATAAAAAACAGGTAAATATATAAATTGAATGAATTCGATACCCAACTAAAGGAAAAAACTGAAAACATATTTTTTTAATGCAATTTTTTGTTTTTTAACTTAAGAACAGGGATTTACATGTACAATATACCGTTGGGAAGATAAAGATTTTAGAAAAAATATTATCTCATACACAAGCTTTTAAAAGTTGATAGAAAGCGATGAAAACCGGATAAAACTAAATGATTATTTTAGATGATAATATAATAGATTTTTTAATAAAGCACATGTTTCTATAGAAATTCAATTTAATGAATTCTTTAATAGTCTCACTGATTTTTATCTCTTACTGTATTTGAAAATTCTTTTATCGATTCTAAAAAAGGAGGTAAGGAAAGTCGTGTGTTGCCCGCACCAGATTTTTTTATTTGTACTACATTTATTTTCAAGTTTGAGTTTATGTATATAATAGTCCTTAAGTTGATTTTAAGAGGCGAGACAAGTGAAAGTCGTGTATAACTCGCACTTGATATTTTTTACTTATTTGCTTTTATATCTTATATCTATCATATATTCGTAGTAAATGTCTTACCCTTATACAGTTGTTAGATTTTCCTAATATTAACACTACAAATTACCTATAGCTTTTACTGACTTTGTGTAATTTAAATAATTGATTTAGACTTAACGTAGGTTAGATTATTTAGATATTGTCCATACAAAAATACTAAAATCGCAATTGAAAAGGGAAGGAGAGTGAAATTTTGGGTCATGTTTATTTTTTATGCTAAAACAAAAACAAAAAAAAAAAAGTAAAAGAAAAACTCTCTGGATAGAGATATCCAAATCACCTAATAGTATAAAATATACTTTATGACTTATTCTTATACCTACCAAATATACATAAAAAAATCATAGCAATCGGTCGAGCCGTTTCGGAAGAGTGCAACCACAAACACCTTGACAAGATATTTTTATATATTACATTATTGTTCATTTATAATTTTTTTTTAAACAAACAAATAAATTCTTTATTATTCTAGGACATATCCCTTTAGAATAAAATATACAGAATGTACGAAAAGGGCTTTAGAGTCTTAGATTAAATAAAATAAATATAAACAATTTAATAATTACTGGTATAAAATAGACATTTTTCAATGAGAAAAACACACACACAAAAAAAAAAAATATATAAAAAAAGCTTTTTTACAATTCTATTGAGCCTGGGTATTCATAAAGTGATCGAATATACGTGATTTGAAGGTAGGAAGAGGATTGGAGTGACGGATGGTAGGAATGATAGAATTCCATAGGATTGAGGATCGGATAAGAAAGGATCTGTCGAAATATACTTCGAAGTTGTATTTAGTTAAAGTTTTCACGAAACGAAAAAGGAATCATTGAAATGGGTTAAGAAATAGAAGAGATATAGCTTTTTAAAATTAGCAGTGGTGATAGGCAATTTTCCTTTGAATTATTTTTTGCTTTTCATATAAGGTAACTGTCAATAAATAGCTATATTAACAGTTACACCCTAGTATAGCAATTTGGGAATAAAAAAAAAACATTTTGTAATAATTTGTAGTGTTTTTCTGATTCTCAACGCCACAAGGAGAGTTCAAACATGTTAAACAAGTTTATTTTTAACATCTGGACATGGTAACAAAGAACCACAACAGTAAACCACGCCACAAAGAGGAGCCCTGCAAAACGGCTTAAGCCTCCGGAATAATTAATGGCGAGGAGGAAACGAAACAAGAGAATTCTTTAAATGGTACAATGGAGGTGAAGTGAGCTCTAGCTCACACGCTTTTAAAAACTATTGTCCAACTTTCGTAGGGAGCAGTTTTAATTTCTAAATGTGAATATGAGGCTTAATTCTATGATGTATTATACTGCATCGTCATGATAAAAGATTCACTTCAACCCCTTAGTTTATTCTTCGAATACAATTTTCATAAAAGTTGCTGTAATTTGAGGATGAAATACTATAAAAATCCTGAATACAAAATATATTTGGTTCATGAAAAGACTATTTTTTTAGTTTAGAGGGAGCGTTTATTTCTACGCATACCATTTTACGATACACAACGCGTTATTGCAACATATTTACATATTTATTAGTATTATTATATATTATTATTATATATAGTTATTTATATTTACATATTTTGAACTAAGAGAAAGTAACAATAACAAAATATTAAATTGAAAAAGACAAAAATCGGCTGAGAAAAAAAAATTAAATATTCTGATGAATACTTCGTAAAAAAAAGAAAATCTAAACATAATGAATTATTTACAAGAGTTTTATTTTTTATATTTTATTTATCTATTTTTTTTATATATTTTTTTTCGTAGTCCCTTTTGTTAGCTCTTCTTAAAACCTTAGTTTTTGAATTTTCTCCTTTTTTTGCATTTATGCATTTTAAGGATGTCAGAAATATCTATAAAACCTGTAATATATATATATATATATATATATATATATATTATATATATATATATATATATATATATATATATGTAATTATCTTATATGAATTTATAATGAGGTGATGGGGCTCACCTTCTGGTTTAAGTAGAATCTTAACCTAGTCCTAAAATCTAAATCTCAATATTCTGCCATCGTTGAGGTAATCCAGAAGATGTTAGCTTACTATATATCGGATTGTTAATAAGTTTGGTCGATTCATAGAACTTTTTATTCCTCGTAGTAATGAATTCGGAAAGTTTGTCAATTTTTAATTCCTCGTGAATTCTTGAGGTTTTGGATTTTTGTAATGACGTTCCTTTCACAATTTTCCGCAGTAAGCCATTTTGGAACGATTGTAAACGTTTTTCGGTCGACTTAGCAACATGCGAAAAGAGTGGAGCACCATATAACAGAGTTGGACGTATAATGAAAGGCCTTATATATTGGTATCTCCAGTCGAAGAGACATACTTGAAGAATTAATTAAGTGATTAAGCTGCCTTAATTTTTGCCTTACTGCCTTAATTATTTTACCAAAGTGGACCGAAAACTTTAAATGTCTATCAAAGATGACTCCGAGATATCTTATGTGTTTTGATAGTTAAATTTCGCAGTTGTTAATTTTAAATTTTGACGGTAATTTTTTCTTTCCTTTTTGAAATGAGTACACTATTCCTTTTGTTTTAGCTGCATTCACATCAATTTTTAACATTTTCAGCTCGTTTGCTATGATTTGGCAGGCTTTTTATGAATGCATAACAGCCTTGCTGGCATTTGAGCTACTATTGGTACAAGAGTTTTATGCAAATCGTACATACTTCTATGTACAACTGTTAACATCATATGAACGAGAAGAAAGGAGATGAAAAATAATAAAAACATACCTAACAATAAAAAAGACATGATGACAATGGTGTGTAGCAAATGGAAAGAACTCAAGGGTTTTCAGATCAAGACACCCTTAAAAGAGGATGTAAGGAGAAATATTATATAATATCAAAGAAGAAGATATTAAGTCCTCCATTTCCCGTCAACAATTGAGATATTTTGTAGGATATTTTCTAAAGTTTAGTCCAATCCTAAATTGTTTTAATAAATTCATAGTTAATTTACCTTTTGTTGTTTTGTTGTTCCAATTGTTGTAAACCATGTTTACATGGATGTAAACCGTTCTATGACAAAGGAATATTAATTTTTATAAGAGTTTCTTCAGGGGAACCCTCATGCAGCCTCTTTTCAGTCTTATTTGGATATTTTCCAGCATATGTGTAGTAGCAATATTTTTTTTTCACGAATTGGCCATCAAGGACCACGTGAATATCATTCTGTCTTCTTCACATCTTTCATCTTCCTTTTTGTCCAATATTCTTTCATCTTCCTGGACTGTTTCTCCCGCTCTTCCTTTGTCCATTTTCTCCCCTGTTTCTTTGTTTTTCCTGTAAGAACCCCAACTTCTTTTATTTTCATCCCGAAAAGCTCTCTATCTAAGCAATCTATTTTCTTGATTTTTAACCTATCGAGCTCCTCTATTATTTGCTTTGCATAACCACCCATATTCTTATAGCCTAGAACTTTGTCAAAAATCTGTTTGTTGAGCCTCTGATTGTTCATTCTTACCATATGGCCATAAAACCTCAGTCTCCTAGTTCTGATGAGGCTTACTCACCTTCCTAATCCCTTGGCTCACTCCCTACCTAGTTCCAAACCCTCCTCGTAGGTTGAAGCGGCAGTGGCCCAGAGATCTCTTGTAAATATGTCATTGGAGTGCCGCTAATGGCTAGCTTCTCCACTCATGCCTTGAGTGTCTGTGGCTCTAGCGCCCTCACTCAGCCTCCACTGGCTCTCAAGACCAGTGACGCGGCTGAGTGAGAGGCGCTGGGATCTCCTGGCATTGTGCCTCGACATCCACTAGCGGATATCGGGGTTTGATTCGGTGATCCCAGGGGCAGTTTGTAAATAGGTATGAATGTCATCAAGTTTATGCTGATATTTCAAAGTTTCTTACCCTAAAGTACCTTTAATTTTGGGGCGTAATGATCTTGCTGTTGATCGCCTTAGAAAACAAAATAATCTTACCTTTAAATTTGTAGATTTAGAAAAATTAATCATATCATCTTGTTAGCTTTGATAAGTTAAACGAATTCAATATCCAGCTATCGCAGGAAAGAGCAAAATATTTCTTTATGCAATATTTGTGTTTTTGAACATTAGTGGTACAAGAACGTTAGTAGTACAGATGTATAATGTACAGTTAGAAAGCTATAGAAAAAAAAATTATCTGATTCACAGATTTTTAATAGTTAATGGAGAGTGATATAAGCCGACAAATCTAACTGATTGTCGTAGATAGTGATAGATTATTATTAGGTTGTTTCACATGAAATGTCCGTTTTTATAGTTTCTGAATTACATAAAGGATTTTGCAGGTCTCTGTTGTTTTCTTCCGAATGTTTACATATTTACTATTACAATTTACAGTTACTAATCCTCTACCTTTGTATTATAAACACCAGCTTGCCAATCAATTACCCACTTTTTAGTATACCTCCAAATATGAACATGGAAACATGCGATTTTCGAGTAATATTTTTGTACGAGTTTAAACTCAGCAATTCAGCAGCTGAGGTCGCTAGAAATATTTGGCGTTTGGGGAAGGGAGTGTTAATGAACGGACCATTCGCCGTTGGTTGGTAAGTTTTCAGCTGGGGATACCGACTTGGAAAGCTTGCCCCGAGGAAGATCTCCGTCCTTAATAGACAACGATGTCCTCAAACATACAGTAGAAGGAAACCCCTAGACTACGAAGTTCTTCCACACCCAACATATTCTCCCGACTTGTCTCCAGCAGATTACCACCTGTTCAGGAATTTAGACAACTTCGTCAAAGGAAAACTTTTTGAAAATGGTGATCAAGTGAAAAGTGCGTTTTCAGATTCTGTTTCACTTCAAAGCTCAGAATTTTTCAGTTCGTGGATACAACATTTGGTTTCACGTTGGGAATAATGTGTAGAAAAAGAAGGTAAATACTTTGAATAAAATTATCTTGTTTTAATATCGTATTTCTAATAAAAATCCTTTACCTTGAAAATGGACATTTCATGTGACACAACCCAATAGATAAACACATGTTACCATTGTTGTTGTTAGGGCTTTGAGGCGTAGAACATCAAAGGTCATCAACACCTAGACATGTTTCTATTGAAACTTAATGCATTTAATTCTTTAACGATTCATGTTCATCTCTGATTGTATTTATAAGTTCTTAAAATTGATTTTAACAACAGGGATAAGTAAAATTGCGTGCTGCAAGCACCAGATTTTTTAATATTGTATAAGAACTATCAATTACATATTAGTTACAAATTTTAATGCATTTGAGTTGTAATCATTTTAATTTTATGGTATATTATAAAGATAACATACCTAGAACGTAAGGTGTACCCAAAATGGCAGGTACGGTAAATCCTACACCGAACCTGAAGGCCAGCCAGCTCGTGAAGTCTGGGGCAAATGCTGTGGCTATCCCGAAGACACACTCGATGAGCAGGTAGATGAAGAAGGATGGTCTTCGTCCCAGGCTGCAAAAAAGTAAGATATAGGGTTAGTACATACGTATAAATATATATGGTTAGTACGTACATAAAAATATATATAGGGTTAGTATATACGCGTCAACTAAAATCCTGAATAATTGGGAGTATCTAAAATTCTAATGTTCCTGAAATCGTCCATTTCAAAGATCATATCAATACAACTATTCATCAAAGTAAAGAACAGATACAGACGAAAAAAAACTACGTACTTTAGTTTATTATGTATTTGAATAAAGCCAGAAACACTGGATCTTTTCTGTTCATTGTTCTTTATACGTAGGGGACAAAATGTTCCAGAATAAAAATTATTTTCATTCATGATTCGTTTGAAGTATCGGGAAAAATGCCCTATTCTCAGGACAAAATTGTTATTTTATTTGTTTGTTTGTTTATTTATTTAACGTCCCTTTATGCTACTAAGGCTAATCGAACGATGCTACAGTGGGAGTCCTAAATTTTGCCAATCCAGGTTTTATTAGGACACGGATCTTTACCGAGTACCTGATATCGCACATGTTCCGGACCACCTTTTAACGTTCCCTCCGAAGAACGGCATAACTAATAAATAAATAATTTTTTTATTATTCTAAGTCCCTTTAGAATAACATTTACATAATATATGAATTGGGCTTCAGAGTCTTAGAGTAATAATTTATTTATAAACAAGTTAACAAAAACCAATCAAAAACAGATATACGCAAATATGTAGAGTATAAAATAAAATAGAGACTTATTTACAATTTTGTTCTAACTGGATGGTCATGAGATGAATGAATAAGCGGGATTTAATGTAGGAAGAGAGTTGGAGTGACGAATAGAAAGAGGAATAGAATTCAATAGGATTGAGGATCGGATAAGGAACGATCTGCCAAAATATGCAGATTGGTGGGCCGTTGTGTATAAATCTGAAGGCCTAGAGCGTGTACAGCGGGAATGAACAGAGGATTTGAATTTTAAAAGGTTTAAAATGTAAGATGGACGGTGGGATTGGATAACTTGGTACAGGAATGATGCAAGGAAATACTTGCGACGATTGGAAGGATAAAGCCACTTAAACTCGCTATAAAATTGAGAGACGGAGGTGTACCTTGGAACCCAGAAGATAAATTCTAACAAAGCAATTAATTAGGCGTTTTTTTTTTTTACTTTGAGATCCTCAGGAACACAACCGTATACGGTACAGCAGTAGTCGAAGTGGGGGAATATTAGAGAGGTAACGAGGAGCTTCCGGGTTTCATACGGGAATAGGTGATAGAAGGAATTAAGTCGCTTTAAGGTGAAAAAGGTGCGGCGGGAAATTTCGGAAATATGGTTCTTGAAAGAGAGGGTTTGATCAAAGGTTACACCCAAATTCCTGACGGTTTACTCCCATTAAAAAATTCTAGGACCACCTCCGGGTATGAACCCGTGACCTTTGGCATAAGAGGCTGTTATGCTAGCCACCCAGTTAAATGTGATCCCTCATTCTACTTAATTAGGTTTATAATATGCTTTATTTTAATTATATTCATAATTTACCTTTATATAAATCTACGATGATTTTAATTAGCCTGCCTTTGAGTTCATTTACTGATTTTATTGTGTAATTATCCTGTGTTATTAATCCTGATAATGGAGAAATTCTCCGAAACTTTAATGGAAAATATTCATGTCGCTTTGTTTTAATAAAGCATTGTAGGCATACAAGCACACACACACACATACTTCATAAGAGAAGAATATCATTAATTAGATAGTGAGCCCACCAAAAGCAGTGAATGGTTTCTATATAACACACAGCATACAAAATAGATTCATAACGACGCTACAGTGGGAGTCCTAAATTTTGTCTATCCAGGTTTTATTAGGATAGGGATCTTTAACGAGTACCTGAATAGCACAGGCTCGGGACCACCTTTTAACGTCCCCTCTGAAGGACGGCATAACTAAGGATTTTTTATTCCCATTAAAAATCCTAGGACCACTTGTGGGTTTGAATCCGTAACCCTTGGCATAAGAGGGTGTTATGCTAGCTACCCAGCTAAAAATGATTTTTTATATTTTTTTTATTCATTACATTTTATTTTATGAATAATTAATTTACAACGAATATAATACAATGATTAAACCTAGAAAGGTAAAATTTATGATTCTAATTATCCCCCTCTAATTAGCTACATTTACATTACACTGCGATTAGTAGCATAAAATGAATAAACAATACAATGCAATGATATATCTGAATAAAAAAAGATACAGGAATAAAGTATAAGAATTGAATAATATAATAGTATAGGAACTATTTATGCTTTACTAATCCTTAAAAGTAATTTTTGAAATGACAACTTCTTTAGGCGCGTATTGCAATTTTTGGATGGAGTCAAAGCTTTGATTTCGTAGACATGGTGACGTTACCAACATGCTCTAGACTGGCGCATGCGCAATAGTCTGTGTATTCCTGTCCACTACAGATGGGATATCGATATCGATTTCAGTGAACGCTATCGATTCCGATGTAATATCGGCACAATTTACAATATCGGAATTTCCTCTTACTGCATATAAAGTTAATATATCGAATATCTTAATTCTCTTGAAACTAAAATATTGATATTTGCAAATATTATTGAAACATTACTTTGTATGAAAATATTTAAACATACGAAGGGAAACCATGATGATCTTATTGTTAATATTCAAATCGTGGTAAAACGAAATTGAAAAAAAATATCTGGGTTACATTAGTAAAGAAATTTGATATTAAAAAAAATATCTTGGTTAAATTAGCAAAGAATTTTAATACTAAGGAATTCAATAAGGAACATATAAACAGCCTAGAAAAAAATATACTTTATTCCTAATTAAAACATATTTTTTTTTTTTTTTTTATTTATTTCATTTACTATATATATAGTAAGGGAAAGAATTGCGATCGTGAAAATTTTCGGATTCCAGTTTTCAACGGAAACACACGTTTTAGGGCCCCTGAATCCAAATAACCAAGTCCTAGTAAGTCCTATGAAACTGAAATTTCATATTTAAGACAAATATACACCCGAGACGTTACAAAACCTTTTTTATCAAAATGAACTTACTAGAAGAGCCACTTTATACAAAGCATTTGGCATCTTTTTTCAATTTTCTCGAAAACAGTTCCGATGATTTTGATTAAACTCGATATATCGATGTAAAATTTAACGGGCTTTAATATCATGTAGTTTTCATTCTGATTAAAATGGTCTGACAGGGCTTAAATGCCAATATTTTAAATTTTCTTCTTCTAAATACCTTTAATTTCGCAGATTCTATAAAAATAATCACATTATCTTGTTAGCATTGATAAATAACAGCTAAATATGTAAGTTGTGCGAATTTGAACAGCTAAAGGAGGAAACTGAAAAAATATATTTTTAATGAATTTTTTTGTTCTTGAACATAAGAACAGTAATATACATGTATGATATACCGTTTGAAAGCTAAAGATTTAAGAAAAATATTATCTCATACACAAGCTATAAAAAGTTAATAGAGAGTGATGAAAAACCGATAAAACTAAGAGATTATTTTACAAAATAATATAATAGATTTTAAAAAAAAACACATGTTTCCATAGAAATTTCTACTAACTAATTCTTTAATGGTTTCACTTATTTTTATCTCTTACTGTAATTGAAAATTCTTTAATCGATTTCAAAAACGGAGGTAAGTGAAAGTCGTGTGTTGCCCACATCAAAGATTCGCTGAGATGGATATATTGTATATTCCGAGAACTCTCCTACGCAGGGACAAGACACCTGGTGCCAGGCCAACATATCACCTCCCGCATCCAAAATCATGCGTGTTTAATAAATGAAAGCGCGTGCCCCGACCACACGCACCAGCCAGCTGTTTGCCATTCCTCCTCTTCATTGGCTATTATTCATTACCTCAAGTACCTCTCCTAAAGCTGTCTATTATGTAGGGTTCAAGGGAAGATGAAATCCATTAATTTACTATATATTTATTTGTATTATTAGCTAATTATTGAAAGAATTCCTACTTGACTAGAATATAATTGCACTATTCATACATATATAATTTTTTGTCGGATATCGCCTACAACCCTATTTATTTTTTAATTAGGAGAAACGGACTTTTTTTATATTAGTTATTCGTCGGGTTATACTAATCACGAAAGGTAAGCCTTCAAATTTTAAAGTTTTTTGTTTTTGTTTTTTTTGGTCGATTACTAAAGGTTTATTGCTCCAAATAATAAACCAAAAGGAAAAAGAAATAAACTCAGCAAATTGTTACACAATCGTTTATTATTTCCAAATAGCTATAATTATATTATATTAGGGTATAACTGTTTTTTTCATTTTTTTTTTTGTTTATCGCGCTTTACTGAATCTGAAACACTATACATATTTTCTCTATTTTCAAAAATATCTAAGTTAAGGGCGTAAAAGTAAGTAAAATTTAAATTTTGCCTTTTCGTTTTTTCTATATTTTACATTATTTTGGTTTTTTTGTTTTGTTTTTTGTTAAAAACACTAATACATTTTTCTCTATCTTCGAAAATAACGTAGTTACAAGCATATATATCGGCAAGATTTCAATTTTTTTTTGTTTATCGCGGTTTACTGATTTTTTACAAAAATATTTTTTATTGAAATTTATAGCTGTATTTTGTAAAACAACAAGTAAATATGCTGGTAAAGAAAAAATACATGAAGAGAGACTGCCCATTGGCGACACTCTAGTAGTCAACCTAAACAAGGATTCATACCTGGTTCGGGCCAAAACAGTAACATAGGGAACATCAAGATCTTTGTGGATGAGCTTATTCGTGACAAAGTAAGGAGGATTTTACGAAGGATTTTGGATTGTAACGATTGGATACGAGAGGAATTGGCTGGTTTGGTGGATCCCCATAGCTTTACTGATTCTAAATCTTAATACATCTTTTTCTCTGTCTTTAAGAATAACTGAGTATTTTTTTTTTTACATATTTCATAGCATTTTCATGTGTAAAGATTCAATTTTTTTCTTTTTACTTTCACTTACTATATATAGTAAGGGGAAGTATTGCGATCGTGAAAATTTTCGAATTCCAGTTTTCAACGGAAATACACGTTTTAGGGTCCCGTGAGTCCAAATAACCAAGTCCCGCAAAAAGGTCTGTGTGTGTGTGTGTGTGTGTGTGTGTGTGTGTGTGTGTGTGTGTGTGTGTGTGTGTGTGTATGTGTGTGGTAACTCCCGGGCGGAAACGGTAAGTCCTTTGAAACTGAAATTTCATATTTAAGACAACTATACGCCCGAGACGTGACAAAACTTTTTTCATCAAAATGAGCCTACCAGAAGAGGCACTTTATATTATGCATTTTTCACCTTTTTTCGATTTTCTCAAAAATGGTTCTGACGATTTTGATTAAACTCGCTATATCGATGTAAAATTTAATGGGCTTTAATATCATGCAGGTTTTATTAAGATAAAAATGGTCTGACAGGGCTTAAATGCCGATATTTTAAATTTTCTTCCCCTAAAGTACCTTTAATTTTGTAGATTCAATAATAATTTCTAGATTAACTTGTTAACGCTGATGAAAAACTGGTAAATATATAAATTGAATAAATTCGATACCCAACTAAAGGAGAAAACAGAAAAAATATTTTTTTAATGCAATTTTTCATTTTTGAACATAAGAGCAGTAATATACATGTATGATATACCATTGGAATGCTAAAGATTTTAGAAAAATTATCATCTCATACACAAGCTTTTAAAAGTTAATAGAGAGTGATGAAATGAACATAAAACTAACTGATTATTTTAGATAATAATATAATAGATTTTTGAATCAAACACATGTTTCTATAGAAATTTAATTTAATTAATTCCTTAATAATTTCACGTATTTTTATCTCTAACTGTATTTGAAAATTCTTTCATTGATTTTAAAAATAGAGGTAAGTGAAAGTCGTGTGTTGCCCGCACCAGATTTTTTTATAATTATTCGCGGTTTTCGGTTAAACAAACCAATAACATTTATCTCTAATCGATAATAATATGTTATTTGTAAAATATAGACGAATTTTATTTTTGTAAAATTACCCTAGAAACATTCCGGACAGTCCTCCAATACATAGTATCGGAATGGGGATCAGATAGGAGAATTAGATTTTTTACTCACCATTAGATTTTTTTCGTATAAAAAGTACGTAAGCCGTTGGAGGATAGAGGAGAGGATATTCCCGAAAGCCGTCAAATAAACGTCAGGGAAGGAACTCTATGCCATCCATCAATAACTTGATTGATGAAGTCGAGGGCTGTTTCAGGTCGCTTCGTCGGGTTTAAATCCCGTATACTTTTAATTTAGTGACATCTTGAGTCAGGCTAGTTTAAGCCAGAAATCGATCCATACAAATAATAATAAAAAAAAAAAAAAAAAAAAAAATTAAAATACAAAATAATAATAATACCCTTTTTGTTTATTATTTTAAAAAATAAACCTTTGTAATTGACCAAAAACAAAAAAAATTTCAAAAATTTGAGGGCTTGAGTTTCAAGATGCGTAAATTCCGAATAACGAATAAAAACAAATCCGTTTTTCCGCCGTCCGCAGTATTTTCGCAAATTTCTGGATCAATTTTTTTTTTAATTCACCACAAAAATACTAGTCCATACAACGATAATCCTAACACCTAGACGTAAATACAAAATAATAATAATACCCTTTTTGTTTATTATTTTAAAAAATAAACCTTTGTAATTGACCAAAAACAAAAAAAAATTCAAAAATTTGAGGGCTTGAGTTTCAAGATGCGTAAATTCCGAATAACGAATAAAAACAAATCCGTTTTTCCGCCGTCCGCAGTATTTCTTCGCAAATTTCTGGATCAATTTTTTTTTTAATTCACCACAAAAATACTAGTCCATACAACGATAATCCTAACACCTAGACGTAAATACAAAATAATAATAATACCCTTTTTGTTTATTATTTTAAAAAATAAACCTTTGTAATTGACCAAAAACAAAAAAAATTTCAAAAATTTGAGGGCTTGAGTTTCAAGATGCGTAAATTCCGAATAACGAATAAAAACAAATCCGTTTTTTCCGTCGTCCGCAGTATTTCTTCGCAAATTTCTGGATCAATTTTTTTTTTAATTCACCACAAAAATACTGGTCCATACAACGATAATCCTAACACCTAGACGTTGATATCAGCTAGCTATTTTTAAAAATGGCGGCCGATTAAACGTGATCTATTTTAATATCTCAGTTATTTTTGAAAATGGAGAAATAATAATTATATAAAAGAGGAAGGTTTTAGTGCAATTTGATAGAGAATTAAATTTTCGACAAAATAAATAAAAAAAAATTGAAATTGGTTAAGAACTAGCGATTATGATGTTGCGTTTATTGGTCGAGATACAGCGTTTTGATGTTTGTTTGTTTTTTCGTTTAACGTCACTTTTATGAAACTATGGCTAATCGGACGATGCTACGGTGGGAGTCCTAAATTTTGCCAATCCAGGTTTTATTAGGATAGGAATGTTTAACGAGTACCTGACATCGCACAGGCTCTGGATCACCTTTTAACGAGCCCTCCGAAGGACGGCATAACTAAGGATTTTTTACTCCCATTAAAAAATCCTAGGGCCACCCGCGGTTATGAACCCGCGACCTTTGGCATAGAAAGCTGTTATGCTAGCTACTACGCTATGAGTGACCCCTGCGATTTGATGGTGATCACTATGAGAAGTGATATGATGTTATCCTTTGAATTATTGCATTTAATATTCCTTAATTTCCTATCAACAGCTATATCAGAAAATGAATAATGATGATAAGAAGTTTTCAGGATAATGAACTTCGACGAATGAGAAAAAAACAAAATTGATATCTTACCTATGTGTACGCTAGCATATTCGTTATTTTCGAAGATACAGACAAAATCTTAGTTTTACACCGGTATTATTTACAAAAAAAATAAAATAAAAAAATACATATGTATGTATATATATACATATATATATATATATATATATATATATATTTTATAAAAGCCTTTAACTCAGTTATTTTTGAAGATAAATAAATAAATAACGAAAATTTAGTGATTGATATCTTGCTGATATATACGCTAGTATCTCCGTTATTTTCGAAGATACAGAAAACTTCTAGAGAGTTTTATTTAAAAAAATAAAATAAATAATGAAATTTTACCTATGTATATATATATATTCAGGTAGGCCCTTAATTCATTTAATTTTTAAGATAAATAAATAGATACCAAAAATTTCGTTAGTGCTATTTTATATAAGACTGATTCTTATTTCGTTTAAAAAAAAAAAAAAAATAATTTTCATTAAAATCGGTTTAGAAATAACAGAAATACATCGTTTTCAATTTATCCGTGCTAATTGACCATTTTACTTTGGATTATTTAATACTTTTAATCTGAGTTATTTGCCTTTAAACTGCTATATAAACAAACGCCCATATCTCAGTTATTTTTGAAGAGAGACAAAAATATGTACAGAGTTTCAGATTAAGAAAAGCGCGATAAAGAGAAGAAACAAAAAGTTACAAATTATAATAGATGTAATTTCAACCAAATTCAGTTATTATTGAAGTTGGGGAAAAATCAAAAAGATTAGCAGCTATAAACAGTTGTACGCTAATATAGTTATTTGGAAATAATAAAACATTGTCCAATGATTCGTAGCGTTAATTTAGTTCTCTGATTCTCCACTTGCTCCGCGGACGCGCTAGATGCTGACTGTTCTTGTATTATGGACTTGTGAAAGTTATTATTCAAAGATATAAAACAATTTGAGAATTGATACCAGTTTGAAGATATTTAAAAACAAGTCTGGTGCGGGCAACACACGACTTTCACTTACCTCCATTTTTAAAATCAATGAAAGAATTTTCAAACGCAGTTATAAATAAAAATACGTGAAACTATTAAAGAATTATTTAAATTGAATTTATATAGAAACATGTGTTGTATTAAAAAATCTATTATATTATTATCTGAAATAATCAGTTAGTTTTATCTTCTTTACACCACTCTCTATTAACTTTTAAACGCTTGAGTATAAGATAATATTTTTCTAAAATCTTTAGCTTTCCAACGGTATATCATACATGTATATTACTGCTCTTATGTTCAAAAACAAAAAATTTCATTAAAAAAATATTTTTTCTGTTTTCTCCATTAGTTGGGTATCGAATTCATTCAATTTATATTTTTACCTGTTTTTCATCAGTGGTAACAAGATAATATAGTTATTTTTGTAGAATCAACAAAATTAAAGGTACTTTAGAGAAAGAAACTTTAAAATATCGGCATTTAAGCCCTTAGACCATTTTAATCCGAATGGAACCTAAATGATATTAAAGCCCATTAAATTTTACATCGATATAGCGAGTTTAATCAAAATCGTCGGAACCGTTTTTGAGAAAATCGAAAAAAGATGCAAAATGCATGGTATAAATTGGCTCTTCTGGTAAGCTCATTTTGATGAAAAATGTTTTTTAACGTCTCAGGCGTATATTTGTCTTAAATATGAGATTTCAGTTTCATAGGACTTACCGTTTCCGCCACGAGTTACCACACACACACAGACCTTTTTGCGGTACTTGGTCATTTGGACTCAGGGGACTCTAAAATGTGTACTTCCGTTAAAAACTAGAATTCGAAAATTTTCACTAACGCAATACTTTCTCTTACTATATATAGTAAGTGAAAGTAATATATATTTCAAACTTTATGAAATTTAATGAATGTGATGAGATCCCGCCGTATTAAATGACTCCTTCTTTAGTTTATTGTTTTTTTTTTCATCCCATAAAATCTAAATAGTACATTTTAATAATATATTCCAAAGGTAGTAACAACTGCTTTTTTCTTATTTTTTTTCTTTTCTTCAAAGAAAGATTCTATTGTATTTTTCGTACTTACAAAAAATAAAATAATAATATATAAAATAAAATAATGCGAAATATTCAATACTAAATTCTTTACAATTTCTTTTCAGTTTCTGAAACGATGTAAATAACTGAAAAAAATAATGCTATCATTGTAGAAGAGAGGATAAATGGGTTCTTTGAGATGCTTGCCGTGATAATAAGATTGCTTCTTTGTGAATTAGCGAGGGGAGGCATTCAATTCCCTCAGATATTATAGCCCCGAACCATAAGGATGGGGTGGGGGCCACCTTCCTGAAAAATCTATTAAAGGTCCTTTATCGTCCTGGGGAGGAGGAAGGTGGGGAGTAAAGGGGGAAAGATGGGGAAGAAGGGAGCAAAGGGATTAAACTGTCTGGGCCGGCTATTGCGGGGAACAGGCAGGCTCTGTGTTTAAGGGGGCAACGAAAAAAACGAGATACTCTTAATAAACCTTATAGCACTACTTATTTATTTTGGTATTACTTTATATAAATTAAATAAGTCTATTCAGATAATGTTCTGAAATTAATAGGATAATAATGTCAAATACAGGATCTTTTTTTTTTTTAATTTATTTATCGTCACAATAGTGTGGCGATTCCAACGACGCTACAGTGTTACACCTAAATTTTGCCTATCGAGTACTAAGTAGAGTAGGGATCTTAAACGAGTATCTGACCCCGCACAGGCATAGGGACCACTATTTTACGCCCCCTTCGGACAGCATATCTAAGGATATTTTACTACCTTTTGTAACCAAGACTGGCCAAAGTGTAAAAATGTAAATAATCGGGAGTGGGGGAAGACCTGCTTCAGTGAGAGTATGTGTTGAGCCTTGACCAGTTACTCAAGTGCTTGTCTTTATCTTATTTCTTACCTTAATCTTGTATTTTCTTATGGGGAGCCCGTGGCTGAGTGGCTAGCGCGCTAGTCTCTCATGCTACAGGTTCTGAGTTCGAATCCCAGTCCCGACAGAGCTTTTATAAGGATGTAAAAAAATGGGGATTCACTCACAACCTCTCCCCCTGGTATGTGAGAACCGTCAGCCAAAGGGTGGCCACTCACAAAATTAGTCGTAGGGAATGATGACCCTACACTAAAAATAACATCGTGAAACGTGAGTGTAAACACGCAGGAGTTTGCCCAGGGCCTTCTCAGCCTGTCGCGCCACTGAAAGAAGAAAATAATCTTATTTTTTACCTTTATTGTACATATTATCTTTATTTTCTAGAATTTTCTTTTATTATGTTATATTCCTCTAATGGATCTGTATATGTATATATATATATATATATATATATATATATATATATATATATATATATATATATATATATAATATATATATATAACTTATGTGTTGTCCGAAAGATAAACTAAAAAAAAGGAATAAAGGGGCATAAACAACACGCTTGATGGCTATTCAAACACTGCCTTTATTGGTCTTTTAATCCTCTATATATACATTTCTAATGTTTACAAGAGGTGGTTTGGAATTAAGGCTGATATACTACCTTATCAGTCCTTAACTCCCCCCCACCAGTTTACGAACAATCCTCGTAAACTACATCAACAATACAAAAAAAACAACAAAAAAAAAACAGCGAAATACAAATTGCATAAGATGATACAAAAGCAAAAGAAACTAAGGTTACATAATAGAAATAAATACAAAAGCCTCCTGAAACACAACACAAAGGAAAAATAAAAAATAAACACTGTGAATAAACTGAACAGAAACACTTTTAAAGAACAACACTGGCCAAATCTGAGGACACTTCAAGGCTAGGATGCGTCCATGGGCGGGAGTTTTAATTGTTCGAAATGAACCGTTCGCCGCTTCCGGGGCTCGCGCAAGCTCTCAATGGTTACCAAAATATGCTCACGAATGACGACAACGCGGAATGGGCCTTCATAACGCCGGAGTTCTTTCCCCCTATTAGTCCCCACACGCCGGTATACCACTGTTCCAATTCTGACGGGCCCCATCAGATCCCGGACACCGAGATTATGACGCGCCACTCTGCGACACTTTTCCCGCTCAATCCGACCACGGACTGTGACCCATAACGTCTTAAGCGCAAGGCAATTGCTCACGACGGCACCATCACTAGCCCCCGCACCGCGGGAATCCCGCCGACGGCCTTGCAATCCAAAAAGGACTTCGAAAGGGGTAAATTCCGTCACAGAGTGAAAGGAGTGGTTATAGGCGACGACCGCTCGTTCCATAGCCACGTCCGGCTCCAATCCCTTTTCTAATTGAAACACCCGCAGGTGATCACTCAGGGTACTGTGGAGGCGCTCGATACCACCGCGACTTTTCGGATGATCCGGGGTGTTAAGGTGCCACGTGACACCCAAAAGCTTCATTTCCTCCCGGACACGAGCGTTATCGAATTCGCGGCCACTGTCCGATGAGATCCGGTCGGGGACGCCATAAAACTGGAACCAGATCCAATGGGCCCGTAAAACCGCCTCCGCTGTACGATCTTGAACGGGATACGCCAACGCCACCTTGCTAAACAGATCCAAAATCGTGACCCATTTATAACCCTTCCAGGTAAAAGAATCGATTTGGAGATCGACGAGGGGCGCATCGGCAGTCGGGGTTTCCTCCTGTACCGCGCGGGGCGGATGGCGATCGTATTTAGTGCGAAGACACACGTCACATTTCCCGATGGTTTCCTGGATAGTGCGCTTCATCCCCCGCCAATAATAACGTCGCCGCTTGGATCTTCACCCACTCCAGCGTCGTTCTATGCGCCTGCGCCAGTGAAACTTCCGGTAGTGGCGGTAACTAAACTGCCGCCGCTGCCGCCTGCTGTGGCGCAGCCGGTGGGACGTTCAGAACGGCTGGCCTCAAAACCACGTTTTCTGCCATGTTATCAGTTTTTACTGGCAAGAGATTAAATAATAAAAAATAAAAAAAATAAACTCACGTACTCTGAGAAGTAAGCAAGTACCAAAAATAAATTTAAAAAAATTACGTAGTCTGAACTTATCTAAAGGTCCCGGGTTTCGGCACCACTTATGTGTTGTCCGAAAGATAAACTAAAAAAAAGGAATAAAGGGGCATAAACAACACGCTTGATGGCTATTCAAACACTGCCTTTATTGGTCTTTTAATCCTCTATATATACATTTCTAATGTTTACAAGAGGTGGTTTGGAATTAAGGCTGATATACTACCTTATCAGTCCTTAACTTTATATATATATATATATATATATATATATATATATATATATATATATATATATATATATATATATATATATTGCTATGTTTTTGACCGGCTGCTTTTCTAAGGCAGCGGTAGCTTCAAAAACTAGCTTACTTACTAGATCTAGTCAATATACAAACTATATTTAATGATACCATGGATCTCCTTTCCAAAGGTATCGTGTTTACCAATCCAATAGGTGGCATGCAGGGTAAGATTTAAGTAAACAAGATTCAATTAATACATTACTATAATTATTAATTTACACATACCATTATATTAACACATTGCCTAAAACTCTGATTGAGAAACTGAGGGACATTTTACTACCTTTGCCATACAATATTACATATAACGATATACCTTTGAAACACTTAACCGGCTGGCGAAGGTGAAATTAGTCTTAGGCATCATCCTCCAGCTGCTCTCAGAACCCCGACGGCCACCTCCTCTTCTTGTAGGTGGAACCCGACTCACCCTTCTTGAGGATAGAACTTGACTGCCGGTTCGAATAAGACTGCCCTACGAATCTTCTCTCCCATTCTCGTCACCTCGGGTGGGCTGACATGGGAAGTACCCCGGTTGGCGGTACAGCACTTGTGATCTTATTCTTATCTTTTGACCACCCTTAATATTCTTTTAGGCTGCCGCTGTAGGAAACTACAAGGGGTCTCTGGTACCGCTGGGGGGGTCCATACCGATGGGAAATCTAGGGGGCTAGGTAAACACCTTTTGATGTTTTGCCGACAAAGGTTCGTTATCATTAATTGTTTAATATTAAAATTATTTAATTATGAACTCCCCTCAGTATCCTCAATACATTACATTTCCCCCAGTCTGCGAGGAAAGAAAAATTAAAAACCGTAAGGTTTTTGATTTTTCTTTTATTATTATATCATCAAAACATAAACTTACAATAAACACCAAGAACTAATAACTACTACTATACAATGACATTCTCTTACAGAAGCTATAACAAATAACCAACACACTACAATACAATTTACATATTTGTAACCGTTACTTTAACAGATATAATTGTATGTTATAATTATACAATTACAGTATCGTTTAATGCTAGTTTATATTAAAACACTTTACAAGGACAATATATCAAAATGGTATTTAACTATATCAATTAACATATCTAGTTATCTACAAGATTATTAACAAAATACAAATTATTTTTTTTTTTTATGAATATTGGCTTTGTTAAGCTTACTTTTCGTTAAGTATTTTTATTCGTTATCAAAGCTACAAAATTAATATTTACAAAAACAATTTTCATTATGTATTCTAATTTTTTACAATCTACAAAATACATATTTACAAACACAACTTCTCATCTTCGAGAATTCTATTCATATGGTAGACTAAGATAGACTAAACATTTATCGCTGTATTATATTTTCCTCATTCACAATAAACTATTTACATTCTCGTCATGTCCATCATTCCGAAACTATTTTACATCTTTTGTGAGGATTTGTCCCGAGATCTAATTCACGAAAATAATATGAATAATGTTTACTAATACTTTTCTATTGTGTGGCAAGGTTTCAAATAACAAAACTGACTTTACTGTTTGGTTTCACTACCTTATATCTTTTTAAAAACCATATGATAAAACCTCAGTATTCTCATTCAGACAGTTAAACAAGTTACTATTTCAGTTAACACACATAAATTCAACAACTTATCTTGATTGTATTCATGATTTGGGTACATGGATGTAACGAATCTCAGATAATAATAATAAATGGTATTGCCTCTAAAAATTAATTATTCTTACCATAATGACCTACTAGAATACAAATGTTAAATTTGAAATACAATGACCTATGATATGCAAAAATTTGTATCTATTACTAAGTGACCCATTTGGGACCAAAAATTTAATTCTTCTTAGAGAGTTATTAATCTCATGCTTTAAATTATTACCAATTTACAAATTATTCCAGCCATTTACAAAAGCGTTTGTTTATTTACACATCACTAACAATTGAGCCCCATTAGGATGGTGTAATTTTAATAGTGAAACGTGTGGATCAATAACATCTCAGAATTCTGAGTGTTTAAAGAAGATTTCTTAATCTTAATGAAAATTAAAAATGTTAATCCCGCTTTCGGGCTAAATGGAGGCACTACCGCTACTCCACATAAAGGGTTCTTCCCTTTGATGAACCTATTATTAGGTAATAATTTCGTTAAAAGGATAAATGGAAGACCTGTGTCTACTCCACATTAGAGGGTAATAATTCCCAAGTAATATTAAACAAATCCAACTTCGGATTGTTGAAAATATATATTAGATCCAACCTATTAAAACAATATAAATATAAATAAATAAATAATATAAGAAGGGTGCTCGTTAGTGTTAAATGATTATTGTGACTAATGAAAATGTTTCTACAGCAAAAAACTAGAAAATCGTAAGTTAACCATTTATAATTGGGATGCAAATAAAACTACTCTTTATAAAAAATAGGCCATTGAAATCCTGACTTACGTCAAATTAAATTCTTAATAAGAATAAGAGTACCAACTGATAATAATTCCTGAGATTCACCAATTCCATTTATAAAACGCATGTCTTATCATAATTGTCCTATTACCAAAATTCTAATAATAAATTAACCACAAACTAAATCCTAATATTTACAATAACCATAATCCGATAAATTCAACCTAATTCTGCCTGTACAATAATTTAACCAAATTTTTACAAATTATTTACAATTTCCAGTCCGGTTCAACCTAAACATAGTCCAGGCTTCCCGGTTATAGCTCGTCTGACGGAGGGAACGCTAAATACCCCTTTTTACCCCCTGGAAAAGAGTAAAGACTGCCGTGCACTACTATAATATGGTATGCGTTCTCTCCTAACATGGTCCAAGACCATATAACCCTCATAAAATACATATACTATCAATTTAATGATAAACTGTTGGCTTTGCACATCTCTGTAATAATGAACTTTACCTATTATCATTAATGAACAATTATAGACGACGGGAAAACTCCTTTGAAAATTATTTAAAGTGGCTAACCAAAAAGTTACCGGCTGGGGCCTAATTTGGGAACTTATGAAACTGAGTAGATTTCTGAAAGATGCATCTTTTTCTTCATTAGGCTTGATATATTCGACCTCATCTTCTTTGATGTTGATACTTTCTTCTACATCTAAATCGCAGATTATTCGGGACCTGTCTTGGGTTTCTTCATTGTTCAAAAAATTGACGGTAGGCGTCATTGATAAGGTAGGATTTTCACTCTCTCTGACTTCAGGCTTCGTTTCTATTTCTACCTCTTCACTTATTCTAATACGAGGTTGATTTTCTGTCTTGAGCACTTCACTAGGTTCAGCGTTATTAATTTCTTCTTTATCTTCCGTGGAGGCCGTCTTCTGAATTTGGGGTTTCAGACATTTAGGGCAGGCTGTGGCTGCATTTGAGCGTAACTCATCTATCATTGTCTTGGCAGTTTCTACAAACAATTCGAATTTCTTATTCATTATAGCTATTTTCCTTTGTTCCTCTTTTTTTTCTTTAATCTGGTTTTGAATTTGTTGGAGCATTTTTAATATTAGTCGCTGTTCCTCGTTTGGCATTCTATTAAACCCTTCCTGTGTTTTTTTTCAGGATCTGTGACTCAACTTTATCCAAAAGTGAGACTATCTTGGCAAAATCTAGACCAGTTTCTTCTTCTGGTCGCTTAGGCTCTGGTAGCATATCTACTCTTGACGCCATAATTAACAATCTTGTGCGTAAGAAATAACCCCTTTTAATAAAATATTCGAAAAATCTTGATGTGGGTTTAAACGCTAGCACGACAAGTATAATACACGAAGAAAATAATAAAAAATATCCTCAAGAAAGAACAAAATACAAAAAATAATAGCCAATTGTACAGATCCATGAACCGTAGGAGCATGATTAATATATAAGCATAACAAAAATCATTACTAAGAAGGAAAGTTATCTTTTTGATAAACAAATATAAACAGATGATACTTTTACCTTATATGATGCCATATTATATGATTAAAATAATCTAATAACCCTGATGCCACGTAAAAGAAAAAAAAATATATTACTTGTTAATTTAATTATTGATATGAAGTATAGTGGATTGGTAAGTACGTCCCCACAAGGGATGCCATTTAAATGCTATGTTTTTGACCGGCTGCTTTTCTAAGGCAGCGGTAGCTTCAAAAACTAGCTTACTTACTAGATCTAGTCAATATACAAACTATATTTAATGATACCATGGATCTCCTTTCCAAAGGTATCGTGTTTACCAATCCAATAGGTGGCATGCAGGGTAAGATTTAAGTAAACAAGATTCAATTAATACATTACTATAATTATTAATTTACACATACCATTATATTAACACATTGCCTAAAACTCTGATTGAGAATACTGAGGGACATTTTACTACCTTTGCCATACAATATTACATATAACGATATACCTTTGAAACACTTAACCGGCTGGCGAAGGTGAAATCAGTCTTAGGTCCCCTTTCTTGGCATCATCCTCCAGCTGCTCTCAGAACCCCGACGGCCACCTCCTCTTCTTGTAGGTGGAACCCGACTCACCCTTCTTGAGGATAGAACTTGACTGCCGGTTTGAATAAGACTGCCCTACGAATCTTCTCTCCCATTCTCGTCACCTCGGGTGGGCTGACATGGGAAGTACCCCGGTTGGCGGTACAGCACTTGTGATCTTATTCTTATCTTTTGACCACCCTTAATATTCTTCTAGGCTGCCGCTGTAGGAAACTACCAGGGGTCTCTGGTACCGCTGGGGGGGTCCATGCCGATGGGATATCTAGGGGGCTAGGTAAACACCTTTTGATGTTTTGCCGACAAAGGTTCGTTATCATTAATTGTTTGATATTAAAATTATTTAATTATGAACTCCCCTCAGTATCCTCAATACATTACATTTCCCCCAGTCTGCGAGGAAAGAAAAATTAAAAACCGTAAGGTTTTTGATTTTTCTTTTATTATTATATCATCAAAACATAAACTTACAATAAACACCAAGAACTAATAACTACTACTATACAATGACATTCTCTTACAGAAGCTATAACAAATAACCAACACACTACAATACAATTTACATATTTGTAACCGTTACTTTAACAGATATAATTGTATGTTATAATTATACAATTACAGTATCGTTTAATGCTAGTTTATATTAAAACACTTTACAAGGACAATATATCAAAATGGTATTTAACTATATCAATTAACATATCTAGTTATCTACAAGATTATTAACAAAATACAAATTATTTTTTCTTTTTATGAATATTGGCTTTGTTAAGCTTACTTTTCGTTAAGTATTTTTATTCGTTATCAAAGCTACAAAATTAATATTTACAAAAACAATTTTCATTATGTATTCTAATTTTTTACAATCTATGAAAAAAATTTCAAAAAGTTATCATTAATTGTTTAATATTAAAATTATTTAATTATGAACTCCCATCAGTATCCTCAATACATTACAATATATGTAAATAGAAGTTCCTGAAGAAGATTGTAGCTGTTTATTGAAAAAAAAAACCAGCCCTCTCAGGTGAGCTAGAAGGGACAGGGTAAGGGTATGTATGACCAAAAAGGATTAAGGGTTATGCACTTTTTTTATTTTCCATCTCCATGGAGTTGAGGGAGAACTCCTTAAAAAATATGGCTGTATAAGGCCAGGCGCTCAACAAAAAAATAATTTTATTTAAACATTTAAGTGTTGTGTAATATATTAATATCTAAACTCCTAGCTTTTGGTTATATAAAAAGTGGCGTATAGCGTGGGTCCTTAGGTTTTATTAGTCAAATAAAAACACAGATTAATGCCAGTGAACAGTTGTTTATATAAAAATCGTACAACCAACAACTGTGTTCGAATCCGTGACCTTAGGCAAGGTATGCTAGCCACTACACTACAGGATTTTTTTTTTTGGATCATATTTTATAAAATACGTGTACTTTTACACGTTTAATCATCAAAATTAATAAAATGAGTGAGTTAAAATATATAGTGGCTAGCTGTAACTTACGGCTTTGTTCAGATATATTTCATTTTGTGTTGCATTTGCATGTTAAGTCATACTATTTTTTGGAGTGAGTAACTGCAATACTCATAACTTCATATCAGTCAATTAGTATTTCTGCTGTTTGTATATTCAACCTCTCAATTGAGACGTTAATTTCTAAAAGGTACTATATCCATTCTAGGAAATTTTACAGTAAGCGCGAAAATCTCTCAATGCTATATTATTAAACTAGCTAATTTGGGTCTTTTTGCATTAAAAACTAGAATTGTTTTTTTAATATATTGTTACGGGCTACAGGGTGTGAGAAATGAACTACTCAAGTTTACAAATTACAAATATTTATTAAATACAGAAAGCACGAATACAAAGGGATTACTAACCACTATTCTTACAATAATAATTGAATTACTAGCTTAACTACTAAACAGTCTACATATAAAATCAGGTATTCCTAACAAATAAACTACTTACAATCTACTAGACTTATTCTAAAACTTACAACAATAACTTATATATAAACTACAGTCTTCTAATTTCCCACCGACCGGTTATCACAATACTGACATACAGTTTCACTACACTGTCACACTGTCACTGTTCACTGATACATCACTGATACTTGTTGAGCCGGATTAAGACTGACTGACCCAGGCGTAGTGGACCGGTATTTGTACCACGACCGAGTCTTCTAGACATGACAGGTAGAGGCCGTCCAGGTCCAGAAGTCTCTAGCCCCATCCGGGCCCCTCCAGGCGTGGTCCACCCGCCATAGTCTTGACCGTAGCAATATAATTAACATCATATTAAAGTAAAGAAATAAAATGTGGTAGTATCATTTGGAACCAAACTAAAAGCGCAATTAGTACTTTTAGAAAATGACCGCATTTATAAATCGTGTTTTTTATGGACTTGAGAGTTAATTAGATAAAATCAAATAGAATATTTAGATAAAACTAAATAATGATAATACAAATATGTAAAAAAATCAATTTCGTAAATGTCCTTTAGTAACTTTTGGAAATCAACCTCTCAATTGACATCATGTGCCAATGACCAATGAAGATGAATCGCTGTATAACAGAGCAGATGACTATTAAAAACTTTTCATTCCGATTCCATATCGATGCACATCTTATTGCCGAGGCTAATGGCCAGAAGTGCGGGAGTCGAGTCCAGGAGGGAGTGGGTTTTAGAATAAACTGCTGAATGTTTCATAAGGGCAGCGTCAGGAGGTTGGGGCGCATTTACAATTCCTAAAAGCCTCCCTTGGCTATATATATAGGCCTTTATAAACAGCCTCGCTGGTTCTGAAATAGTTATGAATAGTACACGAGTGCCCTGGCTAATCAACCTTAACGATGTTCCTTCCGGGAGCCTCATCCATATCGCCTTTACAACCACCTCAGGTCCTTCCGGAATTGCTTGTATACAGTTATTTCTGCGCTTAAAGTTTCATTTGTGTGGCAGTTATAAATTTGTGGTTGACCCCACACCATCCTACTGACAAAACTTCGAGGAACGTTTTGTTAATTTCCTTGATTGAACATCCGGAAATGAACGTTTATTAGATGCAATTCTTCTTAGTAACGTGCTTCAAATATAGATGAGTTTTGATGATTCAAGGTGGATGTCAAGACCTCAATAAAAAAATCTTATATTAAATCTCTTTTATTAAAATAATGCATATGGATTGAACACGAAAACGGGTTTTGTGGAGCGGTGGTGGGTATTTTGTCATTGAGTTATCGACAACACTGAAAGAAAGGACTGTTTAAAAAATCTATATTTTTGGTAGTGAATTGGAGGATGCTATACTACTTTACCACTTTTATTAAAAAATTAATACGAAGTTTTGGCTATTATGCCATCTTCAGGTGTAAAAACAATTTCAAACAATCTCAAAGGACACAATTATAATTACTTTAAAATAGCCATTCTAAATATGCTCTTACTGATAAAGATTGCACGATTGAAAATGAACATTTATTAGATGCAGTTCTTCTCAGTAACGCTTAATGATGCTAAAAATTTAGACGAGTTTGATGATTTAAGTTGGAGGAATAGAATTCAATAAGAAATTGTTATATTAAATCTCTTTTATTAAAATAGAGCACAAAGTTTCGGTTAATATACCATCTTCAGGTGCGAATACAATTTATTATCTGAAAGGACACAATTACAATGTCTTTAACACCTTCTTCTCTTACTTCTCCCTGTAGTGCCGTATCAGCGTAGGGGAGCGTTCAGTCAATCCACTCTATTCCCAGCTAGGTTCCTGGCCTGGCCAACATCTTCCTTAGCAAAGCTGGCCAACGCATTCCAAGTAGGACATCCTTGGTCGCTCCCTAGGCGTTCTCCCAACTGGCACGTAGTCCATAGTCTTTAAAGGATCCTTGTGTTCCTCCATTCTAATGACGTGGTCGGACCACTTCAACTAACAGGTTTGCAGAATTTCCTATAACGGGACAACCTCCAGTTCCTGGCGTATCTGCTAAATCCTGATTCGATCTCTTCTTGTATTTCCCACTGCTCTTTGCAGAAACTTCATTTCAGCAGCTGTAACTCTGCTCTCCTACCGGTCCGTTAATCTCCAGCTTTCAGCTCCATACAAGATTATCGGCAAATATACTGACTTGAAGAAATGGAGCTTAACACCTCTACCCACCTCTCGCTTCCCTATTACACTATTGCAGATCCGTAGTTGACTGCATTTGCCTTCCTGATTCTATTTGATATTTCGGAGACTAATTTCCCAGATCTTTCTATTACTGTGCCGAGGTAGGTGTTATCCGATTTCCTCTCCGTTACAGTATATATGGACATCTTCCGCTTGCCTTCCCACTTGTAGAATCTTGCTTTTGCTGGTATTTATCTTCATTCCTTTTCGGCTGAGCTCTTCTTGCCATTCAGTCACCGCTTGCTGTAATTTATCAACAGTGACCGCAATAAGAACAATACTTTCCGCGTAGAGGGGTAGTTGAATCACCATTTTTTTTCTAACAATTCTAATTATGCTCTCAGAATGTAAAACATTTAAAAAACACAATTAAGTACAAATTATTTAATTATAATAAGTTAATTATATATAAAAAAATCTTACAGGGGGTCACCTGTGGCATAGTGGTCAGCATAACAGCCTTTTATGCCAAAGGTCCCTGGTTCAAACCTGCAGGTGGCCCTAGATTTTTTTAAGGAGAGTATAAAATTCTTGGTTATGCCATCCTTCGGAGGGAATGTACATTGGTGTTCCCAAGTTTGTGGGATGTGAAACGGTACTCGTTAAATATCCCTATCTTAATTAAACTTTAATAGGCGAAATTCAGGACTACCAATGTACCAATGTAGCATTGGTCGATTAGCCATAGTATCATAAAGTGACGTCAAATGAATAAGCAAAAAATCTCATAAAATCTAACGTTAAATTCATTTAATAAAATGTATTTACCTACACACCTTGCGTAGCTTGCATATTTTCAAAATTAAATGAATAGTTTTTACATATATTGTTGATTTTTATTAATAATTGATTTATTAAAAGCACTAACATTGATGAACATAGTTGGTTATATTGACTTGAACCATTTACTGTTTTTTTTTTTTATAAAGAATTTAATGTTAGATCATAATTTTATAAAATCTTATTATTAACATTTATATTCTTATATAATTGATAGTTAACCAGCAATTTTTATTTTATTGTGTCTTTTTAAACTTTTATATTTAAAAATGGTTATGTAAAATAAATTATAATTGTGACTTTAAAGATAAAAACCTGTTTTTGCACTTGGAGAAGGGATATTAGCCAAAACATTGTGCTGATTTTTGAATAAAAGTGGTGAAGTAGTATAGCAACCTCCAATCTACTACTAAAAATGTAGATTTTTTTTACAATTTCTCTTTTACTGTTGCCGATATCTCAATGAAAAAATACCCACCACCTCTGAACAAAACCCGTTTTCGTGTAATACACATACAGTCAAATGACTTGATTATCAAACCGTTGAATGGTTATTTCTATTCATTAGTCGACGTTTTTAAGAATATTCTTTGTTATTTTTATGATTGGATTAGTAATTTTATTATTAGTGATTACTTTAAATTGTTGCATCCCTTATCTTATAAAATAATTATAAACATCATACATTAGAATAAATTAAGAAAATTGGTCATCAGATCAAACCAATCTATGAAGTTTAACTAATATGGATATCGTAATTAGGAAATATTTTTTTGCATAGTATAGGATTGCCCTACTTGCGTTTCTATCAAGTCTATTGAGTGGTTCACGTATTCACGCATTTTAACTTGGTTATATTACATTTCCTTGTTATTTTATTCGACTTGGATTGACAGAAATACTATCATTAGTAAATAAATGTTTCCAGGTCAAGTATTTCCTTCTGTTATCGTCTAAGATTTTCTTTGGAATCAAAAGTCTTCCTTTCATATTTTACTCTTTATCCGTTTAATGTAATTGCCTGAAATTTATTAAGGTGTTTGTAAGAGGAACAGTAGATTCCTGTTATATAAGTTTCATGAGTCCTTATTCAGTCCCTTTGATGATATTCTCTTTAATTTTGCTCAATTTGGCAATAACCCTTCATTGAAAAATAATATCAAAAAAAGGACGACGCTCACACAATTGAAATTTCTATAACAAGTAATGCAATGATCAGACTATACAAAATCTATCTATATATATATATATATATATATATATATATATATATTTTTTTTTTTTTTTTTTTTTTGATCAATCTCTTTGTTGGAAAATCCATGTTTCCGAAATTTCCCGACGCACAATTTCCATCCTGAAACTCCTTAATTACCACCGTCACCTTCTCCCATTTGAAACCCGTAGGCTCTTGGTTTGCTCATTAATATTCCCCCTCTTGACTACAGTTGTGCGGTGTGTGCGGGTGTCTCTGGAGATCTTGAAGCTAAATTAAAAAGATTATTTAACTGCCTGATACGTTTCTTACCTGTCTTGAAGATAGCCAAATATGTAGTTCCCTATTAGACCGCCCAGTCCTAGCAGAACGAGCGCTAGGGTAGAATAGAAATCTTTCTCGCAAACCATCTCCCACTGTAAGCAAAAAAAATGTTTTCATTAAAACAAATATAAGTAATATCAAAATATTGGAAATAATAACATAAACTTATTTTTTTTATATAGTAATTTGATATGAGAACCAAGGCGATAAACTTCGGATACTGTAAAAAAATTTTCTATTTTTTTTGCCATGCCATTTTTTTAAATTATGACTGTTCTAAAAAAATAAATGTAACGTAGTAGATCAATAGATAAAAAGGACTAAGACTTGTGCTCTCGGGTCTTTAGTTTGAAACCCGAATGTGGCGGATTAATTGTTTATTCTGTTATTTCGGTTATATTTAGGAAGAACCAGGGCTAGGGATACCCTCATGAGGCACACCCAAGTTATATAAAATTGTCACCTTAAACATCGAGAAAAAATGTTGTGGATCATCATGGTCTTGGCTCAATCACCTCGTTCCATGTCCTAACCTTTTCTCTTGCTTTTTAAGGTTTATAAATATTTACAGTACATTTATTACACTTTAAGAGGTATACCTAGAAGGAGGATAGTCTGAGTCGCGACCAAGATTAACAACGAAATAGCTTTAACTATGTTTCTTTGTTTATTTAACGTCTCTTTATGCTACTGTAGGTAATGTGACGATGCTACGTTGGGAGTCCTAAATTTTTGCTTATCCAGGTTTAATTAGGATGGGGATCTTTAACGAGTACCTGACATCGCACATTCTCAGGAACACCTTTTTACGAGATCAGTCAATGGTGTAAAATAATTATATTACCAAAGAAGGACGTCAACAATTTTTTTACAGATGTGAACCTTGAAAAAAAGATTGTGGGAGAATTTTACGATCATGAAACGCTTTTCTTTCCTCTGATTTCAATTCCTTTTTTCAGAGACCCAAATTCACTCTATATAGGTTTCCAGAACCGTTGGGGGTACAGACAATGGGCCCAGGTGCCGACTGTACGCGTAGAAAAGCCGAGAACGAGCCAGTGAAAAGAAGCGGGACGCTATTGAAGGGCCTGAAAGGGCTGGGCCTGCTCGCGCTTCTATCTCGTTATTCCAACCTTCCCTTCTGGGACTGTTTTCGTTATTCTTTATTCAAAACGAGTTCCCTGAGCGTTTATTATTCAATAGCCTGCTAGGTCTTCTTTTTGCTGGGATTCCGGCCCTGGCCTAGTGGAATAATTCCCGCTGGGAGGGAGCCTGACTCGGGAATGGTCAGGATGTGGTGTGTAGCTATACGGGCTTGAATAGACACCGGGAGCATAAGGATTCAGAGAATCCTGGAATATTTTAGATTTCATGTATAATCTTTAGACTTGGAAGCAGAAAGAAAAGTTTAAGAGAGTGAATTACATTACTCAGCATATGCAAAATTATACGATTAAATGATAGGCGTAAAAAAAAGAAAGAAAAAGGAATGACCGTTTTATCAATTTCAAGAACTGTTGAGGGGCCAAACTATACCTAGCCCGTAAGACCGTACTGCTATGCGGTTAGTGTAGCGCAGATGCTTGAAGGGGTTAACAAGCAACAAATTATGTTGTGCCAGTATATATTGAGCTGTAAAATAAGTTCCTAGCGTTTTTTATTGGCGATTTCAATAAAAAACTTTAGATTCTTATGAATATTTTAAATCAATATATAAGACCCATTTTGAGCTATTATATATTGCCATCTTTCTGGTATTTTTCAAATTCCGTCCTCCCAGAACAGTTAAAGGACGATCTTTGGACGATTTTACAATAAGTATTTCAATTTCAATATTTTAAATTTTTACCTAAAAGTGTACTAGCTCCCTCAGACTATTTGAAGCCAGTTTTCGGAAAAGGAGATCGGGTAAATTCAAACGCTACATGATAACATGGGATAGTATTTTCTTGAGTGGTAATATCTTATGGATGGATTCAATTTCAAACATCATTAACAATGAGAAAAATTAAACAATGATTAAGTAAATAGAAAAGTAAACAAACGCCATTAGACCTAATTTGTTTAGACCTTATTGATGAATATATAAATAATCGTAATAGTATTTAATAACTGCTATCGAAATAATAATCAAAATATCTAAAAATAAATATGCTATGTTATACTAAAGAACGACATAGGAGCCACACATCAAGATCAGACAAAGTTATTAATTAGTTAATTTAAATTAATAAAAAATTAAACATTAATTATTTACTTAAAGTTACAGATATACGGGGCAGCAACTAATATGGATATCGTAATTAGGAAATATTTATTATAGCAAAGTATAGGCATTGCCCCTAACCCTGCGTTTTCCTTATCAAGTCTATTGAGTGGTTCACGTATTGTTAGTGAACACAAAAATATATGAATAAGATATATATGATCAGGTAAATATAGAATACATTTTTACTTGGTTATATTACATTTGCTTGTTACTTTATTCGACTTGGATTGACAGAAATACTATCATTAGTAAATAAATGTTTCCAGGTCAAGTATTTCCTTCTGTTATCGTCTACAATTTTCTTGGAATCAAAAGCCTTCCTTTCATATTTTACTCTTTATCCGTTTAATGTAATTGCCTGAAATTTAGTACGGTGTTAGTAAGAGGAACAGTGGATCCCTGTTATATACGTTTCATGAGCCCTTATTCAGTTCCTTTGATGATATCCATTTTAATTTTGCTCAATTTAGCAATAGCTATAAAATAGCTCCCTCAGACTATTTGGAGCCAATTTTTGGACAAAGAGATCGGATAAATTCAAACGCTACACGATAGTATTTTCTTGGGTGGTAATATATTATGGATGGATTCAATTTCAAACATCATTAACAATGAGAAAAATTAAACAATGATTAAGTAAAGAGAAAAGTAAACAAACGCCATTAGACCTAATTTGTTTAGATCTTCTTGATGGAAATATATATAATTGTATTAGTATTTAATAACTGCTATCGAAATAATAATCAAAATAAATATGCTATGTTATACGAAAGAATGACATAGAAGCCACACATCAAGATCAGGCAAAGTTATTAATTAGTTAATTATAATTAATAAAAACTTAAAAAAATAATTAGTTACTTAAAGTTACAGATATACGGGGCAGCGAAAAAGAAAAAGAAATATACTATATATATTTAAATACTGTATTTTCTAAATTTATCATAGTTATATATTAGGTCGTTAGCAACATTACTCTGTAAGACCTTCACATGCCAACTGTCAACGAACAGAATCGAACCCTCTTCAAACGTTTTTACGGAAACTTACAATGACATACTAACACATTAATACTAAACATAGCCACTAACAACATACCTCACAGCCCGTGCATATGGCTGAAATGAAGTTGGATGAGGGACCTTCTAAGATAAACGCTCAAGGATGAGCTGCCGCAGGGTATACTCTCTCTATCTTGCCAATAACGGCACAACATCAATCTTATTGAAATTCCTATTCACTGATTATCAACTGTGTAAATAGAAAAATATTAAGATTTTTTTCACGCAAATTCTTAAATTTAATGATTTTGAAAACCTGCTGATGATAAGGTATTTTTTTTTAAGCATTCGAGAGAGGATTTTTAAACTAGCAACAGATGTAAAGGAGGACGAATGTGCTTGTATATAAGTCAACGTTTCTAACCACTCTGATATAATTTTCGGAATGATAGACATTAACGAAGATACACCTATAACGAATAAAATCGTAGAAAATGAGGAACTTAGGGAAATGAAGGTATAAATAAGAACAAACTAGATTTGTCACAGTACAATAAAGTCCAAAATCAATGTTACACGTAATGGAGAAAAAATAATGAGATGGCTTTGACAGTTCTTACGAATATAATCCAACTAGTATTGGATGTAAAAAGGTTCGTTAGACTTGGAGTAAACGGGAAGCGAGAAAAGGGTCGACCAAGAACTAAATGGGAAAATGAAGTTAAGAGCGACTTCCGGGAAAAAACGACTTGACTAGAAAAAAATAAGGCAACTCGTAGAAGACCGGAAGCGATGGTGCTGTTCCCTCATACTGCCTTAAGCAGTTTAAACACGAATGAATATGATGATGTTAGGTTTTTTTTTAGTTTATTTGAGTATATATTTTTGAAATATTTTTAAATCAATCATTCAATCAATAGTTATTCTAGAACCTAAGATTTCTCCTCTACCACATGTATTACATTAACCTACCACTATTTTAAAACTGAAAGGGCATCAATATCATAGATTTCCACGGATCAAAATAAGAAAATATGTTATTTCGTAGTCTATTAAAAAGATCTGGTGCGAGCAACACACAACTTTCACTTACCTCTGTAGTTAAAATCGATAAAAGAATTCTTAAATAGAGTTATAGATCAAATTGAGTGAAACTAATAAAGATTTAATTAAATTGAATTTCTATAGAAACATGCATTTCATTAAATATCTATTATATTATTATCTTAAACAACCAGTTAGTTTTATCGGCTTTTCATCACTCTTTATTAACGTTTTCAAGCTTGGGTATAAGAAAATATTTTTTCTAAAATCTTAAGCTTTCCAACGCTATATTATACACATATATTACTGTTCTTATGTTCAAATGCGGAGAATTGTATAAAAAAAATATGTTTTCAGTTTTCACCTTTAGTTGGATATCGAATCCCTTCAACATATATATTTTCCATATAGTTTTTTATCGATGGTAACACGATGATATGGTTATTTTTATAGTATCTACAATATTAAAGGTACTTTAGAGGAAGAATATTTAAAATATGGCCATTTAAGCATTCTAAAACTGTTCCGATCAGAAAGAAACCTACATAATATTAAAGCCTATTTAATTTTACATCGATATAGCGAGTTTAATCAAAATCGTTGGAGCCGTTTTTGAGAAAATCGTAAAAAGGTGCAAAATGCGAGGTATAAAGTGGGTCTTGTGGCTAGCTGATTTAGATGAAAAAGTTGCTGTAACACCTCGAGCGTATAGTCATCATAAATATGTAGTTTCAGTTTGATAAGTCTCTTCGTTTTTGCACTGAACTTACACACACAAATTCAAACCTTTTTATGGGACTAGGTCAGTTGGACCCACGGGACCCTAAAACGTGTATTTCCGTTGAAAACTGGAATTCGAAAATTTTCACGATCGCAATACTTTCCCTTGCAATACATTTTATATATAGGTAAGTGAAAGTTAAAATAAGTATAAATATAAGTCTAAAACAAAAACTCTAATCGGATTTTTATTAAAAAGAATAAACCTAGAAGTGCATTTGCTAATACTTGATTTAAGTAAAAAAATACATCGTAGCAGAAACATTTAATAAATTGAAATTTTAATTTAATCGTGAAGGGACTCGTAGCTCTTAGCCCTTCATTAGAATGGCGCCTACTAATTTTTCCTCTTTCTCTTAGTCAGTTGTTAGGTTTAATTTCACGGGGAAAGTCGTGGTTTAATTTATCCTATGCCGGGACATTTCTTTTTCTCATCTCAAGTCCTCAGGAGTCACGACATTTAAACTTATAAAAAAAGACTAGGTAATAATTCTGGTTCGTGACATGCCAAAATGTAACAACTTTTAACAAAGTTGAAATTATCACTGCAAAAATCAGGTATATACAGTTGTTTTTTTTTGTTTTGTTTTTTTTTTAATATTTTTTATTGAGATATATTACAATTTGTTACAAAATGAACAATAATAATATTGATAAGAGACCACATTCATACTATATATACAGAAAATAATAATAATGGTCAAATTACATAAAATAGAACATAAATAAATTAATATATATATATATATATATATATATACAATAAAATAATAATAATAAATAAAAAACAAAACAAATCGAAACAAAAACCTATTATTGAGATAAATAAAAAGTTGGCAAATAAATAAACATCTTACACACAATCATAACTATATACAATGTATAAAATTGCTAAAGGGACCCCAGCAAGCGCTTTTCCCTCCACTTGTGGAGGAAAAAGCGCAACCCAAGAGATCCCAGCGCCTCTATCTCAGCCGCATCACTGGTCTGAGCCAGTGGAGGCTGAGTTAGGGCACTGTAGCCACAAACATACCCGTACATGAGTGGAGGATCTGACCATTGTCAGAACTCCAGTTTAAATGTTTACAATAGGTCTCGTGGCCACTGCCGTTTCAATCTTCGAGGAGGATTGTAGGGATGGGTGGTGCTGGATAGGGATTGCGCTAGAGGGTTAGGATGATGACTAAGGTTCTGATGAAATTTGGAAAATTTGGATGGTACCAGGTCTAAAACAAACGGAATATTAAGGTCATGGTGTAGGGTACAGTTGGTAACGTAATAAGGAGCATTAACTATTGTTCGGAGGACTTTGGATTGGAAGGATTGGATGCGTTTGATGTTAGAATGTTTAGCTGTTCCCCACAGTTCAAGTCCGTAGGTCCATATAGGTTTCAGTACTGTCTTGTATATTAGTAATTTGTTGTCAACTGTAAGATGAGATTTTCTGTTTAGTAGTCTGTATAACTGGCCGAATCTGCGGTTGAGTTCTTTTCTTTTTAGTCTTGTATGTGGGTTCCACGTCAGTCTTTTGTCTAGTAAAAAGCCGAGATACCGGACTGTGTCTGAGGAAGGAAGCGGTATGGAATTGAAATTAACCGTTGGACAGGATTTGCGTCGAAGGGTGAATGTGACGTGAGTGCATTTGCTTTCGTTCACCTTAATGCGCCAAGCATTGCACCAGTCTTCGACAAGGGAAAGGTGCTTTTGGAGATTTAGCGATGCTGCTTCAGGATCGGAATTGGATGATAAAATGGCTGTGTCATCAGCAAATGTTGCCAGAAAGGTATTGGGATCGGTAGGGATATCGGCGGTGAAGAGGATGTAGAGGACGGGTCCTAAGACGCTGCCTTGAGGAACACCGGCCTCAACAGTATATTGTTCGGAAAATTCGGAACCACAGCGAACTCGGAAGGAGCGGTTGGATAAATAGGATCGGAGGATTAGGTATAAGGATTGAGGTAAATGGGTTTTGAGCTTATAGAGCAGTCCCGGGTGCCACACCCGGTCAAAAGCTTGAGCTATGTCCAGAAAGGCACCCGAACAATACTCCTTGCACTCAAGGGCGGAGGAAATGTGGTCTACAACTCGGAGTCCTTGCTGAACCGTGGAATGTTGAGGACGGAATCCAAACTGGTGTGAAGGAAAATTGTGAAATTTGGCTAGGATTCGTTTTAATAGGAGTTTTTCGAAGATTTTGGAGAGGATCGGAAGAAGGCTAATAGGTCTGTAGGAAGACGTACAGTTGGATGGTTTGCCTGGTTTTAGGAAAAGGATGATAGTCGAGTGTTTCCACAACAGAGGGAAATAGGTGGTGCGTAGGATACAGTTATAGATATATGTAAGGAATGTAATGGCTTTAGGTGGAAGTTGTCTTAGGATTTGAGGAGTAAGGAGATCGTATCCAGGGGATTTACGGAGAGGAAGCTTTTGAAGCAGATATTTAACCTCAGAGGGATTGATTGCTTTAGGTGGTAAGGAAATTGGTATCGGTGACGTAAGGAACTCTTCAACTATTGCGGTATGGGTTGGATTGAGATCAGAATGAGGAGTGAATACCTTGGAAAGGTGTAGTGCAAATTCCTGGGCCCTATCTTTGTCAGAAGCAGCCCAGGAATTATCACTACGCTGGAGAGGATGGGATATCAGGGGGGATTTTAGGATTCTCTTCGTAACATTCCACAGGGAATTGTCACGAGTCGAGAGAGAGGAGAGGTAGGTATTGTAGGATTGGGATCGGAAGATCGCCAACTCCCGCTTTAATTTTCTACAAAAAAAGTTATAGGAGCGGCGATCCTCTGGGTGGCGGGTGCGTTGCCATAATGTTCTGGCTCGGCGTTTGCTGTTGATGAGGTCTGTCAGGTGTTGTGGTAAATGGCTTTTATAAGGAATTATTTGGGATTGTTTGGGAGAGGAGGCAGTCCAGGCGGCTTGTTGAATAGCGGTTGTAAAGGAATATACGGCGTCGTCAAGGTCATTTGGGGTTTTGAGAATCACTCTGAGGTCAATATCATTAGTAAGGATTTCGCGGAAGAGGTTCCAGTTGACAGGGCCTCTAATGAATGACGGTGGGATAGGTTTAGGAATAGGTGTTATAGATACATTTAGAATCAATGGACTATGATCAGAGGATAGTTCATCAAGGCGAGCTATGGAAAAATTGAGAGAGCCTAATCCGCTGTGGATGAAGAAGTCGAGGATGTCAGGATTACGGTTAGGATCTGTTGGCCAGTAGGTAGGAGAATCGGGAGGTAGGAGATGAAAGCGTCGGGAGTTGAGTGCAGACTGCAATGTCCGTCCACGAGAATTGGTGGTTCTAGAACCCCACTGTTGGTTCTTAGCGTTTAAGTCTGCACCCAAAATGAAGTGTTTACCCAAGGAGTTGAGAAAGGATTCAAATTGGGCAGAGGAAATGGGATGTTTAGGAGGGCAGTATGCTGATGCGATGATAAGCGGAAAGGAAAAGGTTTTGATAACAATTGAAGTTGCTTGTAGGTAATCGTGGGCGGAAATTGGGTGTAAGTGATGGGTGAGGGATCGGCGGACTATGACAGCAGTACCGGCATGGGCTTTGCCGTCTGGATGGTCTGTCCGGTATGTCGTGTATCCTGGTATTTTAAAGTACTGTTTAGTGGTTAGTCTAGTTTCAGTAATGAGTGCAACATCAATGAATTTTGTCTTGCAGTAAGGCTGTAAGTTCGTCAGTGTGAGTTCTAACACCATTCGCATTCCAAAGGAGAATGGATAAGGAATTAGGTGAGGTCATTTATGGTTTTTTTAAGGCAGGAATGAGATTTGATACGAGATTCGTAAGGAGTGATATTAGGGGCATAACAAGGGATTTAATTTCGGAGATAAAGGATGTCATCAAACTGGTTAGGTCTGTGGCATTTGAAGGAGGAGGGATATGAGAGATTTGTGGTTGATTAGGATTTTTAGGATTGGTTACATTTTGAGGAAGAGGTATATGTGGAATGGATTGAGGTACATTCTGTAGTACCGGCAGGGCCACGGCTTCAGTACTTTGATTCCCACCTCCAAGTAGGTGGGCAAATGATACATTGGCGTCAATAAGTTTTGAGGGTTCTCTTCTGTTTCTTACTTGTCTTGCTGTTTCATCCGGTACTTGAGGTTTTTGAAACCTGGTCCTCAGTTCCTTATAAATTTGGCATCCTTTATAGTTGGCTGGGTGGTCCTTGAGGCAATGAGCACATACAGCTGGTGTTGATTTTGGTTTTGTACACTCCACAGACTTGTGCTGTTCACCGCATTTCACGCATCGAGGTATGTGATGACAATAACTTTTAGTATGACCATATGCTTGACAGTTATGGCACTGAACTATCTCCTTCTTTATGTAAGGTTTCTCAACTCTTACGCTGGTATAGTACAATCTATTGAGGTCATAGATTTGTTCAACTCCTTCCGATGGCTCCAAGTCCACGAAAAAGAGAGGTAGTGGAATTTTGCCCTTTAGGACATTAGTGACTTGCCGCACTTTATAGCCTATCTCCGTTAATTCTTCTTTAATAGCTTCAACTGGTGTCGAGGGGGTGTAAGTTTCTGATTACAACCCTTAAAGCTCTCTCTTGGCGTAGCTGGTAGGTATGGAAATCCGCTTTGGTATCAGTTAGATATTTCACTATTTTTCAATATGTCTCGGCAGTAGTAGGAGATATTTTGGTGTCATTAATTCTACTCATACAGTAGTAGCTGGTAGAATCGGTAATTTTGTTCAATTGTGTACACAACAACTGGAAATTTTTAATATTTTTGACAAATATTGGAGGGGGTCGTGGTTCACTAGGTATAGGAGCAGATTCCATGTTTTCTTTTTCGTTATGTAAAATCTGAAAAGGATTTGAGGTGAAAAACGGTGATTCGTCAGTCATCCCTTGTGACGATGTGCCAGGTTGTGGTTCAGATTCTGAATTAGTACCCGAAGGGGTTGCTTGTAATCTTTTATTAGTATCACGGCGAGGTCTTTGTTTCGTAGGAGACGGGATTGAACCACTAGATCTTGATCTTTTAGTTGAAGCTTTGGAGGACATTACTTGATGATAATATCGCATTTCATGTAAGGAAAATAATTAAATAATAAGCAGATGTTGGGGGAAAAAATAATAACTTAAGAAAAGTTAAGCAAGAACAGCCTTGCCTAGCTATTGGCAATCAGCTGATATGAAGAGGTGACTCAGCATTCACTTTACGGTGCAAATTGTAGCCCAACTTACCGTTGTTTGCTCCAATATTTACTGTTGTTGTTATCCTGAAGCCTGGTGATGTTTTCAAGACTGTTCTGAAGTGATATCCAACTGAAAAGCAAGAAATCCAAGAGCCGACTTGAAAGATGACCGCTATACTCATGCGCATGCGCAGAACTATATACAGTTGTAGAAATAGAAAAATGCACCAACTTTCCTTTAATTGTATGGCAATGAATTTGATCCATTCGAAAAAAAAAAAAAATATATATATATATATATTTTTTTTTTACTCATTTATATCATACCGCTTAATGAAGAAATGAATAAAAAAAATAATAAATAACGTTTCTTAATTCTTGGTTGGTATTTTACTTACTAACAAATAAAAAAAATATTTATGTCCAGTTTAAAGCATTTTGCTATAAAAACAATTAAATTGAGAGATTACATGCAGCAGAAATTTTTTTTACCGAAACCAGAGGTGACATAAACCAACAATGGTCACTGTTTATTAAGTTTTTAAAATTAATATTATAAACTATTTATTCGTGACCTGACCTTCATATCTATTTCTGACAATCCACCGAGGTTACTTAAAAGAAGATGGCCAAGAGACACCAATTACCATATATTAAGCATTGCAGTGCTACTAATGGTAGTTTCTTCACAGGACTACCATGTGTTCTAACCATATTTCAAACCTATTTACTTGTATTGATTCAATACAGTTGTAAATATCTTTATATAAATTTTTAAAAAACAAATAAATAAAATAATTTTATAATTCATTTTACGAGAGAACTTCTGTATTTTTTTTATTGATTTTTATGTGGTCTTCTTTAATTTTCTATATATACTATTACTTTTTGTGTAATCAGCATTTTTTTAAAAACATATTTGTTTTTTTTAATGTATTTTTTTTTCTAGACATATTTGAGTGATGTAATTTCTATGAACATTACTGTATATAACATTATACACAGAAAGGTTATTCCTTCGTTTGTATTGGCTAAAAACCTCACACGTTAACTCATTACTTTTCTTTCCTTTATAATCCGTAGTTTTAACGCTTGAAAGATATAAAGATGCTACAAAGATTACTTACATATCCATGTCTAAATATAAAAAAATATCGGGCAGACAACACACGACTTTTACTTTAACCTTAAATCAACTTAAGAAATATAGTTGTAGTTTAGAAGTGTACTTATACTTTTAGTTTTTTTATATCTTCGTATTTTTTCCCATTTCTTCCTATCCTGTATCTTCATATCTTCCAATTATTTTCCCATATTATAGGGTACCCACTTTATAGAAACTGGGTTTGTCCTAGGAGGATCACCCTTCGGCTAAAACGGTTCGAAACCGGGACGCGAAGAAGTAGTCTAGTGCTTTCTTAAATTGAAATGATTTCTTATTAGAATTTTTTTACTTGTATCTTAACAAGTAACTTTTGTATACAGAAACAAGTATACCTACTATTGATTATTAACGATATACTTATACAAGTATTAATATTATATTATAAATATTAATTAATGAATAGTGTTAAATTATATTAATACATAGTATGTAATTTATTAATAATAATTATAATTAAATCTATTGTAGTTTATTTATCAATAATCATCGTTTAAACTGTTTTTATAATATATAATTTTTTTTTTTTTTTCATAAATGACTTAATGATATGACTCAATACGAATATATTTTTAACTGTACTGTCAATGGATATAGATAAATAAATTAGAACTACTTAATACCATATTAAAATTATATTATGTTCATTTTATTTATTTATTATACCACCGGAATTAAAACATTGTGTATTATGATTTGTAAATAAGCTTTTTATTTTTTTGTAGCTGCTTTCTTATCATTTAAATATGTCTATTTTATATCAGTAATTATTAATTTGTTTGTATGTATTTCATTAACTCTAATACTGCAAAGCACATTTTTTTTTGTACATTATGTATATTTTTATTCTAAAGGGACATTTTCCATGTAATCAAGAATTTTTTATAACCTCCATAAATGTAATAAATTTTATAAATAACCTTTAATGTATCGAAAGAATATTGCTTCTTCAATTTAAACAACTGAAATTTTCCCTATTACAATTTTTTTTAAGAGCTCAAACACGTTTAAAAAAAAATATAAAAAAAACCCGCATTGGTTATTGACGTCGACTCGATGATAAATATATTTTATGTCTGATGGATTTATATTTAAAGTCGTGAGACCGAATATATTATTTAAAATATTTTCTTAACACATTTTTGTATGTTTTTTGCCTTTAATTTTTTTTTTACAGAGGAATTTAACTTTATGACAATTAAATGAATTTTATGAGCTTTCCGAATAATTTTTATTCTGTACTTAAATATAATACTGCGTAATAATGTAATTAAAATTCATAATCTTATTTCTTAACAATTAATAATGTTTCAAAGATTACTGAATACTTGAGTGAAAAAAGCCAAAATATGTTTTAATTAAAAATAAATTCTTAATCTTGATTTTTTTTTTCATTTTTCCCTAACACACTCCATAAAGAAATATAAGTTTACAAACAATTAACATTTTAACTTACAATTTTCAAATGAATTTAAGTTTCATAGTTTCTTATATAAATGGACTTAACGGCACTTATAATTCTTTGAATTTTAAATTTTTTTTCGGCTCAAATAATTTTTTTTTAACTCGTTACATAAATTAAATGCATTTAATAATTATTAATTGAATACTGGATGCACCTAAAATACTTTATTAAAAAAATTAAATTAAGATTTTAGTTTAAATGTCAATATACTCATTAATTTTTAAAATTTGTAAGTTTAAAAATTGATTTAAAACTTTATTTCAACAATATAACATCATAATGGCTTATATTTATAACAAAAATTGCATAAATATCATTGTTTTGGGACAAAAACAATATGAAAGTTATTTTCACTTGAACAACAATGTTGTATTGAATTTCAAATTACAGTTTAGAGAAAAAAATACGGATAACTTGAAGAATTAATAAATTGAATTTATTAAAAAAAACATGCGATATCATTTAATAAAATCGATTAACCGTTTTCGAGAGAATCGAAACAAAGGTATTTTCCAAAATTCATGTTTAATGCTTCATCTGTTAAGAATTAAAATACTTGGTATAGGACTTAATTTTTATGAAAAAAATGTTTTGTCACTTACGAACGATTATATTATTATCTAGAATAATCAGTTAGTTTTATGTCCATTTCATCACTCTCTATTAACTTTTAAAAGCTTGTGTATGAGATAATATTTTTTCTAAAATCTTTTAGCTTTCCAACGGTATAGTATAACATACATTTATATTACTGCTCTTATGTTCAAAAACGAAAAATTGCATTAAAAAATATTTTTTCTATTTTCTCCTTTAGTTGGGTATCAAATATATTCAATTTATATAATTACCTGTTTTTTATCAGCGTTAACAAGATAATATAGTTATTTTTATTGAATCTACAAAATTAAAGGTACTTTAGGGAAAGAAAATTTAAAATATCGGCATTTAAGCTCTGAAAGATCATATTAATCAGAATAAAACCTACATGATATTAAATCCCATTAAATTTTACATCGATATAGCGAGTTTAATCAAAATCGTCTGAACCGTTTTCGAGAGAATCGAAAAAAGGTGCAAAATTCATGGTATAAAGTGCCTCTTCTGGTAAGAACTTATAATACTCTGGTAAGGACTTTTTTATGAAAAAAGTTTTGTCACGTTTCGGGCGTATAGTTGTCTTAAATATGAAATTTCTGTTTCATTGGACTTCCCGTTTCCGCCCGAGAGTTACCACACACACACACACAGACCTTTTTGCGGGACTTGTTTATTTGGACTCAGGGGACCCTAAAACGTGTATTTCCGTTGAAAACTTGAATTCGAAAATTTTCACGATCGCAATACTTCTCCTTACTATGTATAGTAAGTGAAAGTAAAAAATAGTTGTTACTTACTTGGATTCGTTGATGTAAATGAATTTGATAGTTGGGGTCACCAATACGTGATAGTATCAACACATAAACACATCAATAATGGATTATATATTTAATAAAACACGCACCACATATAACATTGTTTGGACACACAAAAAGTATTTTTGTTACACAAAACACATGAAGGTTATGTCTCTTTGGCAACCCCATGTGCTAACGTCACAAAACTCTGAAAGGATTTAATATTGAAGTGAAAAAATAGAGTTTTTAAAAATAAGAAAATTAGTGATTGTATTAAAAATCTTGGTGAGATAAAGAATTCCGAAAAAAACACATTTCTTTTCGGTTATTTCTCCTTGACAACCACATGTGTTGAATTTTCAAATACAGTTAGAGATAAAAATACGTGAAACTATTAAGGAATTAATTAAATTGAATTTATGTAGAAAAAACATGCGTTTTATTAAAAAATCGATTATATTATTATCTAGAATAATCAGTTAGTTTTATGTCCATTTCATCACTCTCTATTAACTTTTAAAAGCTTGTGTATGAGATAATATTTTTTCTAAAATCTTTTAGCTTTCCAACGGTATAGTATAACATACATTTATATTACTGCTCTTATGTTCAAAAAACGAAAAATTGCATTAAAAAATATTTTTTCTATTTTCTCCTTTAGTTGGGTATCAAATATATTCAATTTATATAATTACTGTTTTTTATCAGCGTTAACAAGATAATATAGTTATTTTTATTGAATCTACAAAATTAAAGGTACTTTAGGGAAAGAAAATTTAAAATATCGGCATTTAAGCTCTGAAAGATCATATTAATCAGAATAAAACCTACATGATATTAAATCCCATTAAATTTTACATCGATATAGCGAGTTTAATCAAAATCGTCTGAACCGTTTTCGAGAGAATCGAAAAAAGGTGCAAAATTCATGGTATAAAGTGCCTCTTCTGGTAAGAACTTATAATACTCTGGTAAGGACTTTTTTATGAAAAAAGTTTTGTCACGTTTCGGGCGTATAGTTGTCTTAAATATGAAATTTCTGTTTCATTGGACTTCCGTTTCCGCCCGAGAGTTACCACACACACACACACAGACCTTTTTGCGGGACTTGTTTATTTGGACTCAGGGGACCCTAAAACGTGTATTTCCGTTGAAAACTTGAATTCGAAAATTTTCACGATCGCAATACTTCTCCTTACTATGTATAGTAAGTGAAAGTAAAAAATAGTTGTTACTTACTTGGATTCGTTGATGTAAATGAATTTGATAGTTGGGGTCACCAATACGTGATAGTATCAACACATAAACACATCAATAATGGATTATATATTTAATAAAACACGCACCACATATAACATTGTTTGGACACACAAAAAGTATTTTTGTTACACAAAACACATGAAGGTTATGTCTCTTTGGCAACCCCATGTGCTAACGTCACAAAACTCTGAAAGGATTTAATATTGAAGTGAAAAAATAGAGTTTTTAAAAATAAGAAAATTAGTGATTGTATTAAAAATCTTGGTGAGATAAAGAATTCCGAAAAAAATAATACAGTAAATACAAATGTTTATAAGGTCATGGGGAGGTACAAAACCGCAATAAACGTAAGTGATTTTTTAAAGAAAATTGTTTCAATTTTCATAATATTTAATCCAGAAGTTAATGTTTCCCTTGAAAATTTATTTTATTATTTTAGCATCAGATTTTTAAAAACTTCCATTCCCTATTCTTTAACAAAAACAGTATTGACACGAGTAGGACATTCATTTTATGAAGAACTTGATGTACATATCAATAACCAATGATTGGTTTAGTTTTTTATTTATGGGGTTGAGCAGTGGGAGTCTACTAAACTCGAATTCCTCCTGCATTCCATCATAGGATTTAGCTTAATCATGAATTCTTTTAAAAATCTAAAATATCCTAAATACTAATAAGGCTTTTATAAAGACCTGAATATCCCATTAGTTTAAGACTTAGGCCGTTACAGATGTACTTATTTTAATTCCAAATTATCCTCACTAATCGATTTCGTTCGTAACCTTTCATCCTTATATATTCCAGCTTATTCTCCGGGACGAATAAAAAATGGTGGCCAAGAGATCTTATAACATGAATTAAATTTTTGGAGACCTGCCAATGGGAAGTATCCCATCATGCGAATTATGACTTACTTAATATTGTATTAATTTACTAAAAGTATTTCATAATACACTTGTAAATATCACTAAGTAAATATTAAAAAAAAAAAAAACTTTGTAGTTCTACCAACTGGTAGTTCTTTTAAAAGGTGTTCTAATCACTTACGTAGCTTATACACTTGTTGAGCTGCATCAATACAGTTGCTAATTTCAATGAATAAATTAAAAACAACATGTATTTATTTACGAAATCTAGTTTGTTATATGTACACTTTGTTTCAGGCGTATATAGGTAGTTTATAGCATTAAGCTATATAATATATAGTTATAAGTAGGGCTATGATTTCTATGTAAATACATATTGGCTCCTTACTTCAATATCACATTTTAATAACTCATAGTATATCTTTTAACAGAATTGGGATCAAATTAAGCCATTCTCCGAAACTACTGGACCAATATTTTTGAAATTCGCCACAAAAAACCTAACACCTAGACGTTGATATCAGCTAGTTAGGTGGATGGTTTGAAATGGCGGCCAATTAAACGTTATTTAATTTAATAACTCCGTTATTTTTGAATATAGAGAAAAAATCATTATTGTGCTTTAACTAAAAAACCACGATTACTAATAAAAAAAAAAAGAAAAAAGAAAATAAAAAACTAGAAATTTTACACATAAATACGCTCATAATTCAGTTATTTTTGAAGATGGACAAAAATATGTAAAGAGTTTTAGAATCAGGCAAGAGCAATAAAAATAAAAAAACGAAAATCCTGATGTATTGGGTTGTTTCACATGAAATGTCCGTTTTCATAGTTTCTGAAATACATAAAGGATTTTGCAGGTCTCTGTTCTTTTCTTCCGAATGTTTACATATTTAAAGTAAACAGTAACTAATCCACTACCTTTGTATTATTAACATCAGCTTCCCAATCAATTACCCAATTTTAAGTATACCTCCAAACATGGACATAGAAACACGCGGTTCTCGAGTAATATTTTTGTACGAGTTTAAACTCGGCCATTCAGCAGCTGTGGCCGCTAGAAATATTTGCAAGACGTTTGGGAAAGGGAGTGTTGATGAACGGACCATTCGCCGTTGGTTTGCTAAGTTTTTAGCTGGGGATACCGACTTGGAAAACTTGCCCCGAGGAAGACCTCCTTCCGTAATAGAGAACGATGTCCTCAAACGTACAGTGGAAGGAAACCCCTACCAAACAGTTAAGGTCTCTCAGCACAACTAAATGCAACTAAGTACATCTACCGTTTCCAGACATTTTAAGTGTATTGGGAAAGTAAAAAAGCTCGATACATGGGTACCTCATGATCTCATTGAGCGGCATGTTTCAAAACATAATGTGCAAAAATTAAAAGAACTGGGCTACGAAGTTCTTCCGCACCCACCATATTCTCCCGAATTGTCTCCAACTGTTCGTTCAGATTTTGTTTCAATTCAAAGCTCAGAGTTTTTCAGTTCGGGGATAAAAAAGTTGGTGTCACATTGGGAAAAATGTGTAGAAAAAGAAGGTAAATACTTCGAATAAAATTATCTTGTTTTCATATCGTATTTTTAATAAAAATCCTTTAACTTGAAAACGGACATTTGATGTGAGACAACCCAATAGTATACGCATATAAGATATAGCTATATAATATATAAAAGGCCCACCTTCGAAGAGGAATTGATGTTTACATACTTTTATCGACTGAGAGGACCGGGAAGTAAAACAGGATCCAAGTTCTGAGAAACAGGAAGATGTTTTCTTTTACCTTCCTTTTTCGTGAGCATCTGAGTTCAAATATACCGAACCTAAGCTAACATTATTAATTCTTATTTTTTCAAAACCGATAAAAATTCGATGTTTATTAGCTTATATATTTATAAATATTGTTCATTTTAATTTTGCATTTAATTTAAGAGTCAATATAACTAGCACAGAAGTACAATACTCAGAGCATGCGGTTAATTAATATCGCTTTTGATAAACAGAAGAATGAGGATTTAACGGACGAGGATTTAAATGAAAAACGATGCATGGTAAATTTGAAAATCTCAGCGAGAGACGAAAATCTTGAATTAAAAAAGATAAATGTTTAATTTAATAATTAGGGGCTACTGACTTTCAGTAGAAAACGCGAATAAACCGGAACGAATCACTCTTTCCCTCATTTAAAAAAAAAAAAAAATGGTGCGGCAACACACGACTTTCACTTACCTCGGTTGATAATATTAATTTAATGAATAAAGTCAGTTTGAATTAAATAAAAAATTGAAAAAGTTTAAAGAATAATATTGTTTTGTTGGAAACACATGTTTTAAATTTAATTATACGTACTTCTTATTAATCCGATCCTACCTCACTGATAGAACCTTTAAAGTAAGTCATAACCTTTCCTACTCATCCATATTTCCTCAGTCCGCTGGTGTACCTCAGGGTAGTATTTTGGGCCCAATCCTTTATACCATATATACAGCTGATATTCCAATCCATCCTGGTACTGTCCTCACAACCTACGCAGATGACACTTGTGTGTTATCCATAAATAATGACCCATCTGTTGCTTCCAAAACCCTTCAGTCCCACATTTCTTCCATTGAAGAATGGTGTCAAAAGTGGAGAATTAAAATCAACCCTACTAAATCCCATCAAATTACCTTCACCCTTCGTCGAAAACCTATGTCCGCCTGTCCCACTATTTCCTTTAACAATATTCCACTCACCTCAGTTGAACAGATCCGGTACCTAGGACTCCATCTAGACAAACGTCTTACTTGGAATCCTCACACTAGACTGAAACGACAAGAAACAGCTCGTAGATACCGCTTACTACAACACTTACTGGACAAACGATCAAAACTTTCCACATACTACAAAAAATTAATTTATATAACCATCATTAGGCCTATTTGGACATTTGGGATTGAGTTATGGGGATCCACCAAACCATCCAATTCTTCCCGCATTCAATCCTTGCAATCCAAAATCCTCCGAAAGATCCTAAACGCCCCTTACTTTGTCACCAATAAAATAATTCATAAAGACCTAAATATCCCATTAGTCGCAGATCTAGCCCGAACTAGATATTCCTCCTTTTATTCCAAATTACCCGTCCACTCCAACCCACTCGTCCGCAAACTCTCATCTCCTATTCCTGATCATCTTCCTAGGCGGCTGAAAAGACGATGGCCTCGAGACCTACTTAGCTGAATAAACTTTGAAGTGCTACCACTGGGTAGTTTCTTCACATGCCTGTATCACGCCCACTTGATCTATTAGCACATTTACTTATTGTATTTTATTGTAATACAGTTGTAAATTTCTTTTAAATAAAAAAAAAAAAAAAAAAAAAAAAATTATATAAAACTCTTTTGCCGAATAATCCCTCATGTCTATTCTTTTCTACATTCCACAACGTTGTATGTAAATTAAAAAAAAAAAAATTAAATCTTTGGCTTTCCTACGGTATATTATACATCTACACTATTGGTCATATGTTCGGGGAAAAAAACCCAGTAAAATATTGTTGCTCCACAAGTGGTTATCAAATTTGTTCAACTTGTAAATGTATCCGTTTTATAAGATCAAGATAAGATTTATTTTTTTTTTTTTTTAATTTAACAAAATCAAAGGTACTTTAGAGAAAGAAAATTCAATAAATCTACATTTACGCTAGTCCGACTATTTCAGTCATAATAAAACTTACATTAATTAAACAAGCTAAATTAAGCTTTCTATATTTGACATCAATATAGCAAGTTAAATCAAATCCTTAGAGCTGTTTTTGAGAAAATAGTTTTTTTACTTTCACTTACTATATATAGTAAGGGAAAATAATGCGATCGTGAAAATTTTCGAATTCCAGTTTTCAATGGAAATACACATTTTGGGTTCCTTGAGACCAAATAACCAAGTCCCGCAAAAAGGTCTGTGTGTGTGGGAACTCCCGGCCGGGAACGGTAAGTCCTATGAAACTGAAAATTCATATTTCAGACAAATATACGCCCGAGACATGACAAAACTTTTTTCATCAAAATGAGCTTACCAGAAGAGCCACTTTATACCATGCATTTTGCACCTTTTTTCCATTTTCTCGAAAACAGTTCCGACGATTTTGATAAACTCGCTATATCAATGTAAAATTTAATGGGCTTTAATATCATTTAGGTTTCATTCGGATTAAAATGGTCTGACAGGGCTTAAATGCCGATATTTTAATTTCTTCCCCTAAAGTACCTTTAATTTTGTAGGTTCTATAAAAATAACCAAATTATCTTTTTAGCATTGATAAATAACAGCTAAATATGTAAGTTGTGCGTTTTAATGCAATTTTTTTTATTTTGAACATAGCAACAGTAATATACACTTATAATATACCGTTGGAATGCTAATGATTTTAGAAAAAAAATATTATCTAATTTACAAGAGCTTGTAAAATTAAATTAAGAGTGATGAAAAGCCGATATAACTAACTGATTCTTCAATAGTTTCACGTGTTTTTACCTTTAAGTGTATTTGAAAGTTCTTTCATTGATTTTAAAAATGGAGGCAAGTGAAAGTTGTGTGTTGCCCGCACCAGATTTTTTTTAATCAATTAAACTTACATTGACAGCAATAATCAGTAATATAATTGTGAAAAATTAAGAAATAAGGGAAACCGGCTAAACCCTCTATTTTTGTTGGTTTGCTTTAGCGAAAAACACCTTGTCCGCGATAGATTAAATAGATAATAAATTTCTTTGTATTGTGAACGACACTTCATAATAATTTCCTAAGGTTTTAAAAAACTTATAATATAAAATATATGTTAAATCAAAACATTAAAAATTTAAATGATATCACAACAAAAAACTTTCCAATAAATATCCCGCTATCCCTACAGATAACTTATAAATGTGCACTTAGAAATTAAAAGATCGGAGACTGTAGGTATATCTTGTACCCTCATTCGCTTGTAATGTACACAGTTATATCAGTAGTAACGCCGACAAATTAAGTAAGTCCACACAATTAAAAACCTGCCTTATCTCTAATCGGTCCTTGTATAACTCTCTCCATTATATTTTAGCTTCCACATATTGGCCCTTTATAGTAGAACAATATAGGAAACTTATACGGAAAGCGGAATTTAATTGAAACTATAGCCAATATTGTCTAATATGAATATTTAATGGTCTTGAATTCAGCCAATAACTAACAGCTAGCTGTATTTGGCTGACGTTGAGAGTGGTTTTTGTTCGCAGATTCATGCCTTAATAGTGAAAATATACTGAGAATAAATACTAATGTAATATTTTAATATTTTACGAAAATATTTGATAAATCTGGTGAACGCAACTCATAACTTCTACTTGACTCCGTTTTTAAAATCAATTTAAGAAATTTTAAATAAAGTCAGAGTTAAAAAAAGTGTTAGGAATAAATTAAATTTAGATAAAAATATGTTTATCAGATTAAATAATTTTTTTTTTTAAACATAATTTATTGAAATTTACAACTGTACTAAAAAAATACAAGTAAATATGATATAAAAAATACATGAAAAAGACTTGTAGAAGAACTACCCAATGGTAGCACTCCTGTAACTATTCTAAACTAGAAGGTCTCGGGGCCATCTCCTTTTCAGACGCTTCGGAGGATTGTTGGGAATTGAAGAGAAAGAAAGGATTGAAACAAGAGGAATTAAATAATCTAATAATATTAATTGCGATCTACAATATTCCTTTAAGTGTATATCTTTTTTATCTTTATCCATTACGTTTAACAGATTTGTAAATAAGATATTTTGTTTCTAAAATCTTTAGCTTTTTAACGGTATCATATACTTCTGTATTACTATGTTAGGAAAAAACTAACAAAATATGTTTTTGCCTTTTCTCCTTTTATTGGTCATAATATTTGTACAACTTGTATATTTACCCGTTTTTTATGAATGCTAACAAGATGTTCTGGTTATTTTGTTTCAAATCTACAAAAATGAAGATACTTTAAAGCAAGGAAATTTTAAATATCAGCATCAGTACCTATCTGACTATGAATCAGGATGAATCTTACACGATATTAACACTCATTAAATATTACACCGATAAAGCGATTATACTCAAATTCGTTAAAGCCGTTTGGAAAATAATTGTAAAAGTTTCAAAGTTGCTCATACGATTAGACTATTACTTTCACTTACTATATATAGTAAGGGAAAGTATTGCGTTAGTGAAAATTTTCGAATTCCAGTTTTCAATGGAAATACACGTTTTAGGGTCCCCTGAGTCCAAATAACCAAGTCCCGCAAAAAGGTCTGTGTGTGTGTGTGGTAACTTCCGGGCTGAAACGGTAAGTCCTATGAAACTGATATTTTATAATTAAGACAAATATACGCCGAGACGTTACAAAATCCTTTTCATCAAAATTACCTTACCAGAAGAGCCACTTTATACCATGCATTTTGCACCTTTTTTCGATTTTCTCAAAAACGGTTCTGACGATTTTAATTAAACTCGCTATATCTATGTAAAATTTAATGGGCTTTAATATCATGTAGGTTTTATTCTGATTAAAATGGTCTGACAGGGCTTAAATGCCGATATTTTAAATTTTCCTCTGCTAAAGTACCTTTAATTTTGTTGATTATACAAAAATAACTATATTATCATGTTACCACTGATGAAAAACAGGTAAATATGCAAGTTGAGCGAATTCGAAAAGCAACTGAAGGAGAAAACTGAAAAAATATATTTTTTATGTAATTTTTTGTTTTTGAATATAAGAACAGAAATATAAATGTATGATATACCGTTGGAATGCTTGAGATTTTAGAAAAAATATTATCTCATACACAAGATTTTAAAAGTTAGTAGAGAGTGATAGAAGTGATAGAGAAGCCGATAAAACTAAGTGATTATTTTAGATAATAATATAATAGATTTTTTAATAAAACACGTGTTTCTATAGAAATTCCATTTAATTAATTCTTTAATGGTTTCAGTTATTTTTATCTCTAACTGTATTTAAAGATTCTTTGATTGATTTAAAAAACGGAGGTAACTGAAAGTCGTGTGTTGCCCGCACCAGATTTTTTGGTTGAAATTGATGCAGTAACGTCTCATGCATATATGCTTCTAAAATTTGAGTTTTTTGATTTAAGCAGTTAATAGTTTTCATCGACCTTTTCGTGCAACTTGTTCATTGGGCACTAAAAAGCGAATTAAAAAATGTTTACCATCGCAATCATTTACCTACTAAATATTTCAAATATACGTAGGTAAGTGAAAGTGAAAAAATTGTGTTTTATACTCTTCTTTTTATTAGATTTTTTTTCCCACTTCATTTCATTCATTCATTGATTCATTCACATGTCAACAGTATTGTGACCACCAGAAATAGGATGAAATAATAAACAAAATAATAAAATGTTAGGCATGACATTCTCGTCAGTTTTTATTTTTTTTTATGTATGTTATGTGTCAGATTGTTAACGAGCCTATCGTTGTTTGGAATTTTCAACCGAGAAATCACATTAGCTATGTTTATAACTTTGTATTTATATTTTTCTATTAACGAATATTCTGTATTTTTTGTCTTCAGGAAGTTGACGTGTATGAAAATCAGCTTCTAAATTCTTAAGGCTGGCTACTAGTTTTCGATATACATCTGTGGAAGAGTTACTCTCTTCAGTGTAGTTTTAAGGTAAAATAAATTTTGAGACAATTTATTGTCTAAAAATGTGACCATAGTTGTCTTTGATTTCGTGAATGTATATTAGAGGCGGTTTGTCTTTGCAGAATTTAGCATTGTTGGTAGTGTGATCTACTTCAATTAAATTTTCTAACGAAGCAAAAGTGTAACCTCCTGGGATGGGCATGTCATTTTCTGCAACTTTTTTTGCCTATGTTGATCCCTAGATTCAGCTGGCAAGTCCATTTTTTACAGTGACTGAAGCCTAGGCATCACGTAATGTTACATCACAATTTAAGCTAAATACACCTTCCCCACTTCCCACATCACAATGCGTTGAGGTGGGGTGCATCTGTCGGTCTCACCTTTTACTTACAATAGTCACTGAGACTCCTCAAGAGTTGAATTTTTAACCACGAAAATCTAATATAGTCAAAAGAATTGACTGAATTCGATTAAACTTTTTGAGAAAAAAAATGGATATTTTTATTATAGATTATTTTAATTTTATAAAAATGTTAAATTAGTTTTTTATACACTCCGTTGTAAAACATTGTATTGTTATTATTGCATCAAAATATTGTATCTATTATATATTCTTATGTATGTATTTTTCATGGAATTCAATGCAACACTAATTGTATATTTTTTAAAAGGTTACTAGGCCCGCATAGATGCAATAAATAAATATGATAAAAATAACGTTCAATGTCGCGAGTAACGCATTTATTTTTTATTTTGATAGAATTGCTTGGAATTATATCTGGACAAAGTAATATTTTAATTTTTTTTATTCGATTAAAAAAATATTCAATAAAACAATAACATTTTTCTCGGGGAAAGTCCTTCTTTTAGCAAACTTTTCATTATAGCTTCCTGATTGGTCAGCGGAGGCAGACAATGGACCAATCAAAAGGACGGGAGAACAATGACTGACCAATGACAAAGAAGATAGAGAGCCGCGGAGCAATGAAACGCCCCATCTGCTAAGCCGCCAACTCAATTACCGCCGGCAAAGGTTAGAACAATGCGGACCAACTTCCAAGTCCAATCTCTTCCCAACTTATTACCCTTCCAAGTTCCCTCCTCCTTGATCCACAATCCTATCTTTTAGGCTCTAATCTGCCACTTTGATATATTTTCTGTTTCAAAGCTATTTACCCACTTATCCTTTAAAATGGAAGATTTTCTGTATACTAAATGATAGTCCGGTGAAATTAGACCAAAAAATAATAGCAAAGCTACATAAATTCCCATCTAGCTGAAATTCAGTAAGATTGTTTAAAATATGATAAAAAAATAAAATTGGAAAGTTCCCAATCTTTCCTCTGAAAGGAAAACGTTTGATTCAAGGTCAAATGTAAAAAAAATGAGCTTTTCGCTATTTTCAGGGAAACTGTAAGTTTTATCATAAAAATACTTTTGACCAACATTGTAGATCATAAAATTATCTACAAATAATGTTTTGATACTTGTTTTCCTTGGAGCCACCGTTTTTGAGATATAACGATTCAAAACGTTGTAATCGTCATAAGATGCACACGTTTCCACGCCACCGATGAGAAAGTGTACTTAGCGCGTTTTTTTTAAACATTGTTTCGCCAGTATGCCGAAATGTATGCACATGTAAACGTGTGCATATTATGACGATCACAACTCTAACATTCCTCTAACAAAGTATTGAAACATTATGAGAAGATAATTTTATGATCTAAAATTTTTGTCTGACGTATTTTCATGATAAAACCTACCGTTTAGACGAAAATAGCGAAAAACTCATTTTTTTACCTTTGACCTTGAATTCAATTTTTTCCTTGCAGGGGAAAGTTAGGGAACTTTCAAATTTTATTTTTAATCATATTTTAAACAATCTATCTGAATTTTAGATAGATGGGAATTTATGTACCTTCGAATGTCTAAACTGACCGGACTATGATGAGAGTGAGCTTTATTTTCGGTTTCCAGTAGGAAAATGTTCAATTGTTACTCGGTTTTAAAAATCTTGTGCGGGCACCACACGAGTTTCACTTCCCTTGGTTATTAAAATAAACTTAACTACTAATAAATAGAGTTCAAAAACGTCTATATTATAATATTTAGTTTCGTTGGAAACATATAATTTATATTCAATAATTTAACAAAATAAAATTTAGGGCACGCAACACACGACTTTAACTTACCTCCGTTATTTATACCATTTTTAGATTTTTTAAACATGTTTAGAAATCAAAATAAATCTTAAGAGAATTATATACATCGATATTTAATAGAAACATATATTTTATTAAATAATCTATTATATTGTTATTTACAACAATCGGTTTTTCCGCTTTTAATCAGTCTCTGTTCACTTATAGAATTTTTTCAATACACTTATATTTTATAAAAAATATTTAGCTTTGCAATAGTATGTTATATTTATTTATATTTTATTGAATTTTACAACTGTACAATAAGTAAAAGTGTTGAATTATAATAAAGTGCGTGAAAGTCTAGTGAAGAAACTACCCAGTAGTAGAAATTTTATGTCTATTTAAGTAATTAGGTCCCGAGGCCATCTTCTTTTCAATTGCCTCGGAGGGTTGTCATATGGAATATGTGAGGTTGATAGGTTGCGGACAAGAGGGTTTAGAGGGTTGGGAGTTTGGAATTAAAAGTGGTATATCTGGTACGAGAAAGGTCTACAACAAATGAGATACTAAGGTCGTTAGGATGATTTTATTTTTGACAAAATAAGGATCATTTGGGATTTTTCCAAGGATTTTGCATTGTAAGGATTGGATGCGGGAGGAATTATATGGCTTAGTAGAGCCCCAAAGCTCGATTCCATATGTCCAGATGGGTCTGATGACGGTAACATAAATGAGCTTTTTGAAATGAATTCGAAGTTTTGAACGTTTGTCGAGTAAGTGTTGTGGTAATCTGTATCTACGGGCAGTTTTTTGTCGTTTTAGTCTCGTGTGAGGATTCCATGTAAGACGTTTGTCAAGATGGAGTCCTAGGTATCGGATCTGTTCAACAGGCATGAGTGGCGTATTATTAATGGATACAGTAGGGCAGGAGGTCATCGGTTTTCGACGAAGGGTAAATATTAGATATCTATATTACTTTTTTCATATTAAAAAACACAAATATTGCATGCAAAAATCTTTCTGATCTTTTCTTTTTCAGTTGGATACCAAATTTATTCAACTTATATGTTAACCTGTTTATTATCAAAGCTAAAAAGATTTTATGGTTATTTTTTTTGAATCTATAATATTAAAGGTACTTCAGAGTAAGAAAAATTAAACCTTTGGTAATGAAGTTCTGTCAGACTTTTTCAATCAGAATGAAATCTACAGTATATTAAAGCCCATTAAATTTTACATTGATATAGCGAGTTTAATCAAAATCGTTAAAGCCGTTTTGGAGAAAATCATAAAAACTAGAAAAATGCTTAGTATAAAGTGGCTCTTCCGTTAGGCCGATATTGATGGAATAATTGCTGTAACATCTCGGCATAGATGCTCTTAAAATATTTCCATGCGAAGCCGTGGGTTACAGCTAGTCTGAATAAAATCCTCCCCTTAGTGCTTTAAAAAATAATTCTAAAAACTTTTACAAGATTGTTTATCGAATAACTAAAAACTATATATTTTCTAAAAAATGATTAGTAATCATGTGAATGATAATCAAATTTTTATCTGAAAATGTATTAAATATATAACAGTCATTTTAAACCAAATTAGACTTCTTTCCCATGTTTTGTAAATTTAAGTGTTACCATGGGAACACATTCATCTGTTTTAAAAATAGAAATATGCGGCTAAAAACCCGTTTTTTGTTTTTTTGTGGAATACTACACACACGTACGTAAATAATTCATTTATTTTGCAAATGAGATGAGGCTATATATACAATGTTATAGTTATTTTTAAAGATAAGCTGAAACGAATTGAGTATGCTTACTTTTTTGCTTACTGATATGTTTTTAAAAATTACTGAAAGGAATTAGTCCGGGTGGCGGTCATTAAATGAAACAACTAAATAGTTTCAACTATTTTATTGTTTGCCAACGTTTCGACCCCCATTGTGGGTCATCATCAGGGCTAAAAAGATACAAAAAGGACACATATAAAATAAGATTCAATATACTATTTTAAAAACTATTTCGCTAGAGAATGTCAATATTATAACATAAAAGGAACTAGAGGCGTAAAGAAATCAATTAATTAAATTACAATGGCAAAGGTACACTAATGAGAGTTATACAGAACAGATAATGACTAAAGATAATGTACAAATATATAAGAAAAAATTACATGAAATAAAAAATGGAGTACAGTGGAGATACGTAATTTGTTGTACTACAACTAGGTACAATTTAGTAGTATGGAATAAAATTTAGTAAAACTTCTTATATATTTGTACATTATCTGTTCTGTATAGCTCTCATTAGTATACCTTTGTCATTGTAATTTAATTAATTGATTTCTTCACGCCTCTAGTTCCTTTTATGTTATAATATTGACATTCTCTAGCGCAATATTTTTTAAAATAGTATATTTAATCTTATTTCAAATGTATCCTTTTAGCCCTTATGATGACCCACAATGGGGGTCGAAACGTTGGCAAACAATAACATAGTTGAAACTATTTAGTTGTTTCATATAATGACCGCCACCCGGACTAATTCCTTCCAGTAATTCTCAACGGTCAACTAATTATATCCACAATGTTTTAAAAATTTCATTAAATATAATTGAGTTTCAAACATATAAAATAAAAACACATCATTTGTTGTACATAAAATAAGTATATTAAGTAACTTACTGACTTATAACAAAGTTATATGTATCACTGTTACTCTTACCATATAATATATTAATTACCAGAAAACAAAATATTAGCGAGCGTAGATTTATCTTATACACCCACAAAGACACACAAACAGACAAAGACATACACACACATACAAACCTTTTTGTGCGATATAATTATTTGGACTTGGGGGGATCTAAAACGTGTATTTCCGTTGAAAACTAAAATTTGAAAGTGTTCACTGTAGATTGCTACTAAAAGTATTGCCTTTCCCTTACTATATATTCCATATATAGGTAAGTGAAAGTAAAAATATTGATGTAATAATACGCAGAAAACAGATATTAAATTTTAAAAAGTCAAATTTACGAAAATAAATTAGTTGGGCGTTGGTGGGACATTGAGCTATCGGCAACACTGGTAGTAGCGTTGCTATAGGATAACCTAGAATTAAGGTTATGAAACATATGTTCTTAGTTATATGTATTGTGTGACTCCACGAGGATGTGCGAACTGAACATTCTCGCTTCTGTGAGCCCGTCCATCGTGACTCCTTCGGTGGAGCTGAGCACCTACCGGGACCGGAGGTTCAGTGGCACCAAGAGCGAACAGGAAGAGACCCTGCTGCACTCCTCCACGCTCTATGTCGGCAACCTCTCCTTCTACACGACGGAGGAGCAAATCTTCGAGCTCTTCTCCAAGTGCGGGGACGTGAAGAAGATCGTGATGGGACTGCACAAGTTCAAGAAGATACCCTGCGGCTTCTGCTTCGTGGAGTACTACGAGAGGCAGAGCGCCGAGGGGGCGATGAGGTACGTCAACGGCACGCGTTTAGACGACCGGATCGTGCGGACGGATTGGGACGCAGGGTTCGTGGAGGGGAGGCAGTTCGGACGAGGCCGCAGCGGAGGCCAGGTGAGGGACGAGTTCAGGAGGGACTACGACGCGGGGCGAGGAGGATACGGGAAGATGGTGCAAGAGGTTGAGCAGCAAGGCGGAGGTAGCAACGATATTCGCTGGCCAGTGAGGCATCTGTCTTCTTTTACTCTGTTCTCTTGTCTATGTTTCAAGATTAATAAACATAAATAGTAATCGAGAGTTTGTTTGTTTGTTTATTTAACGTCCCTTTATGCTGCTTGGCTAATTTGCCCATCCAGGTTGAATTAGGATAGGGATCTTTAACGAGTACCTGACATCGAACAGGCTCGGGACCACTTTTAACGTCCTCCCCGAAGGACTTTTCTCCATTAAAAAATCTTAGGGCCACCTGCGGGTTTGAACCCGAGTCCTTTGACATAGGAGGTTGTAAGGCTAATAAACTCTGCTTAGGTAACCCTTAAGAATATTTTATTTCAAAGTAATGCAGATCTAGTAATAATCATACCTTGAATAACCTCAATAAACTTTTAATTTTTAATACAAAGTAAATTATGATTGTTCATGACCAAAATAAATTTATGTTGTGTAACCTAACCTAAAATTATAAATATCATTATCAAAATAAATTTCGTAACTAAGATAATTAACATCCACGGTGTAACGTAAAGTTACCCATAGCTTCAGATGGGCACACCTCTGCATTTATATTTTTTAAATTTGTTTATATTTTAAAAATGTGTACCAGGTTGCCACCCAACAAGTAACTCCTGATAACAACGTAAATTTTGTTAAAGAAAGGTTATATTGAAAAAATTAATATAGTTATTTTTACTTTCGCTTACCTATATATGAAATATATGGTAAGGGAAAATATTGAGGTAGTGGAAATTTTCGAATTCAAGTTTTTGACGAAGCCCAAATAAGTCCGCATTTTTCATCAAATTCGTCCAACCAGAAGAGCCAATTTATAATAAGCATTTTGCACCATTTTACAATTTTCTCAAAAATGGCTTTAACGATTTTGATTAAACTTGCTATATCGATGTAAAATTTAATGGGCTTTGATACCATAAAGGTTCTATTCTGATTGAAATAGACTGACAGGGTTTAAACGCCGATATTTTAATTTTTTTTGTCTCTAAAGTACCGTTAATTTTCTAGTTTCGAAAAAATTAACCTTATCATATTTTTAGCATTATTAAAAATCTGGTGCGGGCAACACACGACTTTCACTTACCTCGATTTTTAAAATCAATGCAAGAATTTTCAAATAGAGTTAAAGATAAAAATACGTGAAACTATTAAGGAATTAATCAAATTGAATTTATATAGAAACATATGTTTTATTAAAAAATCTATTATATTATTATCTAAAATAATCAGTTAGTTTTATCTTCTTCTCATCACTCTCTATAAACTTCTAAAAGCTTGTGTATGAGATGATATTTTTTCTAAAATCTTTAGCTTTCCAACGGTATATCATACATTTATATTTCTGTTCTTATATTCAAAAACAAAAAATTACTATAAAAAATATATTTTTTCAGTTTTCTCCTTCAGTTGCTTTTCGAATTCGCTCAACTTGCATATTTACCTGTTTTTCATCAGTGGTAACATGATAATATAGTTATTTTTGTATAATCAACAAAATTAAAGGTACTTTAGCAGAGGAAAATTTAAAATATCGGCATTTAAGCCCTGTCAGACCATTTTAATCAGAATAAAACCTACATGATATTAAAGCCCATTAAATTTTACATGATATAGCGAGTTTAATCAAAATCGTCGGAACCGTTTTCGAAAAAATCGAAAAAAGGTGCTAAATGCATGGTATAAAGTGCCTCTTCTGGTAAGCTCATTTTGATGAAAAAAGTTTTTTCACGTCTCGGGCGTATATTTGTCCTAAATATGAAATCTCAGTTTCATAGGACTTACCGTTTCCGCCCGGAGTTACACACACACACACACACAGAACTTTTTGGACTTGGTTATTTGGACTCAGGGGACCCTAAAACGTGTATTTCCGTTAAAAACTGGAATTAGAAAATTTTCACGATCGCAATACTTCCTCTTACTATATGTAGTAAGTGAAAGTAAAAAGTAGATAAATATAAAAGTTGAACGAATTTAATAATTAATTAAAGGAGAAAAGAGCAAACATATTTTTTAATATATTTTTTAAATTCTTGAACACAAGAACAGCAACATAGATGTATAAAATACCGTTGGAAAGCTAAAGATTTTGGAAAGAATATTATCTTATGTACAAAGTTGTCAAATGTAATGTAAAGTGACAAAAGGCATACAAAAATTACTGATAATAATAAGTACTAGTACTATTATTTAATCTAAATTATATATTCCCAACGAAACAGACTCAAATTTTTATTTAAATTAACATAAAAATATTTAATTTTCAAGTATATGTAATATACCTTAAATTGATTTTAACTGTCGAGGTAAATGAAAGTCGTTTGTTTCCCGAAACCACATTGTTTTGTTTTTTTACTTTTACTTAATATATAGTTAGGGAAAGTATTGTGATCGTGAACATTTTCTAATTCGAGTTTTCACGGAAATGCATGTTTTATGGTCACCTGGATGGGATGGGATAACCTGGTAAAGGAATAACGCAAGGAAATACTTGCGACGATTGGAAGGGTAAAGCAACTTCAACTCGCCATAAAATTGGGACACGGAGTCGTACCTAGGGACCCCGAAGATGAATCGGACAAAGCAATTGATTAAGCGTTTAATTTTTACCTCGAGATCCCAAAAAACACCATCGTATACCGTACATCAATAGTCGAAGTGGGGGATATCAGCGAGGTAACGAGGAGCTTGCTAAGGATATACCGTTGCAAAGCTAAGGATTTTAGAAAAAATAAAAAAGTAATTTGTAAAAGTGAATAGAGAATGATAGAAATGCGATTTTTTTGATAATAATATGACAGACGATTTAATAAAACACATGTTTCAATCGAGATACAATTTAATTAATTCTTAACCTTTCTATTCAACTTTAAGTTTATTTAATAATTGTTATATTGATTATAACAACCATGGTTAGTGAAAGTCGCGTGTTGCCCGCTCCAGATGTTTTAAAAAAGTTTTCATTAATTGTGGTGAAAATGGGGCTCAGACGTAAGATGATTCGGCGTTTCATCCTAGCAGAGGTTGGAAAACCAATCATCGGTGCTGATCTACTTCTACTACCAGCTTATGGTAAATCTGGCATGTTGTCAGTTGGTAGATGTTGTGACTTCTCCATTGTTGTTCATGTTTAGAATTACTGCTAATGCTCATAGGATCTTTGTCTTGGTATTTGTCATGAAACATCTTTGTATGACCTTAGTTGAGAATATACTAGATATTCTGTTCACGCACGTGGTGTTCTAATTCCCTACCTAATACTTATAATTATTTAGGTGCCCCGTCTTATATTAGTCGGAGTCACAACAGTAGACAAAACCGCGGGTGTGTCGACTAGAGGTAAACATACAGGGGTGTCAGAACCCACTGTATATTCCGTTCCATCACGTAATCTGATTATTTATTTGTGATCTCTGGTTACATTCCTAGCCCAATATCCTTTGCAAGTTACCTAGGTAGAAAGTTGTTTGTAAGATGTTTCCCTATCCTCTGGTAGAGATAGGGCCTGAATAAATATGTTTGACCTTAGTAAAGAGAGGAGAGAACAAACAGGAAGGCATGAGTTCTCTCCCGGCTCTCAGCTTACTCTTTGTGTCCTGGAGTTTCCATCTTGAGTTACCTCAAGAGATTCCTATATCCTTATTTTCCCTTCACAGAACAATGTCTATTCTCAAATTGCCCTGACAACTTTCAATGTAATATCAATCAACTTGATAATTATTAAGAAAGTTACAAATCACGCAGTCATTGACTGCCCATAGTAGTGAATGCATTTTTTTTTTTTTTTTTTTTAATTTGAGCTGGAATTTGTAGGAAAGAAGAGTTCGTTCGTTTAAGTAGATTATGTTGAGAATGCATGTGTTTTTTATTGTTGTTTCATTTAATTGTAAAACATCATCACCCTGTAGAGAAATATCATCTTGAAGTATGTCATCGTAATCTGAATGTGACTGTGGACTGTATTTTTTTTTTCTTTTTTTATAGATTTTTGTATTACCATTTGTATCAAGAAAATTCAGATATTTAGGAATAAGCTTTGTACCTGATTAACAGAAATAACCTCAGTTTCTGTCCCAAAAAAAACATATGTTTTAATTAGTAATGAGATACATATTGTGCTTAATTGAAATATATATTATTAATATTAATTTAATATTCAAATGTCATATTTCTATACTTATATGATCAATGTATTCTTTTCGATTTCGCTTTACTACGATTTAAATATTGACAGTATGATCATTATGATTTGGCTTCGTATGTATAAATGTTTTCATGCAAAGTAATGTTTTAATAATATTTACAAATATCGATATTTTAGAGTCAAGAGAATTAATATATTCATTATATTAACTTTATATACAGTAAGAGCTAAGTGCTAAGACAAAGTATATCTATGATGCCTTTACTCATTCATTTGCTACTGATTTTAATTTAATTAAATACTGAAATAAAGTCTTATCTATAAATATCGGTATTTTTGTAACAATATTACACCGGTATCAATAAAATTCACAGAAATTGATATCGTTATTGATATCTCTAATAGCCAAGTATAAACAGAGCGCATGCGCCAGTCTAGAGCATGTTGGTTTCGTTACCATGGTTACGAAATCAAAGCTTTTACTCCTGCTGAAAATAGCATAAGGTTTCACTTAAATAATAATTACTTTCTTAATTAATTACTTTATATGAAATATATGTATGGTGAAGACACGGAAACCATACAACTAAATACAAGTGTGTTAATAAGAATCGGCAAAGAAATAGGACTCGAATTAAATACCGATAAGACGAAATATATGATTAGTAGCAGAAACTGTGGCGATCTTGGTGATATTGATATTGGAGAAATTCAAGTATTTAGGTTCAATGATAACAAGAAAAAATTAAATATAGAAAGAAATAAAGTCCCATTTAAAGGCGGGAAATGCGTGTTATTATTCAGTTGCTAAGTTACTTAGCTCACGGCTTCTATCTAAAAACTTAAAGGTTAGAATTTATAAAACTATTATTCTTCCAACGGTTCTTTACGGATGTGAAACGTGGCCGCTTACTTTGAGGGATGAACAACGGCTTAAGGTTTTCGAGAATAAGGTACTGCGTAAAATATTTGGTCCCAAGAGAGATGAGGTCACTGGAGAGTTTAGAAGGTTGCACAACGCGAAATTGCGGAACTTGTATCCTGTAAATATAATTGAGTTAATAGCGTCGCGGAGACTCAAATGGGCGAGTAAAATTGTTGAACTCGGTGAGGAACGGATTCCGAGAAACTTGGTAATCGCTGATCCGACTGGTAGGCGTCCGAAAGGTAGGCCGAAGCGGCGATTTGAGGATTGCATTAAAGCTGATCTCGGGGGCTTGGGCTTGACCGGCGAACATTGGACTAGTCTGTGCAGGCGAAGTATGGTGGTATCGGCATCGAACTTTCGGATTCGGTAAGCCTATTATTATTATTATTATATGAAATGTATAGTATTGGAAAGTATTTCTATCGTGAACATTTTCGAATTCCAGTTTTCAATGGATATACACGTTTTAGTAACGAAATAACCAAGTCCCGCAAATAGGTGTGAGTATCCGTTTTTCTAATGTACTTCATCATTTATATATATATGATATATATATATCATATATATATAAATGAAAGTATTGCAAATATAAAAATTTTTGAATTCCAGTTTTAAATGAAAATACATGTTTAAGGGTCCTCTGAGTAAAAATAACCAAGTCGCGCGTAAAGGGCTTATTTTTTACTCGACTTGATTATTTGGTCTTGGGTTATTTCCGATGAATACTTGGATTCGAATATTTTACGATCGCAATACTTAACATTCCTTGTATATTTCATATATTGGTGAGTTGAAATAACAGATTAGGGTTAGTAAAATTCCATTTTTTATTTATTAAAATACTAGTCATATTTAAAGTTGCTTTGAACTAAATTGTTTTTAAAGCAGTACATTCCTCTTGTTAATTGTTTCAGTACTTAGCCTGAAAAAGTCAATTATTCAACAGGAAATATATATTTGATGATATTTAAGCCGACTGTATTTTTTTTTTGATGAGTAAGAAAGAACTTAAATCGCATTATACGGTGGATTTCAATGAAATTCTAAAATTATTGATCGGAAATTCATCATCAATTTTATTAGAGCGTCGCGCACATATAATAATCGGAAAACCCGAATTTGAGACCTTTGCCAATGAAGTACAGTAGAAAAACGGATACTCACACCTATTTGCGGGACTTGGTTATTTCGTTACTAAAACGTGTATATCCATTGAAAACTGGAATTCGAAAATGTTCACGATAGAAATACTTTCCAATACTATACATTTCATATAATAATAATAATAATAGGCTTACCGAATCCGAAGGTTCGATGCCGATACCACCATACTTCGCCTGCACAGACTAGTCCAATGTTCGCCGGTCAAGCCCAAGCCCCCGAGATCAGCTTTAATGCAATCCTCAAATCGCCGCTTCGGCCTACCTTTCGGACGCCTACCAGTCGGATCAGCGATTACCAAGTTTCTCGGAATCCGTTCCTCACCGAGTTCAACAATTTTACTCGCCCATTTGAGTCTCCGCGACGCTATTAACTCAATTATATTTACAGGATACAAGTTCCGCAATTTCGCGTTGTGCAACCTTCTAAACTCTCCAGTGACCTCATCTCTCTTGGGACCAAATATTTTACGCAGTACCTTATTCTCGAAAACCTTAAGCCGTTGTTCATCCCTCAAAGTAAGCGGCCACGTTTCACATCCGTAAAGAACCGTTGGAAGAATAATAGTTTTATAAATTCTAACCTTTAAGTTTTTAGATAGAAGCCGTGAGCTAAGTAACTTAGCAACTGAATAATAACACGCATTTCCCGCCTTTAAATGGGACTTTATTTCTTTCTATCCCATAATTAAAAATAAAAAATATAAACAATCTGGTCTAGGTAAGCGGCATTTACAGAATGATCCTCAATCTTCCCACTCTAGCTAAAATATATTTAAGTTAATTCGTCCTGTTCGTCGTGATTGGATCATAAAAGAACGTAAAATATGTCAGTATACTAATTCTTGATAAGACAAGTAATATATGAAAAGACCAACCAGTAGAGTTTTGACTTCCTAAATATGTTTTGTTAGTAAAATTTGAAGTGTTTATTTTTTCTTTTTATAAATATAAAAAAAATTTTTGAAGCCGAAAAAAGGTTGAAATATGGAGAACGGAAGTATCTTTTTTGGGAAATGCTGAGAAAGACGCACTCTTCCCTTTTCACAGCCACATACGGAATTCATTATCATATTTCAAGAACCCATTTTTTTTTTTTTTTTTTGGCCATGTTTTCTCAGTTCGGAATTCTCTACCTGTATTTTAATGTATACGTTGAGTACGGAAGTTTCGTATTCATACAAGAATGAAAAAAAAAAATAAACCTATTCTCAGAATCGAAAATTTCTTAATATTTTTTACTTTCAAAGAAAGCATTAATACTTGCTGCTGTCTTCGCCGTCGTTAGTTTAAGAACATTTATTGTGTGGTTCTATATCCTGATGATAACTTATCAATTTTTATAAGAATTAATTATCACGTTTCGCATTGACTGATTTTTAACTATTCGTCAAAAACTGTTACTTTCATTTATATATATATATATATATATATTGACAGTTTTTGACGAATAGTTAAAAATCAGTCAATGCGAAACGTGATAATGAATTCTTATAAAAATTGATAAGTTATCATCAGGATATAGAACCACACAATAAATGTTCTTAAACTAACGACGGCGAAGACAGCAGCAAGTATTAATGCTTTCTTTGAATGAATACGAAACTTCCGTACTCAACGTATACATTAAAATACAGGTGGAGAATTCTGAACTGAGAAAACATGGCCAAAAAAAAAGAAAAAAAAGTGGGTTCTTGAAATATGATAATGAATTCCGTATGTGGCTGTGAAAAGGGAAGAGTGCGTCTTTCTCAGCATTTCCCAAAAATATACTTCCGTTCTCCATATTTCAACCTTTTTTCGGCTTCAAAAAGCCTTTTATGGTTTTGAAAAGAAAAAATAAACACTGTTTGTTCCTTATCATTCCCCCACTTTGACTACTGCTGTTCGGTGTATGGGGGTGTCTCTGGAGATCTTGAAGCAAAACTTAAACGATTATATAACTGCTTCATTCGCTTTATCTTTCGGATATCCAGGGACACATCTGTTACCAGATTCTATGAAGAGTTGAAGTGGCTTTACCCTTCCTACCGTTGTAAATACTTCCTGGCATCCTTCCTCTTCCAAGTTCTCCAATCTCGCCGCCCATCGTACATCTCAGATATGTTATCATTCAAATCCTCCATTCATTCCCGTAACACTCGTTCACGGCCTTCAGACCTGTATATGGCACCTCATCGAACCGCAGCTTTCGACAGATCCTTCCTAATCCGCTCCTCTTTCGTATGAAATTCCATTCCTTCACATATTCGACACTCTGATACTCTTCAAACCTTCAAATCCCTTCTATTCGATCCCTTCCTCTCTATTCAATTTTCAAAGAATCCTAATTAGTTTTGCCAATTCAATTTAAATTAGTTAAATAAAACATATAGAAACAATTAATTATATACAATATCTTACATTGTGGTGCACTTGTATATTTAACTTTATTATTCCATTAATTTTACATCAATACAGTAAAGCACTATTAATTAAAATTTTATGTATATGCACATATGTTTCTGTTTTATCGTTTGTCTAGTTTTGTTATTAATCATTATTATTAGAAGCTACCTTTTAATTTATCACTATTGTTCACTTTTTATTTTATTTTTATTTCTATTATTATTTGTTTGTTTCATGTTTGTACTCTAAGACACTAAAGTTCTTTTTGTATGTTTTGTAAAATTATTCAAAAGGGACTTGTCCCAGAATAAATAAAGAATTTATTATTATTATTATTATTATTATTATTAAAGCTGGTAATGAATCGCCGAAAACGTAAATAGAGCTTATGGTTAACATAAGCATTATAAATAAACATTAATAAAACGTTGCCTCGATTCTCCTATAAAACTAAAGATAATACTATAAAATATTATAAATTTATTTCTCCATAAGTTGAATAAAACCTTCCCCCCCCCTCCCGTTATAACAAAGATGGCCACTCGCAAACATTTCGTAATCAAGCCTCCTGCTTCATTGGGCACTCTGTTGTGGCTTCCAGCTTTATGCTCAACCCGACCAGATTAATCGTTATATTAATTCCATTATACTTATTTTCGTCCTTTTACATTTTAGTAGCTATTAACCTATCTAGAAGATGAAAAAAAAAATATTATAGGACTAGATCTGATAGAGTAAAACCACCAAAAGTCATAAATGGAAAAAGAAAATAAAACATAATATGAGTTAGCTTGAAAGACATGAAACCTAAACAAAATTTTAACTTCTTAATCAAATATTTGCAAATGTTTGAAAAAGCTATGTTTAAACAATTTTATATATGAATTTATTAAAAAATTAAACATTCAATTTATACTAACTTATTATTATGAGAAAGTAATCTTTTGACAATTTAAAGTTACTATCGTGTCTGGCACCCGGAACTGTTGTACAAACTCCGTAAATTCCTTCCTCCTACATACTTCCTAATCATTCAGTCCTACCTTTCGAAAAGATCCTTCAAAATAAACCATAATAGTTTCTATTCATCTCTTTTCACCCAGTCTGCTGGGCTTCCTCAAGGCAGTATCCTAGGACCCATTCTTTACACAGTATATACAGCTGATATTATAACACATTCCTTTCTACCTATGCCGATGACACTTGTGTGTTATCGGTTAATAACGATCATACAATTGCCTCTCAAACTCTCCAATCCCACATCAGAGACCTTAAGGTATGGTGTCAGAATTGGAGAATTAAAATCAATTCTAAAAAATCCCAACAAATTACCTTTACTCTTCGTCGAAAACCTATGACATCCTGCCCTACAGTGTCCTTTAATGATATTCCGCTTGTCCCGATTGAACAGATCCGATGTTTAGGACTCCTGCTTGACAAACGACTTACCTGGAATCCGCATACAAGACTGAAGAGACTTGGTCACTTACACTCGGCTACTCCAACACTTACTAGACAGACGCTCTAACCTTTTACTTAACTACAACTTGACTCATTTACATGACCATCATAAAGCCTATCTGGACCTACGGAGTAGAGCTTTGGGGCTCTACTAAACCATCAATCTCTTCCCGTATCCAATCCTTACAATCCAAAATCCTTAATGCTGCTTACTTTGTCACGAATAAAATCATTCACAATTATCTTAATGTTCTATATGTTGCTGATTTGACCCGTACCAGGCATCAAACCTTCCATGAAAAACTCCACTCCCACTCTAATCCATTAGTTTCAATCTTTGCTTTCTCTTCCATTCCTGATAATCCTCCAAGGCGTCTGAAAAGAAGACGGCCTCCAGACCTTCTTGTTTAGACTCACTACCAAAGAGTGCTGCCAATGGGCAGTTTCTCTCATGTTTATTTCATGTGTTATAACATTTCAGCATATTTACTTGATGTATTTTTTGTACAGTTGTATTTTTTACAATTGTAAATTTCAGTAAAAATATATTTAAAAAAAAAAGTTACTATCGTATGCTAGGGAAAAGAGAAGGTATTGAATAAGGAGAGATTCGAAAGAAAATTGGGAGAAGCAGAGCGGATGTTTGACGGGAAATAATTCCACTGGTCATAGTTTTTGGACCGTAGGAAGAGGTATATGTTCGGAAATTTTAAAACTTGTTTCTCGACTATGGGTTGAGGATTTAAATAACTGGAAACGGTAGATCTTAAAAGGAGCTGTAAGCTAGTGGATTGATAGAGGAAAGATCCAAGGAAATGTTTAATTTACAAGTTATCTTTTCATTATTTAGTTAGCAGTAGCTATTATACATCATTTTAATAAAGAATTGAATACTGATAATATGTTGGTAAATTGGTTTATTATTATTGTTATTAAATATTCAATGGTTGACCGCGAAATGAATAAGAAAGAGTTAACGTAGACTTGCATCCTTGTTCTTCAGAGTCATTGTTATTAATCACAACAATAACTTTAATATAATTATATTTTAAAGGGAGCGACGTGGTCATAATAATTATTAATTCCTGCCGTTGGCTGACCATAGGTTATGGACATCCAGCCTCCAAAAAGTGGATACTCAAAGATTTGAAAATAAACCTGGCAGCTAAATGTGATCACCAGTGATAACCACCTTATTGTAGGATCGTTGTCCTAAAATGAGTAAAAATTTCTGAATGTAGTGAGCCTTCGTGGGTTGTAGAGGTAAAGCCCGGTTGGTTTTTGTTCCTTATAATGAAACACATATGAATTTTCCTTACCACAAACTTGACATAACACGAAACTTCAAAAGCTCTGTGGAAATCTGTTTGATTGTTAAATAAGTTTGCAGCGTTTTTCAATATTTCAATTTAATCCTCTCTGTGTTTATAAATTCAGTTTTACATGGTAAATAATGTTTGTATATCTAAAACAGGATTAGTTAAGGTGCTTTTATGCGTGAGTTTCAACCGAGATTTCTTATCTTTAAGTGGTATTTTCTTTGCTCAAAACGGAAAAGGAAAAAAATCATTTTCGTCATTTAATGATTTTTTTATTTCCGTTAAGGAAAAATCCACCGCATAGACGGTTAACAAAATCTGCAGTGTGTATGGAGATAATCCCTCAGGAAACATCACCGTTCATAACTGGTCTGTTCGGTTAGAAACGGAAATTTCGACTTGGTCGATTTAGGTCGTCCTTCAACTATTCCAGGAGGACGGAATCAAAATTTTACCTGAAAGATTGCAACATGTAATAGATTAAAATGGGTCATATAAAATTAATTAAACTGTTTACAATATCAATCAGAAGTTTTTATTGAAATCACCTGTAAAATAGGCGACGAATTTATTTTACGATCCAATATTTAATGTAAAACAGCCACAAGCCTTGTTAAAAGGTACTAAAGTTTAAAAGAAGCGAAGTGCTTTCTTTATGAAAACCTCAAGCCAAACTGTGCCTGATCTAATCCGTTCTAGGTGAGCGGCATTTTCAAGGAATAATGCTTAATCTTCCCACTCTAGCTAAAATATATTTAAGTTAATTCGTCCTGTTTGTCGTGATTGGATCATAAAAGAATGTGAAATATGTCAGTATGCTAATTCTTGAAAAGACAAGTAATATATGAAAAGACCAAAAAGTAGAGTTTTGACTTCCTAAATATGTTTTGTTTGTAAAATTTGAAGTGTTTATTTTTTCTTTTCAAAACCATAAAAGGCTTTTTGAAGCCGAAAAAAGGTTGAAATATGGAGAACGGAAGTATATTTTTGGGAAATGCTGAGAAAGACGCACTCTTCCCTTTTCACAGCCACATACGGAATTCATTATCATATTTCAAGAACCCACTTTTTTTTCTTTTTTTTTGGCCATGTTTTCTCAGTTCAGAATTCTCCACCTGTATTTTAATGTATACGTTGAGTACGGAAGTTTCGTATTCATACAAGAATGAAAAAAAAAAAAAAAACCTATTCTCAGAATCGAAAATTTCTTAATATTTTTCACTTTCAAAGAAAGCATTAATACTTGCTGCTGTCTTCGCCGTCGTTAGTTTAAGAACATTTATTGTGTGGTTCTATATCCTGATGATAACTTATCAATTTTTATAAGAATTCATTATCACGTTTCGCATTGACTGATTTTTAACTATTCGTCAAAAACTGTTACTTTCATTTATATATATATATATATATATATTGACAGTTTTTGTCTTTTCAAGAATTAGCATACTGACATATTTCACATTCTTTTATGATCCAATCACGACAAACAGGACGAATTAACTTAAATATATTTTAGCTAGAGTGGGAAGATTAAGCATTATTCCTTGAAAATGCCGCTCACCTAGAACGGATTAGATCAGGCACAGTTTGGCTTGAGGTTTTCATAAAGAAAGCACTTCGCTTCTTTTAAACTTTAGTACCTTTTAACAAGGCTTGTGGCTGTTTTACATTAAATATTGGATCGTAAAATAAATTCGTCGCCTATTTTACAGGTGATTTCAATAAAAACTTCTGATTGATATTGTAAACAGTTTAATTAATTTTATATGACCCATTTTAATCTATTACATGTTGCAATCTTTCAGGTAAAATTTTGATTCCGTCCTCCTGGAATAGTTGAAGGACGACCTAAATCGACCAAGTCGAAATTTCCGTTTCTAACCGAACAGACCAGTTATGAACGGTGATGTTTCCTGAGGGATTATCTCCATACACACTGCAGATTTTGTTAACCGTCTATGCGGTGGATTTTTCCTTAACGGAAATAAAAAAATCATTAAATGACGAAAATGATTTTTTTCCTTTTCCGTTTTGAGCAAAGAAAATACCACTTAAAGATAAGAAATCTCGGTTGAAACTCACGCATAAAAGCACCTTAACTAATCCTGTTTTAGATATACAAACATTATTTACCATGTAAAACTGAATTTATAAACACAGAGAGGATTAAATTGAAATATTGAAAAACGCTGCAAACTTATTTAACAATCAAACAGATTTCCACAGAGCTTTTGAAGTTTCGTGTTATGTCAAGTTTGTGGTAAGGAAAATTCATATGTGTTTCATTATAAGGAACAAAAACCAACCGGGCTTTACCTCTACAACCCACGAAGGCTCACTACATTCAGAAATTTTTACTCATTTTAGGACAACGATCCTACAATAAGGTGGTTATCACTGGTGATCACATTTAGCTGCCAGGTTTATTTTCAAATCTTTGAGTATCCACTTTTTGGAGGCTGGATGTCCATAACCTATGGTCAGCCAACGGCAGGAATTAATAATTATTATGACCACGTCGCTCCCTTTAAAATATAATTATATTAAAGTTATTGTTGTGATTAATAACAATGACTCTGAAGAACAAGGATGCAAGTCTACGTTAACTCTTTCTTATTCATTTCGCGGTCAACCATTGAATATTTAATAACAATAATAATAAACCAATTTACCAACATATTATCAGTATTCAATTCTTTATTAAAATGATGTATAATAGCTACTGCTAACTAAATAATGAAAAGATAACTTGTAAATTAAACATTTCCTTGGATCTTTCCTCTATCAATCCACTAGCTTACAGCTCCTTTTAAGATCTACCGTTTCCAGTTATTTAAATCCTCAACCCATAGTCGAGAAACAAGTTTTAAAATTTCCGAACATATACCTCTTCCTACGGTCCAAAAACTATGACCAGTGGAATTATTTCCCGTCAAACATCCGCTCTGCTTCTCCCAATTTTCTTTCGAATCTCTCCTTATTCAATACCTTCTCTTTTCCCTAGCATACGATAGTAACTTTTTTTTTTAAATATATTTTTACTGAAATTTACAATTGTAAAAAATACAACTGTACAAAAAATACATCAAGTAAATATGCTGAAATGTTATAACACATGAAATAAACATGAGAGAAACTGCCCATTGGCAGCACTCTTTGGTAGTGAGTCTAAACAAGAAGGTCTGGAGGCCGTCTTCTTTTCAGACGCCTTGGAGGATTATCAGGAATGGAAGAGAAAGCAAAGATTGAAACTAATGGATTAGAGTGGGAGTGGAGTTTTTCATGGAAGGTTTGATGCCTGGTACGGGCCAAATCAGCAACATATAGAACATTAAGATAATTGTGAATGATTTTATTCGTGACAAAGTAAGCAGCATTAAGGATTTTGGATTGTAAGGATTGGATACGGGAAGAGATTGATGGTTTAGTAGAGCCCCAAAGCTCTACTCCGTAGGTCCAGATAGGCTTTATGATGGTCATGTAAATGAGTCAAGTTGTAGTTAAGTAAAAGGTTAGAGCGTCTGTCTAGTAAGTGTTGGAGTAGCCGAGTGTAAGTGACCAAGTCTCTTCAGTCTTGTATGCGGATTCCAGGTAAGTCGTTTGTCAAGCAGGAGTCCTAAACATCGGATCTGTTCAATCGGGACAAGCGGAATATCATTAAAGGACACTGTAGGGCAGGATGTCATAGGTTTTCGACGAAGAGTAAAGGTAATTTGTTGGGATTTTTTAGAATTGATTTTAATTCTCCAATTCTGACACCATACCTTAAGGTCTCTGATGTGGGATTGGAGAGTTTGAGAGGCAATTGTATGATCGTTATTAACCGATAACACACAAGTGTCATCGGCATAGGTAGAAAGGAATGTGTTATAATATCAGCTGTATATACTGTGTAAAGAATGGGTCCTAGGATACTGCCTTGAGGAAGCCCAGCAGACTGGGTGAAAAGAGATGAATAGAAACTATTGTGGTTTATTTTGAAGGATCTTTTCGAAAGGTAGGACTGAATGATTAGGAAGTATGTAGGAGGAAGGAATTTACGGAGTTTGTACAACAGTTCCGGGTGCCAGACACGATAGTAACTTTAAATTGTCAAAAGATTACTTTCTCATAATAATAAGTTAGTATAAATTGAATGTTTAATTTTTTAATAAATTCATAAATTTTGGTGTTCGTGCTCGTTATTGAAAAAAAAAAAAATTTATTTATTCAAAAGTTACAAAATATCGATAATAACACTTTAAAAGACAATAATGACAATCTTGATAATAACAATATGGCTATACTAGATCTGACATAGATTACGTACCGTAATTACTGCGAGGACTTGAAGAGAGTGAGTGTTCCCTGGGAGAAGGGACAGGGTATATAAAGGTTAATAGGACTGCTGAATAAGATTCAAGGAATATGGTGTGATCTGCAGGTGCACTATGGCCTCATGGTGGCGTGACTCCTCCGTCCTTATGAGAGTGAAGCCCACTGAACTCTAAATTTAAGGATTTGGGACGGTTTGTCTATTCTGTAAATATTGAAACCAAGCTCTGGCTCTGCCATCAAAACATTCAGGTGGTTGAGGATGGGTACTTGGATTATCATTTGAAGGATTAGAACACAGTAATTCCAGTTTACAATACTGACGATAAAGATTATAGCATAAAAGATATAAACATATTACATAAAATATATAAGAAATAAATTGGGATACAGTTATATCATAAGGTTCTAATTCTTCTATTTCTATATTACTTAAGTCTATTTGTTGTAATTCCTCAAAAGTAAAATTTGTTGATACAATAGTTTTATTATTAACAGAATGATAGGAAATAAAAGGATTATTTACATTGTCAACATAAGAAAGTGGTACATTTATATTTACAAATTTCTCTTTTTCATTAAGATTAAGGAGGCTAGTAGATGGTAGATGATACATTTGTGTGTTTGTTACACTAGTTGTTACATTGCTAATATTAAAGGTTAAATATTGGTGTAATGTGGGTATAAGTTTGATTATAGGGTTTGTTCTTATTTCTACAGCTTTACAATCATTTAATTCTATATTCTTACATAATTCTAAAATACATTTGTCCTTAATCTCTATCATGTCTTTACAGTAATGATGATTATTGAATTTAATACAATTTCCATTGTAAAACGAATTTTTAAATCTAATGATTAGTTGTTCTTTAATCTTTAGAGTAATGACTTTATTATTCCTTGTAACTGGATATGACATAGCATAATAAGTTGTTTTTGGCAATGATTTCAAAGGGATTTTAATAAAATAATAAATTAATCCTGTATCTGATAGGGAACAAAATGTGGAGCTAAGTAACCAGTTTAATTCTACATTTTCTGTGATTGGTTCTCCGAACGGTATGTTTAATTGTTCTAGTTCTCTAGTCGTTAATATGCTTGGATGGGTAATTCCTAATTTACATTGTTCTAAGGAAAATTCTATATCATTTAATTGATTTTCTACTAAATCTAATACGGCTAATAAATCATGATACATTAACTTAGTAAGAGCTAAATCTGTAAAATTATTTATTTTTTCTATACTATCCTTATATTTATTTAAAACAATTATTTCTTTATTAAGTTTAGATGTTAATTCTTTATTTAATCCTAATCTAACATTTTCATTATGCTCTATGTGATACATATTTCTCTCGATTTTATTTAAAATATTATCATATTTTTCTTTGTCATCGGCGTCCATATTGCCGGTGAGCCAACTAATAGCATTGCCTAGTCCGTTAATTAAACCTCTTTTTGATCGGTTATTCCGATTTATATTTACAATATGATTAATTTTTTCTAATATCTTGTTATATTTTTGTTCAATAATATTATGCAAAGTTTTATATTCATTACTAATTGTTAATACGTCAATGCTAATCTTAAGGGTTTGAATTTCTCTTGTTAAATTTGTAAGATTCTTATAATGTAAAAATGTGTACCAATCTTCAATTATAAAAGATGGATTAATTTGTACGATGGATGCTTCTGGTCCGTCAGATAAATCTTGTATTAGCAGGGTCTGTATCTGAACCGTAAGCGCTGCGATCAGAAGATACTTGAAACAATTCGTCGTCGAACTCAAAGTCATCTTGGCTGACTCCTGTAACATTAGACGTTTCTATTTCTTTTATGACATTCTCAATATCTTCATCAGTTATTTCTGGGTTTTTTTGACTTGTACTAGGTTTATTATTATTATTATTTGATTTCTTTTTCTTAGTGACCTTTTTCGGTCGTTTGACTTGATCAGGGTGGAGTTTTTTCTTTCTACCTTTATTTCTATTTTGAAATCTTTTATCAACATACTTTCCTTTTTCGTATTTAGGATCTATTTTCTTTTTCTGTTGTCTCTTTATATACACATCTTCCGGGATTTCTATGTCTTCTCTATTTTCATTTAACTTGCCTATTTTTCTCTCTTTATTTTGTTCTATACCTTTCTTAGTTATTTCGAAAAGCTGCTTCATTTTCCGATGGTACTCATGAACAAGATATTCTTTTATTTCCGGGGATTCATTATAAGTTTCATTAGTGATACCGAAAGTTATTTCGTTAGGGGTCATTTTAAGATCTTGATTAAGGGAATTATTATATGCTGTCGTTGCTTGCTCTAACTTATCTTCCTCTTTATCATCTTTGTTTTCTATGTTTATAAGTCTTAAAATTTCTAATAACGAAGAGCTTGCTCGATTAAGCAATCCAAGAGAGTTTGGGTGATTGGGGGTAGTATAATGTAATTCAATATTTAAGTAGTTTAGAAAATCTTTAAACAAGTTATTGTCGAATTCTCTTCCGTTGTCACATGATATTTTTTGGGGTTTTGGAAAATATGCTAAATATTTTTTCAATACTTTCATGCTTTCTATGGCATTATAACTCGTTGCGTAATAAGAAAATATTCTTTTGGAAAAAGTATCTACTATTAAATAAATGTAATAATTACTCATGTGTAAGGTATCAATCATTAAATCTGTAAAGGGTTTCTCAGGTGTGGGAGTAATTTTAAATTTTTGTTTTATAGGTCTTCTATCGTATTTGCCTTTTCCACATGTGTCACATTTGTTTATAATTTCTGTGATATGATCTTTCATATTGGGCCAATAAAATTTGGTTTTCAAAACTAAATATGTTTCATTTATACCTCTGTGGCATGTCTTGGCGATATGATAATCAAGGATAAGTAATTTCTGGTCTTCCGTGTTCTTTACATCTGGCAATAGTTTATAATATCTTTTAATTCTATTTGTGGGAAATTTTTCTCTAATGAGTGATGCAACTTTATTAAATAATGCATTATACCAATTATTTTCACTTTCTATAGAATCTGATATGGGTGAGCAGTATATGCCGTAAGTTATATTTGGTCTTAAGATTTCTAAAAGTTTTTCTTCTATTTCAAAATCTTTTTCATGATAAGGCCAAGTAAATTCAATTGTTGTTCTTTGCTTATTATTGAATATTGTTTCGCGTTGAATTTTCGCGTGTCCCTTTTTTATTATTATTTGATTTTTCTCAACATTTACTGGTCTAGATTTATCATCAACTATTAAGATTCTGTTATCGGAGGATTCTGTGGAGTGCTGCGTTGCTAAAGAAGATATATCATCTTGAATTATTTCTTGGTGTTCACCATTATTATTTTCTTCTATGTTTTCATCATTATTAATTCCTTCTAAGTTTTCATTGTTAGCTTCTTCTTGGGTTTCTTCTATTCCCATTTCTTGTAATAAATCTACGATTTCTTGTGAATAGTTATTAGGAGAATTTTCTGTATGAAAAATATCAAATTCTGGTTCTTTTAATTTCCTTTCTTCAATAGGGTAACGGGATAAATGATCGGCGACTTTATTAGCCTTTCCTTCAATGTATTTTATGTCATATTCGAAATCTTCTAACAATAATTTCCATCTAATTAATCTGGCGTTCTGTGTTTTACACGTTCTTAAATATTCTAAAGGTTTGTGATCTGAATATATGAAAAATTTTCTACCGTATAAGTAGGGTCGAAAATGATTGCAAGCCCAAATAATGGCTAAACATTCCTTTTCCGTTGTTGAGTAATTTTGTTCTGCTTTATTAAGTGTTCTGGATGCAAAACATACAGGGAGTTCTTTTCCATCTTTCTTCTGTGCTAATACTGCACCAATGGCGAAATTACTTGCGTCAGTTGTTAAGAAAAAGTCCTGATTGAAATCTGGAATTTGCAAAATGGGGCTACTACATACAAGTTGTTTCAATTTCTCAAAAGCGTTTTCATATAACTCTGGTTTGATTTCTTTTTGATCTTTTCGAAGACATCTCGTTAATGGGGAAGCTATCTTTGCGTAATTTGGTATCATTTTCCTATAGAAACCAGTTAATCCTAAAAAGCTTTTAATTTCTTTTTCATTTTTAGGGAGTTTAAAATCTTTTACTGCTTTTATCTTTTCTGGATTAGGTTCTATGCCGCGTTCGCTGATAATATGTCCGAGGAATAACAATTCTTTCTTGCAAAATTCTGTCTTATCGAGCTGAATCTTTAAGTTATGTTTTTCTAACTTTTTAAGAGTTTCTTCTAAATGTTTCCAATGATCTTTGTAATTTTCAGAAAAAATTATAATATCGTCCATATAGACTAAAACGTTAATAGAATCTGAAAAAATGATATTCATGGCTCTTTGAAACGTTGCTGGGGCATTACTGAGTCCAAATGGCATGCGAAGGAATTCAAAGTGGCCTTGATCTGTAGAAAATGCTGTTTTTGGGATAGAACTTTCTTCGACTTTTATTTGATGGAAGCCTGAGCAAAGGTCCATTGCTGTAAATATCGTCGCTTTTCCTAATTTGCCTAAAAGGTCTTCAATATTAGGAATGGGGAATTTATCCGGGGTTGTTTCTCGATTTAATTTCCTGTAATCAATCACCATTCGTATTTTTCTTTTTCCTGATGCGTCTGGCTTTTTCGGGACAATCCAAACGGGAGAATTGTAAGGGGAATTGCTGGGTCTTATTATTTTGGATTCTAACATCTTTTTAATTTCTTCCTTAATATTTTCTTTGAATTGGTGGGGATATCTGTAATTTTTCGAATATATCGGGTCTTCGGTTTTTGTTTTAATCTTATGCTCCAATAAATCAGTGGCTGAAAGGGGATCATTTTCAGTCTTAAATACTGATGGATATTTCGATAATAATTTAATTAAATTTGATTTTTCTTGAGGAGGTATATGGTCGGTTCTGATTAGTTGGGGGATTTGTTTTATTATTTCATGGTTTCCTTTTTTATTAGAATCTGTTAATTCTACTTCTTCTTTTTGCAAATAGTATAAAGGTAAATATATGGTTTCGTTAACTTTACTGTCGATTATTATATTTTGATCATAGATGCCAGGTTTAATTTTAATCTTATCATCTTCATAGTCAATAAAATATAGATTTTTTATTTTGTTCTACTTTTATCTGATTTTCGCCTTCTTTCAAAACTAATTTTAAAACTTCGTCTTCCATAATAAAATCAAACTCTGTATAGCGAGTTTTTATTTTGTTGGTTTCGAAATCGATATTAAATTTCATTTCCCTCATTGTCTCATTTCCTAGTAGTATTTCGTAATTGGGACTGAAATTAAATAGATAAAATTTTATTTTTTCGGGGTTTTAAGAAAATTATTTCTGCAATAAACTGAAATAGATTCCGTGCCAAGTTCTTCTCCGGTTGCTGTTTTTATTGTAAAATTTTCTTTTTCTCTTTCAACATCTGGTGGTACAATGTCTGGTCTTATATAATTCTTCCAAGATCCGGTATCAATAAGCCATTTACGATTCGCGTGGTCTTTAACATAAGGCAGTTGGCTTTTATTCTCTTCTTTTATGTGTTTTGATTGTCTGGCGGGCCTTTCTCTAAAAAAGAATTATTTGGATCTAATTTTTCTAATTTTTCTCTTAATTCTCTGATTTCTTGGTCTTTCGGGTCTTCTTGCTGAATTTGGAAATTAGGCTGTTTCGGTTTATTCCCGAATGCGCTAACTGTTCTCATGGATACAGTTGGATTTTCATCTTTCTTATTATTATTATAATTTTGATTCCGGTATCGACCTGAACCGTTGAAATACCTTTGTTGTTCTTGACGGGGCCATTGTTGGTAATAATTATTATTATTATTATTCTGCCGGTAGTCTTGTGGAGGTTCTTGTTGTCGATATTGATGCTCTTGTCTTTGATTATGTGGGTTATACGGGTTATTGGGATTTTGCCAATTATTAAATCGTTTGTGATGTTTTTTATCGAACTTTTTCTTATGGTCGAAGCCTCTTTTGTAATCATGTTCTCCGGGTCTTCTCATATTTCCCGAATTTATGAGGTCATCGAAGAGTAGATGGTTCTCATTCTGAATTAAATTTCTCAAATCATCTAATGTTCTTAACTTTTCTGCTTTAGTCATAAGATATGTTCTTATGTGAAGGGGCATGTTAGTGTAAAAAAAATAAAGAATACTTTTCTCTAATGCGCTAATAATTGTTTCTCTATTTGGTGTGTTTTCTATCCGATGTTTAGAAATTATTAAAGTGCGGATCTTATCAATTCTTTGAAGGAAATCAAGAGGGTGTTCCTTATGATGTATTTTGTTATTAAATAATTCATGCGATAATTGTTCAATTGAGCGGCTGTCTCTGAAGGTTCTTTCGAGATAATTTAGTAATTCTTCAACACGACTAAATTCGCACGTTGTATTTATATAATCAGCTTCATCCGTAAGTTTTGCTAAAAGTTTACTTAATAATCTTTGTTCGTTTAGTTCCTTAAACGAGTTGTCCGGTTTACACACGATTTGGTAAACTTGTCTACAAACTGTCACGAATTTTAACAGATTGTGTGGATTTCCATTAAAATTAGGGATATGATCGTAGTCTGCCGATTTAATTTGAAAGCTTGCCATATTTGTAGTTAATGTTAAATTATTTACTCGCAGGATTAAAGAATTTAAATAATCATCAGACATAAAATTACAATAGTAAAGGAAATTAACTTACAAAAATTGAGTACGCTGTCAAAATAATCTTCGACGGGGTGTGAAGATCTGTCCTTGAGCTGGATACCTGACGACAGTGAAGTCCGGCCAAGGTTGAGTGCAGATAAGAGACTTTGCCTGCGTTGCGAGATGCTCGGGGTGAGTGAACTCGTCCAGAATCTGAAGATCTCGAAGTTGGTAGTCCTCGGTAGGTAAGCCAAAATCTTGAGTCTTCACAGGTGAGGAATCCTAGGCGGTAGTCCTAATTCTGGATTTGCGGAAAAAGTTCGGATCTGCGGAAACTCGGTTCTTAAAACTGCGATAAAAATATGCAGTCCCTGTTCGGGCGCCAATTTTGGTGTTCGTGCACGTTATTGAAAAAAAAAATATTTTATTTATTCAAAATTTACAAAATATCGATAATAACACTTTAAAAGACAATAATGACAATCTTGATAATAACAATATGGCTATACTAGATCTGACATAGATTACGTACCGTAATTACTGCGAGGACTTGAAGAGAGTGAGTGTTCCCTGGGAGAAGGGACAGGGTATATAAAGGTTAATAGGACTGCTGAATAAGATTCAAGGAATATGGTGTGATCTGCAGGTGCACTATGGCCTCATGGTGGCGTGACTATATATAAAATTGTTTAAACATAGCTTTTTCAAACATTTGCAAATATTTGATTAAGAAGTTAAAATTTTGTTTAGGTTTCATGTCTTTCAAGCTAACTCATATTATGTTTTATTTTATTTTTACATTTATGACTTTTGGTGGTTTTACTCTATCAGATCTAGTCCTATAATATTTTTTTTTTCATCTTCTAGATAGGTTAATAGCTACTAAAATGTAAAAGGACGAAAATAAGTATAATGGAATTAATATAACGATTAATCTGGTCGGGTTGAGCATAAAGCTGGAAGCCACAACAGAGTGCCCAATGAAGCAGGAGGCTTGATTACGAAATGTTTGCGAGTGGCCATCTTTGTTATAACGGGAGGGGGGGGGAAGGTTTTATTCAACTTATGGAGAAATAAATTTATAATATTTTATAGTATTATCTTTAGTTTTATAGGAGAATCGAGGCAACGTTTTATTAATGTTTATTTATAATGCTTATGTTAACCATAAGCTCTATTTACGTTTTCGGCGATTCATTATCAGCTTTAATAATAATAATAATAATAATAATAAATTCTTTATTTATTCTGGGACAAGTCCCTTTTGAATAATTTTACAAAACATACAAAAAGAACTTTAGTGTCTTAGAGTACAAACATGAAACAAACAAATAATAATAGAAATAAAAATAAAATAAAAAGTGAACAATAGTGATAAATTAAAAGGTAGCTTCTAATAATAATGATTAATAACAAAACTAGACAAACGATAAAACAGAAACATATGTGCATATACATAAAATTTTAATTAATAGTGCTTTACTGTATTGATGTAAAATTAATGGAATAATAAAGTTAAATATACAAGTGCACCACAATGTAAGATATTGTATATAATTAATTGTTTCTATATGTTTTATTTAACTAATTTAAATTGAATTGGCAAAACTAATTAGGATTCTTTGAAAATTGAATAGAGAGGAAGGGATCGAATAGAAGGGATTTGAAGGTTTGAAGAGTATCAGAGTGTCGAATATGTGAAGGAATGGAATTCCATACGAAAGAGGAGCGGATTAGGAAGGATCTGTCGAAAGCTGCGGTTCGATGAGGTGCCATATACAGGTCTGAAGGCCGTGAACGAGTGTTACGGGAATGAATGGAGGATTTGAATGATAACATATCTGAGATGTACGATGGGCGGCGAGATTGGAGAACTTGGAAGAGGAAGGTTGCCAGGAAGTATTTACAACGGTAGGAAGGGTAAAGCCACTTCAACTCTTCATAGAATCTGGTAACAGATGTGTCCCTGGATATCCGAAAGATAAAGCGAATGAAGCAGTTATATAATCGTTTAAGTTTTGCTTCAAGATCTCCAGAGACACCCCCATACACCGAACAGCAGTAGTCAAAGTGGGGGAATGATAAGGAACAAACAAGAAGCCTACGGGTTTTGAATGGAAGTAGGTGGCGAAGGTGATTTAGGAGTTTTAATGCGGATATGGTGCGTCGAGAGATTTCGGAGACATGGTTCTTCCAGGAAAGAGTTTGATCTAGGATGATTCCGAGGTTTTTAACGGTTTGGTGAAACTTTATTGGATTCTTATTAAGGAACAGTGTTGGGATTGGAGGAAGGGTTTTAAGGAGGGGATTGGAACCTATTACAATCGCTTTTGTCTTCTCTGCATTTAACTTTAGCTTGTTTGCTGCTGCCCAATAACTAATTCTGTTCAGATCACCTTGAAGTTTTTCAATCGCTTGTAATAGGTCCGAAGGAGGAAATGATAGGTAAATTTGGATGTCATCTGCATACATATGGTATTGGGAGTGATATATATTATGGGGAAGATCAATTATGCCATGATCAGGGACGATCATGGCAAAGAGGTGCCATCGCTTTACCATCAATATGTTCAAGAAATAGATCCTAACACCTCGGATAGTTTGTTTTCATCATAAAAATACACTTTTACACCAATAGTTGAAGTCCTTTATCTTTTATTTTGGTATTTAAATATTAAAAAAATAAAGATTAATATACTTGTCGTATTATTCCAGTCAAAAGAAAAAAGAAGAAATGATAACTAAAATCACCATAACTTGTAACTTTCAAGTATAAATCGAATTGTAGCATAAGTTATTTGTCAGGCGTAGTGAAAAAATAATAACTAAAAAGTTAATTAAGCGCTGATTTTTAGTCATATAAATATCACATCAATGAGATGTTGATTTCCAAAAGATACTGTATAGATTTCAGAAAATTCAACAGGATGCGCGAAAATTTCTCATTACCAACTATTTGATTCTTTTTGCATTAAAATTGTAACCCTCATCTCATAGATTGCCCACACTCAGTCAAGAAGGGTGTGGGTTCAAATTTATCCTGGTATATTATTCAGGGCGCCACGTTATTTTTTTTTTTAATGTAAATAACGAAAACATTAAACATAAACTTTAAAGTAAAACCAGTCATTATTTTAGGTTATAAAGAAGTAAATAAATTAAATTCTGGCTGTACCTTTACACATACAATAAATAAACAAACATAAAATTTCCCGTATAATAAAGATATAAAAAAAAAACATGTATATTTAATTAAAGGATAAAATAGAAAAAAACAATTCACACATACAAAATATATTTACATCAACCAAATTAAAATATCCTACTCTGGTATATTATAAAAACAAAACTATATATACTTAATACATGACCCCCCCTCCCCCCCCCCTCCTGAAACCCTGAAATCAAACCTCAACTTTACATACACAAATTATATTTTTATAAACAAATTAAAAATAAAAAAACCCATAATATCCTCTATTAAATCTATTATATACATCGCTTAGTTATATAGTCCTTATTCCCCTGGCCAGTAGGATTATTTACAACACGACACAGGGAGGCGGGTTAATAGTGCTCTCCCAATTACCGTACGTCCTCGTGTGACAGTTCTCCTTCCTCCGATCTCCTTTCCGGAAAAATCTCCCGGCTTCCTTACGAAGTCGTCGGGATGTGTAGTGGAGGAGAACAAATCCAGCGCAGCTGCCTGTTACTCGGGTGTCTTCCTACTGCCACTCCGTGCGCCTCTCTGTCTTATCGCATGTGAGATGCGCATGCACCTTCTGCGCCTCCCCACCACTACTTACTTGCGTATTTAGGTACGGCCAGAATATATTACTAATATTATTTACATATACTGGTGCTATTAATAATTACAACCGTAACAAAATGTTGATTTTTTAAAAAATTATTTACGTGCTTTATGCGATTTTTGGCATGAGTAAAAGCTTTTATTTCGTTACCATGGTGACGGATTGCTTTACCAACATTCTCTAGACAGGCGCATGCGCAGTGGTCTGTGTATACCTATCTAATAAACATAGGATATCGATAGCAATTTCTGTGAACGTTATCGATACCGTTATAATATCGGCGTAAAATATCGATATTTATAATATCGTTATTTCAATATTTAATTTAATTTGAATCCGTTAAAAATAAAATGAGTATAGACGTGGTACATAAACTATGCCTTAGAACTTACCTATTACCGTGTATAAAGTTAATATCGTGAATATATCAATTCTCTCGACACTAAAATATCGATATTCGTAAATATTATTAAAACACTTTGCATGAAAATAATCATCAAATAAATAATCATAATCCATTTTTTGTGAAATATTTTAAATGATGAGTGTGTAGTATAACCTTATATTTGAAATATCACCAATAACGATTTATTTAAATCATTAATAATTATAACTCATAAATTTCTATTGAACTAATTTGGTTAAAAAATGAAGTGCTTTAGAGAATTCCTTGAAATGCTCTCATGAACCTGCTGGAATACCTCGAGTACATATCTGCTTAGAATGGACTCCTCACAAGGATCTAATTCCATCTGGAAATGGAATAGCCCTACAATACAATGGTCAACAAACCAAACACAGATACCCCTTCATCATACAGAATTATCACTCTGCTCCCAATATGTACTAATATCTTTGAGAAACAATACCACTAAATACTACTTGACATTAAGACTAACAATGAAATAATACGTGAACATCGATATGGATTCTTAACACAATACTCGACCATATTCGACTTAACATGATAGTAGACTACATTGTGATTGTAATGAAAAAGAGATTAAAATCAAACAAAAGAGTCCAGAAATTATGGTTTCTCTTCACACTGAATCCTTCATTCTTGAAAAAAATATATATATGTGTATTTACTAGTCTCAGAACTATGCCAAGTGTTCAGTAAGTAATCTACTACTTTATAAAGTATATATCTATGCAACCGTTTGTAATTTACTGTAAAAAAATGAAGTGGGGACATAGCGTATGCATTACATTAAAACATTACAATACAAAACGAAAAAAAAATAGTGTATAGAAGAATAAAATAGGATAGGCAAATTTCTGAATTTTTCATACTTTCTTTGTGATTATATTTTCGTTAATTTTTTTTCTCAATATATCTTTATTTACACCTTTCAGAAGATCCCTGACAATCAGCAAATGTGTTGGGCAAAAGTAAGATCAGACATGGTAGGCATGGGGAAGTAAAGTGCCCAGCAGCACCCCTTCCAAGGCTTTAATCTAGCTGAGGAGGTCCCTCATCCAGCTTCGTTTTAGCCTTCTTCTGACCGGCATTTCAGCTACTGACATGTCGTTAATCAGTCCGTTAAGCGTTTAATGTGAAAACGAGAATAGAGTGTTCGTATATGTTGGTCAACTGTTGGTTGTTGTAAGTCCGTATGTATGGTTGTTTACGTACCAGTCGGTAGTTGAGAGTCTGTCTTTTCATCTTGACATGTGGGCCCCAAGTTATCCTTCGATCGAGTGTCAGTCCTAGTTAATGTCTGAGGAATTTGGTTGTTGTCGATAAAAATTGGTGGGCAAGTGTTTTGTCGTAGTGTAAACGTTACGTGTTTTGATTTGTCGTGATTTAAACGAATTTTCCAAATATTCGTTAACTAAGGCGTCAAACATTTTTTCAGAAATTTATTGTGTAGATGTTATCTATACTAAGATTATAAATCTAAAGAGTTTGTTTGTTTGAACGCGCTAATCTAAGATACTACTGGTTTGATTTGAAAAATTCTTTTTGTGTTGGATAGTAAATTTATCGAGGAAGGCTTTAGGCTATATAACACTACGCTGCTACCAATAGGAGTGAAGAATCAGAGAAAACTTTGGAAAAAAAACAGTAAAATTAACCTCGCATTACAATAATTTCAAATGATTTACTTTTTAATTTTAAAATAATTCAATTTTCCGTTGTTATCTTTTGCCGTGACAATCAATAAATCACAGGGGCAAATATTTAAACACGTAGGAATCGATCGGGTTGCGGAGAAAATCAGTATGTTCTTCTGCCACAAGAAAATAAAACTAAAAATATTGGGTTGATGCAAAATTAATGCAGGTTTCCTCTATTGCAATATCTTAATTCCAATTGTGTAAACAAAGCTAATCCTAACATTGATCATCATTATACCAAAACAAACCTTATCTAATACCCTCTCTTTCACCATGAATTTGTTTAGTAAAATCGTTTTGTTCAGTGTGTTCAAAGGTCTTGAATCGAAAATGTCAAAGTGCGATTTTCGTCAAATTTATTTTTACGAATTTAAATTAGGGCGCAGCGCTGCGCAAACGGCTCGTAATATTAATGAAGTGTGGGGTCAGGGGGCTATTAATGAGTGCACGGTGCAGCGTTGGTTCCAGAAGTTTCGCAGAGGAGATTTCGACCTCGAAGACAAGGAAGGTCGGGGCCGTCATCTTGCTCTGGACAACGACCAGCTGAGGTCAAAAGTGGAAGAAGACCCAACCAAAACCACACGAGAAATGGCGGCGGAACTCGGAACTCAAAAATTGCAACGTCTTTGCCCAGCATTGATGAATCGGAAGGGGCCGATCCTGCTCCACGATAACGCCAGACCACACGTTGCACAACCAACGCTTCGACGACTGCACGAGTTGGGCTACGAAGTTCTCCAACATCCGCCTTATTCACCTGACCTCTCTCCTACAGACTTCCACTTTTTCAGGCATCTGGACAACTTTTGGAGGGAGAAAAATTTTCAAAACCAGGACGACATTGAAAATTCTTTTCGTGATTTCATTGAGTCCAGGGATTCGGATTTTTTTTCTGGTGGAATAAGAAAGCTTGTTGAACGTTGGCAAAAGTGCATTGATTCAGATGGAAATTATTTTGATTAAATATATATGGTTAAAGTAAAGATATGGCGTATTTACAATACCTACTAAAAACCTGCATTAATTTTGCATCAACCCAATATCATTTATGCAGAAGTACTTTAAAATATATTCTTTTAAAAACTTTTTAATAGTGATCATAATAACAAAAATTGATGCAGAAGAAGTTGCGGGATATAATATATATAATACAATAGTATTTATATTGCGCAATGCTATTGTGAGATTATACGATTTTGATAATCTATAACATATTTTAATTTTGTTATTAATATAAAATGTCTAGGAATTTGTTATTTCTTCTGCTATGAGTAAAGGGATATTGAATTTAAACTGAATATACTCACATTTCCATTTAATTTTCACTGAAATAGTCCCACCTAGGGCAATCTTAACGTATGGGCAACCTCTACGTGCTTTTGCTCGACGTTAGCTATTCCTGTAGACATTAGTACAAGTTTTTGGAGCGCAAGAAATGTGTTATCGTCATTTTTGAGACATAACAGACTATTTAAAACAAAAACTAATAGTATGTTTGATGGGCTAGTAAGCGTGACATAATTGATCACTTCATCAAATTAATCAGTTGCTTAGTAAGTGTTTTAGAACCGCCAGAAATGCATTTTTTTAATAAAATGCATTATTTTTTTAATAATACGGTACAATGAAATTTTTAAAAATATTTCTAGATGTTTGTTCGATGAGGTAATCAACCATGCATTTGGCTCCTGGACTATTAGTCCAAAAAAATAAGGCTAAAATTCAAAATTTAGAGGAATTAATTCAGACAAAGCTGGAAATCGTTTAAATGTCTTTAAATGGTCCTAAAAAAAGTAAGTTAACATGCAGTTTGACGTTTTGTAGCCGAAAAACTCCGAATTTTAGGCACTTTGTTCAGTTTTTTACCAAAAACGGAGCCTCCCCCATACAATATTCTTTCTAAGAAGAAAGAGCGTTAAATTTTTTTTTACAAAATTAACCTTAGTCATTCAATGTAGTTAATTAATTTTGCCACCATCGTTTTTCAGGAACAGGCAAATATTTCCATTTTTTAAAAATTTTATTTGCTCACTAAGAGACAGTTGCAACTTAAAAAACAACTATTCAAATCGAAAAAAGTCATAGAAAGAAAATTGTAGAGCATCAAATTGCTAGTATAAAAGTCTAACTTAATTCCTCTAAAAGTCTTCCTTTATTCCTAAAAATGTTTTGAACTAATAAAAATTATACAATTCCAATAAAAAAGTAACATGGAAGGTGTCAGCAGGAGTGGGTCACTAGTACAATAATGCTCGATTAATGTACACATTTGACACACTAAAAATAATTTCATTAGTGACCGACATCACGAATTTGAAGCATTTCACAAAGAACTTTATTAATAGATAACTTATAGATCTGGCTGAGTGATCTCCTTGCTTATAGGCCGGTTAAATTGAAGTAATCCATTCCCCTCTCGTGGTTAGTAATAATTAAACCAAGTGATAGTTCTCAAGGATTTAACTGCAACTGCTTCAGACAAAATGAAATTAAAACTTTACAAGACCGCTCGGTTGAAATATTCCAGAAATGAATTAGTGGCTGTTCTAGAAGACGAGAAAAAGGAAAAAAAAAAAAAGAGAAAAGAACTGAAAAATAAAGCCGAGAGAGAAGGGAAATAATGTGGCTATGGGTGGAAGGCTAGGCACTTGTTGATTGTTTGTCTGTTTTTTATGTTTAAGGCGCAAAACATCTAGGTCATTAGCGCCTGATCCAGAAAATAATTCTATGGTCATTTAATATGACGAAAAAAAAAATAAAAAGAATAAGATATTATATAATAAATAAAAGAACGAATGTGGTAAGAAAGATAGTAGTGAAGTGTAGTGATAGTATCGATAGTAAATAAGAATTAAATAAAAAGTAATGTTTCAATAAAAAAAATTATTTTATTATTATTTTTTTTTAACTTATATTTTATTTTCTCATTAATTAAATTTTTTTTTTTTTATTATTTTATTATTTGTTTTTTAAATATTTTTTTGGACATTATGGACATTAGAAATATTTTAACAGCTTTACTACATTGAGAAAATATATTACTTTGTCAGCTATGTTAGTATCGTTCTGAGGTATTCCTATTTCTTTTAGTTTATTGGTGTAGTATGGACATTCCTCTAAAATATGGGCTATTGTCAGGATATTGTTACAATTTGAGCATTTCGGTGGTAAGTCTTTTGTGATGAGGTGAGAGTGTGTCAGTCTAGTATGGCCAATCCTGAGGCGTGTAAGGACCACTTCCTCTCTGCGGATGTTGCGACAAGAAGAGTGCCAAGCTTTTACGTCCTTCTTTACCAGTTTTAGTTTACTTGGAGGACTCCTATCCCATATGTCTTGCCATTGCTAATATATATATTGTCTTTTAGTCGTCGTGCAAGATCAGATGAGGTAAGAAGGGCTCTTCCGCGACCTGGAAGAGAGATTGCCTCTTTTGCTGCCCTGTCAGCAATTTCATTGACCTTTATACCAACATGCCATGGAAATGGATTTTCCATGATCAGATATCAGTTTAGCTTTTTCTAAAATTCTTTGGATTCCTCGGTTATCAGATTACATATTTGATAAAGCCCTGAGAGTACTTAAAGAATCTGTAGCAATTACTATATTTTTGACAGATATTCCAGAAGAATATTTCAGTGCCATTTCAATAGCATTCATTTCTGCCGTATAGATGCTACTATCTTGGTGTAACTTCATTTTGTGAGTGGAGTTTGAAGTTATAAAGGCCGATGCCGTTCCAATTTCAGATTTTGATCCATCAGTGAAAATTAATATGTGTTCAGGTAGTGACTGGATTATGTTGTTGAGCTGATTTCTGAAGTCCGATGCTGCTGTTTTTTCTTTATTAAGTTTTGATAGCTGAATGTTTATTTGAGGTTTTATATAAAGCCACGGGGGTGTATGGCTTTTTGTCGTATCTATTTTAATTAGTTTTAATTTTTGAATTGCTGAGGAGAACCTTTCTGCTAAGGGCAGGGTAGCATTAGCTTTCTGTTGAAATTTTGGGCTAAACAGGTATCTGTGAGTGGGATGGTCGATTTGAACGTATAATTTTGTACAGTAATTAATAGCTAATATATCGCGTCGGAGGCACTTGTTTATATTTCCTTCCTATTTCTAACATTCACTTTTATATGTCTCCTTATTTGTTCAACCAATATTGTTGGGGGATTACCTTATTCTACAACACTTACAATCTATGCACGTCAGTTTAGTAACAGTGGAGAAATTCTCATATTGGTTTAATATAGAATTTTTATTAATTTTACTTTCACCTATATATGATATACTATATGATATCATTATAGTATATGAAATATATAGTAAGGGAAAGTTTTGCAATCGAGAAAATTTTTTAATTCTTATTTTCAACGGAAATGCATGTTTTTTTAGGGTCCCCTGACTCCAAAAAACCAAGTCGCCTAAAAAGGTCTATGTGTGTGGTGAGTCTAGCACGAAAGCAAAAAGTCGTATAAAATTGAAATTAAAAAATTGTAAATAATAATTTCTATTGTTAGATTATTTAATTTAAAACAGATGTTTCTATCGAAATAAATTTAATTCTTTTAAATTATTTTAATTTAAGTCTTTTCAAGTCTGACTTAAATTGAAATATCTTAAATGAAATATCAGGGGTACTCACTACGTTTGCTATAGCATGTATTTGTGTTATTTTGCTAAACCTGTCGAGTTTCTACAGTTATTTCCTGTATAAAATTGATGGGTTTAGCACAAAAGCACAAATAGCATGCTGTAGCAAACGTAGTGAGTACCTCTATCATCTAACCAGAATATCTAATTTTTAGTGCTATGCATTTTGCACCTTCTTACGATTTTCTCAAAAACTATATCGAAGTAAAATTAATGGGTTTTAATATCATGTAGGTTTCATTCTGATTCTGAAATAGTTTTAAAGGCCTTAAATGCCGAACTTTTGAATTTCCTTCCTCTAAAGTATCTTAAATTTTGTAGATTCAAATAAAATTAACCATATCAACTTATATCATTGATAAAATGTGGCTGAATATATAAGCTGAACGAGTTTGATAACCAACTTACGGAGAAAAGGAGCAATGTATTTTTTATTGTAATTTTTGTATTTTCAACATAAGAACAGTGACGTAGATGTATAATATATTGTTAGAAAGCTAAAGAATTTAGAAAAAATATTATCTTATAAACACAGGTGTAAAAAGTAATGCAGAAAGACAAAAATAATAAACATTTAAATAATTATTGTTGATAATAATTTCTATTGTTAGATTATTTAATCTAAAACTCATGATTAGGACGAAATAAATTGAAATATTTTTAAATTTTTGTAATTAATTATTTTCAAGTCTGACTTTAATTAAAAAATACCTTAATTAACAATTTTAAATTGATTTTATTAACGGAGGTAAGTGAAAGTCATGTGTTGTGCTCACTAGATTTTTCTATTTCAGATGTAATTAAATAATTTCTTTAGTTATATCCTTGTTTTATTGCAGATTAATATTAACGTTATTCTGCCAAATTTATTTTTTTATTTGTTGACTTTATTTATTTTGTTTACAAATTTTGTTATTGTGTACGTTTATTTATTTTGATTTCATTTTATGTAATTTGACTTTCCTTTGGTTTATATTGGGGAGCGGCGTGGTCTAGTGGATAAAGCACTAGTCTGCTGTGCTCCGGGTCCTAGGTTTGAATCCCGGCTGTGGCGAAATGTTATTTATCAAATTGTTATATATACAAATAAATACAAGTTCTCGAAAAAAAAAAAAAAAAAAAGTTTTTAATTTCCCTTACCTATACATATAGTGAGAGAAAGTATTTTGATGCTTAAAATTTTCGAATTACAGGTTTGACCGAAAATACACGTTATAGGGTCCCCTGAGTCCAAATGACCAAGTGCTGTAAAAAAGTCTGTGTGTGTGTTGTGGCCATTAATTATATTGCTGTAAAGTTTAATGGGCTTTAATACCATGTGGGTATCATTTTGATTGAAACAGTGTGACGGGCCTCAATGTTCGATTTTTTAATTTACTTTTTCTGAAATACCTTTAATTTTGTAGATTCCAAAAAATTAACCATATCATTTTATTAGCATTGATGAAAAACGGGTAAATATATAAAATGAAAGAATTTAATACGGAACTAAAGAAGGAAGGAGCAAAAATATTTGACTATTTTATAATTGTTTTTTGGAACATAAGAACAGTAATATAGATGTATAGCTAGTATGCCGTTGAAAGCTGCAGATTTGAGAAATAATTTTTATAGTCGTAAAAAAATAATAAAGGGAATTGAAAAACCGAAAAAATCAGGTTATTGTTGTAGATAATGGATTCATAATATAATAGATTATTTAATTAAACGCATGTTTATCCACACTCTATTTCGTTTTCATTTTTACTTTTCCTACTTAATTAAAATGTTTGTACATATATTTTAACAATGGAGGTTAAAGAAAGTCGTGTGTTGTGCGCACAGTATTTTTATAATGAAACTTTGTGTTCGACTACCAACGCAACGCAAAATCTTGTAGATATTGAAAGATAAATGGAATAGACCGTCCATTTATTTACCTTCAGTGTGTTTCCCGAGACAACGGTGGTAATTAATGGTCTTCATTAACTACCCGATTAAACTAGACATTTACCATTTTATCCCAAAATTGCGGAACGACGTAAATGAACACAGAGGAATATTACGAATTTCCTTTTAATCAGAATATCAAAACCATACATAACAAATCTATTCAAATACTTCTTTTATTTTTAGCTTAGACAATGTCCTTTCCAATTTTTTTTTTTTTTTTTTTTTTTTTTTTAAACATATTTATTGATATTTACAACTGTATTAAATAAAAATACATATAGTAAATGTGATGGTAATATACAAAACTGTCATGAAAAACATGTAGAGACACTACCCAGTGGCAGCACTCTAAAAATATTTTAAACTAGAAGGTCCCGGGGCCATTTCCTTTTTAGGCGCCTCGGAGGATTATCCGGAATTGAAGAGGAAGAAAGGATTGAGACTAGTGGGTTAGAGTGAGAATGGAGTTTGTCATGAAAGGATTGATACCTGGTCCGGGCCAAATCAGTAACATAGGGAACATTAAGGTCTTTATGGATAAGTTTATTCGTGACAAAGTAAGGAGCGTTGAGGATTTTACGAAGGATTTTGGATTGTAAGGATTGGATGCGGGAAGAATTTGATGGTTTAGTAGAGCCCCAAAGCTCTACTCCGTAAGTCCAGATTGGTCTTATAATAGTCATGTAGATGAGCCTTTTGTAGTTAAGAGGAAGGTTTGATCGTTTGTCTAGTAAGTGTTGAAGTAGCCTAAAGCGGCGAGCAGTTTCTTGTCGTTTTAGTCGTGTATGTGGATTCCAAGTTAGGCGTTTGTCAAGAAGAAGTCCTAGGTATCGGATCTGTTCAACAGGAACTAGTTGAGTGTTATTAAAGGATACTTTAGGGCAGGAAGTCAAAGGTTTACGGCGAAGGGTAAAGGTTATTTGATGGGATTTGTTGGAATTTATTTTTATTCTCCAGTTCTGACACCATACTTCTAGGTCTTTGATGTGGGCTTGAAGGGTATTTGAAGCAACAAATGGATCTTTATGAACTGATAACACGCAGGTGTCATCAGCATAGGTAGAAAGGAAAGTGTTAGGATGGGTTGGGATATCAGCTGTATATACTGTGTATAGAATGGGTCCTAGAATACTGCCTTGAGGAACACCAGCAGTCTGTGTAAAAAGGGATGAATAGGAACTATTGTGATTAATTTTGAAGGATCTATCAGAGAGGCAGGATTGAAGAATCAGAAAATATGTGGGAGGAAGGAATTTACGGAGTTTGTACAACAGTCCTGGGTGCCAGACTCTATCAAAGGCCTGTTCTACATCGAGAAAGGCTCCCGTGCAGTACAACCCGCGCTCCAAAGCAGAAGAGACAACGTCCACCACACGATGACATTGCTGGATAGTGGAGTGGGATGTTCGGAATCCGAACTGATGATCAGGGATGATATGATTAGAATCAAGGATGGGATATATTCGTTTCAGAAGGAGTTTTTCAAAGATTTTACCCATAATAGGTAATAGAGAAATTGGACGGTAAGAGGATGGATGTTCGAGCGGCTTTTGGGGTTTGGGAATCATCTTAACAATGGATAGTTTCCAGGAGTCAGGAAAATATGTGGTCCGGAGGATAGCATTATATATGTAGGTAAGAAAACAGATGGATTTTCGAGGAAGCTGTTTCATTATATGGGAAGTAACTAGGTCATGTCCAGGAGCTTTTCGGGAAGGTAATCTGTGAATGATATTGGCTATTTCTGAAGGATGAAATGCTTTAGGTGGTAGGGTCATTTGGAGAGGAATATCGAGCTCTGTTTCAATACATTCAACATGGTTTGAATTGAGTATTTCAGGATGAGGATTGTATATTTTAGAGAGGTGCTGAGCAAATATCTGGGATTTTTCTTCGTCGGATCGTGTCCAGGTTCGGGTTTCATTAAGGAGTGGATGGTTGAAATCTTTAAACTTCAGGATTTTTTTAGTAGTAGTCCATAGTGATTTGTCAGCAATCGTAAGATTTTCCGTCAAGTTTTGTAAATTTGTATTTTGTATTTTTTGAGTTCTGATTTTAGTTTGTTAGTCAGTTGGGTGTAATAAGTTTTGTCTGTTGGGTATCTGGTCCTGTGCCACTTCGATCTTGCTGTGCGCTTTTCTCTCAATAAGATCTGAATGTGCTGTGGTAGGTTACTTTTCTGAGGTTTATTAGGTTTGGTGTTAGTTGTGTTGTCTATTATGGTGCTACTTATTGAGTGAGTAAGTTTTTCTATGGCTAGGTCAATATCTTGTTTTGTCTTTAGTGGAAGTTTTAAGTCTAGTGTATTTTCCATGTCACATAGAAATTGGTCCCAGTTTACACGTCCTGTAATTAATGTAGGAGGAGAGGGTTTAGGAACAAAGTTTGAATGCAAAGAAAGCAGAACAGGACTGTGGTCAGATGAAAGGTCATTCAGGGATTTGATTTCGGCTTGGGAAGTAGGGATTTGAGAGGTAACAAATATATCCAGGATATCAGGTTTTTTTTTTAGAGATGTAGGCCAATATGTGGGATGCGTAGGAGCAAGGATAGAATAACAATTGGAGTTTGTGACGTTAGAAAGGATATTACCACGGGAGTTGGATGCTCGACAACCCCATCGTTGGTGTTTAGCGTTGTAATCACCTCCAGCAATGAAGCGCGGCCCAAGAGATCGGAATAAGGAATTAAGAAGGCTATAGGAAATGGTGTTACCAGGAGGACAGTATACAGCTGAGACTGTGAGATGGAAAGGACGAGTTGAAATTATTGCAGAAGAGGATTGTATGGCGTCAGATGGAGTAGTAGGAATAAGGGAATGTGGAAGGGATTTATGGATAAGAACGCATGATCCAGCATGGGCAGTGTTGTCTGGGTGGTCTGTTCTATAAGTGATGTAGTCTCGTATGTAAAATTTTGATCGTTGAGTGAAATGAGTTTCAGTTATTAATGCAATATGTATGTGATTGTCATGTAGGAGTATGTTGAGTTCGTCCCGGTGGTTGAGTAGGCCATTAGCGTTCCATAAGAGGATAGCTAGGGGCTTTACATTCATCTTTGGAAATTAAATGGGATTTCGGAAAGGATACGAGTGAGAAGGGAGATAAGTGGCTGGATGGTTTCTTTGAGATCTAATAGGAAGGAATTAAGAATGGAGTAAAAGTCAGGTGGGGGTATATTATAGGGTTGGGAAGGATAATTTAGTTGAGCTGGTACATTGGCTGGAGTCTGCACCCGTCGAGGGGTACAATGATATGCATTTTGGGATGTTTGGGGTTGAGGATTGGGTTGATTTGGCTGTACGGAAGAACGGGGTGGGATTGGGTGAGGTTTTTCTGGAGGTAATTTAACCCTAACAGGTATCTGATGAAGAGGGGTTGGTTGGTGTGGAGCTTCAAGCTGGGGATGGGAAATCTGGGTCATGGGTTGGGAGTTCGGAGGCGTCTGCCGTCTAGGTTGTTGAGGCTGCGAGTTGATAACGGAGGAGGGCTTCTTAATGTTCTGTCGATCTTGATTTCCAGGTCTTGGAGTTTGAGTTGGAGTTTTTGGAGGTCTTGGCTGTGGAATCATGTTAACAGCAGGTTTCTGAATTTCTGGAAAATTTACCAGGTTATCCAGTACAGGAGGTGGTGCAGGAGTATTACTTTTCTGTTCCAGACTTTTGGGTAGAAGGTTTTGTGATCTCTGTCTGAGCAGATTTTTGTAGACCGAACAGCCTCTGTAGCTCGCTGGATGTGCTTCACCACAGAGAGCACATTTTGCTGGTTCCTCACGAGATTTCGGACAGGTCTGTAGCATGAGGGCCGGCACATTTGACGCACCGGGCCTGGTGGTAACAGTAGGATTTAGTGTGTCCCAAATTTTGACATTTAGTACACTGTACTATTGTAGATGTCGGCCTAGGCTGTTCAAATCGCACAATGGAGTATACCAGTCGTGTTATATTGAATATTTCTGGGTTATTTGTGGCAGGCTCTAGATCCACGAAAAATAGAGGCAGTGGATATTTTCCCTTTGGATGGAAAACGGGAGAGACCTTTCTGACATTGTAGCCTATTTCTTCTATCCCTCTTTTGATAGCATCTGTGGGAGTTGATGAGTGGAGCCCTCTAAGAACGACACGATATGACTTTTCTTGTTTCAATTGGTAACAATGGAAGTCGTAGCTTTTCGAATTCAAATGGTTGACAAGCTTTTTGTAACTGTCTTTATTTGTTGTATTTATCTTAATATCATTTATTCTGGAGTAACAACGAAAGTTGGGCTGTCCGATCAAATCTGCAATTTCTTGACCAAACGACATAAAATTTTGTATGTTGTTGACAAATATTGGTGGGGGTTCGGGATCACAAAACCCTTGAGACTCAGAAATTATGTTCGCTGTACCTGACGTACTGGCAGAGGTAGATGGCGCTGTGAAGACAGACGGAGCGGCTGATGATGATGGAACTGGTTCTATTGTGTTGGCTGCAGTGAGTTTACTGCGGGTTTTTGGCGGTGACATATTTTGCTCAGACGCCTGCTTAGTTTTATTTGATTTATTTTTTTTTTTATTTGGTGAAGTACCCCCAGATCCAGGAGGAAGGGAGTTCCGATGCCGCTTCATACGGCGAGTTAAATATTGAGAGTCCGTTTCACTTATTTCAGAGAAAGGGGTCTCCTCTGAGTCCTCACCGGACGTATTTCTATCTAAGTCCATTATTAATTAAAATGATAGAAAAGAAAAAAAAAAATCTATATACACCTGTGTATTAAAATAAAAAAATAAATTTTATACAATAAATACTTAAAAACTAAACTATTCACATGATTATATACAATTGATAAAGAAAACATATCTAAGAAACAATTATAACAAATAGGAAAAAAAAAAAAATGGTCTTTAAAAATTTAAAAGAAATGAGTGAAACTAAAAACAAAATAAAAAGAAAACAGAGATGACTGAGTTAGTAAACTTGGCCTAGCCCTTTAAAAATAAAGATAACTGTTAAGGATTAGGGCCACGTTGCTATCTCAACCAGATAGCTATCAGTTTATAAGATATCGCGTATCGGTACAAATAGTCACTCACCTCACTATACGTGAATATTAAAGTGTTTAGTTATAGTAAACTCACTGTTCACAAAGTTTTATAGCTGACAAGTTGATAGAACCGTGGTGAAAGTGTAACAAACACAGAGCTACGAAAGAATAGAACTGCAGTTGCGGCCATTAACCAAGGTACTCTTTTTCCAATAAAAAAAAAAGATCAATCATTCTTAAATATATCAATCTAAGCCATTATCATCAGAAATGAAAAGAATAAATAAGATGGAGAAATAATCGAAGAACCAAGTTATATATATATATATATATATATATATATATATATATATATATATATATATATATATATATAAAATTGGAGGCTGATTTATATACTTCACCACTCTTTTATTAAAAATCAATGCACAACGTTTCGGCTAAAATGCCATCATCAGGCGCAAAGGAAAAAAATGTTTTCTGTAAGTACAAAAAAAATATCATCAACAATACAAAAAAATCAATCTAACAGGTTTATCATGAAATTATATAACTATAAAAAGGTATAATAAAAAATTAATAAAATTTATACAGTTAAAATTGTTAATAATCTATATTATATATATATATATATATATATATATATATATATATATATATATAAATTAGACCTGATTAAATATGTACAAAATTATCATACATAAATCATGCCACAGAAATACCTTGTCATTCCTCTCTCTCTGGTATATAAAATCAAAAGAAACTGAGTCAAAAAATATTAAGTTTAAAAAAAATGTGGTGCGGGCAGCACACAACTTTCACTTGCATCGGCTGTTTAAATCAATTTAAGAACTATTAAATAAACTTTTGTTTTTTTTTTGTTTTTATATTTTATTGAAATTTACAACTGTATAGGAATACATCAAGTAAATGTGCTGATTAAAGATAGTGTACATGAAAAACCTGAAGAGAAACTGCCCATTGGCAGCACTCTAGTAATTAATCTAAACAAGAAGGTCTCGAGGCCATCTTCTTTTCAGACGCCTCGGAGGATTGTCGGGAATTGAAGAGGAAGCAAGGATTGAAACTAGTGGGTTAGAGTGGGATTGGAGTTTGTCATGGAAGGATTGATACCTGGTTCGGGCCAAATCAGCTACAAAGGGAATATTAAGGTCTTTATGGATAAGCTTATTTGTGACAAAATAAGGAGCGTTTAGGATTTTTCGAAGGATTTTGGATTGTAAGGATTGGATACGGGAAGAATTTGATGGTTTAGTGGAGCCCCATAGCTCAACTCCGTAAGTCCAGATAGGTCTTATGATGGTCATGTAGATGAGTCTTTTGTAGTTAAGTGAAAGGTTAGAGCGTTTGTCTAGTAAGTGTTGAAGTAACCGAAAGCGGCGAGCAGTTTCTTGTCGTTTCAGTCTAGTGTGCGGATTCCATGTTAAACGTTTGTCAAGTAGAAGCCCTAGGTAGCGGATCTGTTCAACTGGAACGAGCGGAATGTTATTAAAGGATACGGTAGGGCAGGATGTCTTAGGTTTACGACGTAGGGTGAAGGTAATTTGGTGGGATTTGTTGGAATTTATTTTAATTCTCCAATTCTGACACCATACCTCAAGGTCTCTGATGTGGGATTGGAGATTTTGAGAGGCAACAGTGGGATCATTATTGACTGATTATGATACTGTATAAACTGTATAAAGAATGGGTCCTAGGATACTGCCTTGAGGAACACCAGCAGACTGGGTAAAAATTGTTGAATAGGAACTATTGTTGTTGATTCTGAAGGATCTGTCAGAAAGGTAGGACTGGATAATGAGGAAGTAAGTAGGAGGCAGGAATTTACGGAGTTTGTAAAGCAGTCCCGGGTGCCAGACTCGGTCAAAGGCCTGTTCCACGTCGAGAAAGACTCCCGTGCAGTACAATCCGCGCTCCAATGTAGACGAGACAACATCCACCACACGATGGCATTGCTGGATAGTGGAGTGGGATGTTCGGAATCCAAACTGGTGGTTTGGGATTATGTGGTTTAATTCTAGGATTGGGTATAGGCGTTTAAGGATGAGTCTTTCCAGAATTTTACCCATTATAGGTAAAAGAGAGATAGGACGGTAGGAAGAGGGAAGTTCTAGCGGATTTTTGGGTTTAGGTATCATTTTAACGATGGACAATTTCCAAGGATTAGGAAAGTATGTCGTACGGAGTATGGAGTTGTAGATGTAGGTGAGGAGTAGGATGGCTTTTCTCGGAAGTTGTTTTAGGATATGGGCAGTAATAAGATCATGTCCAGGTGCTTTCCGGGAAGGTAATCTTTGGATTATGTTTGATATTTCAGAAGGATGAAATGCTTTAGGAGGAAGAGCCATCTGGAGGGGGATATCCAGCTCTGCTTCAATACATTCGAGGTGATTGGGATTAAGGATATCGGGATGCGGATTGTAAATTTTAAAGAGATGCTGTGCGAATATCTGGGACTTTTCTTCTTCAGATCTAGTCCAGGATTGGGATTCATTAAGGAGGGGATGATTAAAATCTTTAAAATTTAGGAGCTTCTTAGTGGTCCTCCACAGTGATTTGTCGGTAGTACTAAGGTTATCAGTCATGTTAAGTAAGTTTTGAATTTTAAATGTCCTAATTTCAGATTTCAGTTTGTTAGTCAGTTGGGTATAATAAGTTTTGTCTGCAGGGTACCTAGTCCTATGCCACTTTGATCTTGCTCGGCGCTTTTCTCTTATTAAGGTACGAATGTGCTGTGGCAGATTAGTTTGTTGAGAGATGTTAATATTGGTGGTTGTTGTGTTATCGTATATACTGCTAGCTATTGAGTCAGTCAGTTTTTCTATGGCTTTGTCGATATCGTGTTTAGTTTTTAGTGGGAGTTTTAAGTCCATTTTGGAGTCCAAGTCCGATCGAAATCTGTCCCAGTTTACTCGTCCATTTATTAATTTAGGAAGTGAAGGTTTAGGGACAAAACTCGAATGCAAGGAGAGCAGAACTGGACTGTGGTCAGATGAGAGGTCATTTAAGGACTTGACTATTGCTTGGGAGGTGGGAAATTGAGATGAGACAAATATATCCAGGATGTCGGGACGTTTTTTGGAGGATGTTGGCCAGTAAGTGGGAGTCATGGGCGAAAGGATAGAATAACTATTTGAGGTTGAGACGCTAGAGAGGATATTACCACGGGTATTGGATGTTCGACAACCCCACCGTTGGTGTTTAGCGTTGAAGTCTCCTCCAGCAATGAAGCGGGGTCCAAGAGATTGGAAGAAGGAATTAAGATGGCTATAGGAAATGGAGTTGCCAGGTGGACAGTATACAGCTGACAGAGTTATTTGAAAAGGACGAGTTGAAATGATTACAGAGGTTGATTGTATGGCGTCAGTGGGAGTAGAAGGAACTAGGGAATGGGGTATGGATTTATGGATTAGAATGCAAGAACCAGCATGTGCAGTGTTGTCTGGGTGGTCTGATCTGTAAGTAAAGTAGTCCCGTATGTAAAAACGTGACCGTTGTGTGAAGTGCGTTTCAGTCAGTAATGCTATGTCTATGTTGTTGTCATGTAAAAATAAGTCCAATTCATCACGGTGGTTATGCAAGCCATTAGCATTCCACAGAATGATGGCAAGGGGCTTTACACTCATCGTGAGAGATTGAATGGGATTTCGGTGAGGAGTCTATTGAGTAGGGAGATGAGAGGTCTGATGGTTTCTTGAAGGCTGAGGAGGAAGGAGTTTAAGATGGAATATATGTCATGTTCATTCGGATTAGGAAAGGGATGTATTTCAGTAGCTTGTGGAGTATAATTTGTATTTGTGGGCTGTACCCGTCGTGGGGTACGAGGAATTTCATTCAGTGAAGACTGAGGAGGGGGATTTGGTTTCATTTCATGTACGATAGGGCGGGATGGAGCTTGTTGTGGCTGTTCTGGTGGTAATTTGACCCGTAATGGTAAGTGATGGGAAGGAATTGATTGGTTCGGTGCTTCAGGTTGAGATTGGGAGTTCTGGGATCTGGGATGGGATTTCGGAGGCGCCTGACGTCTGGGCTGTGGTTTCTTAGAGTTAGTGTCGGAGAATGATTTCTTCGGAGCTGAAGGGGTTTGAACCTTGTTTAGAGGTGTAGGTTGGTGAGCGTCGTGTGCTTGGTTCTGTTTAAGTTCGGGGAAATTCGCCGAGTCGTCCACAGGAACCTGAGTGATACTCGTCTGTTCTGCGCTTCTTGAAGGTAGATTAAGCATTCTTTGCCTGAAGATATTTTTGTAGACCTCGCAACCTTTGTAGCTTGCAGGGTGTGCTCCACCACAAAGAGCACATTTCGCCGGCTCACTTGGTGTTTTCTGACAGGCGTCTGAGGGGTGGGCACCGGCGCATTTTACGCAGCGAGCCTGATGGAAACAATATGACTTGGTGTGCCCCAAGTTTTGACACTTAGCACACTGCACTATTATTGTTTTTTTGCCTTGGCTGCTCAAAACGGATAACAGAATATAACAGTCTTGTCACTTGGAATATATCCGGATTATTCTGAGCTGGCTCCAAATCGACAAAAAATAATGGAAGTGGGTATTTTTCGGATGGGTGTAAGACGCAAGAAATATGTCTCACGTAGTGTCCTATCTCTTCCAGACCTTGTTTAATTGCATCGGTGGGAGTTGTTGAGTGAAGTCCCCTCAAGACCACCCTGTATGTTTTTTCCTGCCTCAATTGGTAGCAGTGGAAGTCATAGTTTTTGGAGGTGAGATAAGTTACAAGTTTTTTATAGTTTTCTTTCGAGTTTGTGTTTATTTTTATGTCCGATTAATTTGGCGATTTCTTGGCCGAATAACATGAAATTATTGATGTTACTGACGAAGATTGGAGGTGGCTCTGGGTCAGAAAACCCTTGAGGTCCTGATACTGTTGAGGAGTTCCCTGAAACTGGTTTGTTAGTAGTAGATGGTGCAGTTGAGGCTGACCGTGTGGCGGAGGTAGCTGGGGCCGATGAGGTTGACGGCGCAGCTGATATAGAGGGCTCTGTGAGATCAGTTTTGTTGGCTGCAGTGGTACTGCGGGTTTTTGGAGGTGAGTTCATTTGATTCGATGGCTGCTTAGTTTTGGCTGCTTTGTTTTTTTTTTTGTTTGGCGAATCCCCGAGTCCGGGATTTGAGTTCCTTTGTCTTTTGTGACGCGTCCTCTGAAAGTATTGTGAATCTGACTCACTTATTTCAGAAAAGGGCGTCTCTTCTGCCGAGTCGTCACAAGAAGTATTTATGTCGAGATCCATGATAGCAACATATGAAATATAGAGAAGAAAATGTATATATACTTTTACGACTAAATAATAAAATGAAAATGTACCTAAACACACAAAGAAAAGAACAAAAAAAAAATCTAACTAATAAAAATATTTACAATAATATATACAAAAAATAAATAAATAAAGGGCATAATTAATTAATAAGAACTAGGAAAATTAAAAAAAGTCTTATAGAAGGAAAAAAAAAATAGTCTTTGAGAAGGCAAACAAAAATATATAAACAAAGTCTTCGTTTACGAACTCGTAGCTGTCAACAGTCCTGACCGAGACCTTATAAACACGATAAGGAGTACAGAAGGGATTTATCCCCTCCTCTTATCTAGTCCAGGCGGCCCTCAGTCTATTACGTGCGTTTTTAAAATAAGTGCACTCACCTCTCTATTTGCGATTGTTAATGTGTTAAATGGGTGAACAACTCACTAAGCACAAATTTTGAAGGCTGGTACATCAGTAACAACGAGATGACAAGGTAAGAATCACAGAGCGATACATAAGTTAAACTTTAGTAGCGGCCATGTTGCATATCTTAAATAAACTTAAAGTAAAAAAAAAATGAAATAAAAATTGTATTTAATGTTGCAAGAAAAATATGATTTAAATTGAATAATATTAATAATAATAACAGGCCTTCCTGAACCCGAAGGTTCGATGCCGATACCACCAAATACTGTCTACACAGACTCGTCCAATGATCACCCTTCCAGCCCCCGAGATCAGCCTTAACGCAATCCTCCTATCGACGGTTCGGCCTACCTTTTGGACGCCTACCAATCGATTCAGCGAGTATCAGCTGTCTCAGAATTCGTTCCTCACCGAGACCAACAAATTTTCTCGCCCATTTGAGCCTCCACGATGCTTTCAACTCAATTATATTCATAGGGTACAAGCTCCGCAATTCCGCGTTGTGCAACCTTGTAAACTCCCCAGTGGCCTCATCTCTCTTTGGACCAAATATTTTACGAAGTAATTGAATAATATTACAATATTAAATTATTAATTATATTAATCAGCAATAAGTTTATGCTCTCTTCCCCACATTACAACTTTGTACATACATAATATTTAAAAAAAATATTTTGCTTCCTATTATATTCGTAAATTATACATCATTATTATTCTTCTTACGTAAAAAGAAACTACGAAAAAAACTCCCATTAAAATACATGTTTCCTCTTTTTTACATTAGTTGGTTATCAAAATCGTTCATCTTTTGTGTTTAGCTACATTTTGATATAATTACCTTTTTTTCTAATCTACAAAATTAAATATCTACTAGGAGGAAATTAATATATCGCCAATTAAATCCTGTCAGGATATTTCAATCAGACTGAAACCAACATAGTATTAAATCATATTAAATTTTACATCGATATAACGAATTTAATTAAAATCAGTTGTACCATTTTTGAGGAAATTGTAGAAAGGCGCAAAATGGAACTTTTTGTCAGATGATCTTAGGGTAAAGGATTGTGTTACGTCTGGGGTGTATAGTATTGACTATTAACTATACTTCAATTTGAAAAATATTTTATTTTTTTTTTTAACGTGTATTCATTTTCTTTGGAAATATATGATTTATATTAAGTAATATAACTCTATTAAATTGTTAATCAGTAATAAGTTTATTCCCTATTCGGAACTTTATATTACCTTTTACAACTTTGTGTATCAGATAATATTTTTTAAATCTTTCTCTTTCCAACAGTATATTATACGTCTATATTACTGTTCTCATCAATTATAACAAATAAAAAAAAATAATGAAAACATATTTTTACTCTTTTATCCTTTCGTTGGTCATCAAAACAGTCCAACTTGTACATTTAGTCGTTCTTTATGAATGGCATTAAGATGATATGGTTAATCTTTTGGAATGTACAAAATTTAAAATATTGGTATTTAACTCCTGTCAGACTATTTCAATCAGAATGAAACCTGAATTGGTATAGAATAGCTATTAAATTTTACAACGATATAGCGTGTTTATTTAAAAAAGTTTGAGCCTTTTTTGAAAAAAATTGTAAAAAGGTGCAAAATGCATGGTACAAAGTAGAACTTACGGTCAGCCGATTTCAGGGAAAAAGTATGACGTCTTCGGCGTATAGTAGTTACGGAATCAGGACTCTTAACATTTTAAGTGCTGCCATCTAGCAGACAATATCATTATCAAGTGGCAGCCAGAGGCAAGAGACTCCCTACCTAAATTGGCAGAAAGGTCTGCAATAGAGTCAGAGACACTAGTTGAGTGAGTACATGTGCCCCACAGTATAATAGACATTTTCTATTACGAGAAAATTCTTCGTGTCATGGAGTAGAACACTTGTGAGGCCGCCTTCCCATGGGCCGAGAGGGAAGAGGACAAAGGGGAAAAAGAAGAAACAGCTACCAAAGATGTGTACAATAGATTAAGAACAACTAACCCCCATTACAATAGCAGAAAATATATAACCATTATTAATACAGTCCGCATGGTTTAAAAACCAGCCCATCCATTATTTAATTTTATTATTATTAGGAGTCCCCTTGAACACCCCAGGCCTTCCGATAATAAAGGGTTGTCTTAAATATATAATTTCAGTTTCGTACGACTTTTCATTTCCGTGCTTCGCTTACCACACACGGACTCAGAGGACCATCAAACGCGTAATACAGCTGAAAACTGGAATCCGAAAATTTTCGCTATCACAACACTTTACATTAATATATATTTCATATATAGGTATGTGGAAGTAAACATATTTATATAAGGTGGCACAAGCTTAAAAAATAAGTTTCGTTCAAGATGCTTCCGGTCATTGACTTACAGACGGAGAGCAAACTTAATGGCAGAATACCCTCGAGTTATTGTCCATTCTACTGAAGCAACTTGATGGGGGTTGGTTGCTGTCAGCTCTTGATGAGATCCCAGAATTAGCTCCTCCAGCTGACATTCTCTCGTCAAAAGGGATCCATATTGCATTCCGGATCATTTTGATCTTTTGAACGTATTCTTATCCATAAAATGACAATTATTCATCAAATCACTGTATTTTCGCCCCTCTGAACTATGAGTAGCGTGGATAGGTGATGTCACTGATAGTAGCAAAAAAAGATAAATCACATTGTTGAATGTTGGTTTTAAAATACTCGCCGTTCTACTGTAAAACCAGAGTGCACCCTATTAGGGAAGAACAGTTTGTGACCACGGTTACGAAGAAATAGATCAACTGTAGATCAGATATTCGCTCTTCGACAGATAGATGAAAAGATGTAGGAATACAGCTGGTGACATGGCGGCTATTTGTGGATTTTCGATAAAGACTTTGATAATTCTTACAGATCCATGATCTAGAAGGATTGGAAGAGGCCAGGATCCCCCCTAAGGATAAGTGTCAAATATGATATAAATATAGAACTAACATAGGGCTCTCATGCTGTTCCAACCTAGTTTTGTACAAGGTTTAAAGAGTGCAATATTAGTCGGAAGTGGCACAATTATGAAAAAGTAGGAAGTGTATATAGGAAGAAGCAAACATGCAACAATTATAGGTTTAACGAGATTCTGTTAACGTTTAAACAACTAAACAGTTTTGTTTTTCTATCTATAAAAAGTTATGTAATAATACAAATTAACTATTTAAAAAATAAGAAGATTTATTTAACTTCATTAACGAAAACTCGTTCATCTTTAATACTATAATAATAATGAAATTAAATGTTTATGCTCCTAGGATTTTACGAGTCAAAATTCCAACCAACACCAATAGCTGACAGACAAACGTTCTTTGTGCTAATTTTTATCAGTTTTAAACTTGAAAGAAGCGAGGTCTTCGAATGGGTAGAGAGCACTGGACTACCCATTATAGAGGCAAGATAATTATTTATTTAGTTATTTCAGTTGTAAGGTCATCCTAGGTTAGGGTGACCTTTCTTGAGCTCAATCAGACGTTATTAATTGTAAACTCAAAATTTGTGGGAATACCTCAGCCTGGAAACAGTACGAATCCCATTTGTATTGAACAAACGAAGAAGAGATACAGGTTTCATCAAACCCATCTATTGCTTTGTCCTTCAGCAAATAGGGTATTCGCGTTTAGTGCCTATATTGATATGGTAAGCAGTGTTCCTCTATATGAAGCCTTACCTGACAGGGGATTCTAATTACATTCTAGAGAACGTATCCACCTAACACTCGAGTGTATTCCTCACCTAGATAGAATCCGAGATACTAGGAACGGAAATACCACTTCTTAGATCTCGCTCCAACTCAATGGAGTTCTAATTGGATCTAAGTTAACTTACTAGGGGTGGTAGTCTGAACGTGTTACATTTAACACTCGGTAATAATTATCTATGATATATGAGTATATATCATTCACTATTATAAGTCTCGAGAATAAAGTTTAAAATTAATTATATTAATAATTTTACTTCTATGGGTATGCTATGAAGATAACAGCTACTGTTGAAGAAGCAGTTAAGCGTGTTTCTGATTACAGGCAACTGCGATACTTGAGTACAAATTATATACAAAATACTCTTTTAATGAATGAACTTCTTATGTACCTAAGGCGACATATATTATAATTTAATTAATTTTGTCTTACACTTACCTATATATGGAATATATAGTAAGGGATAGTTTTGTGGTTGAAAAAAATTTCGGATTTCAGATTTCATTGAAACTACACGTTTTAGGAGTTCAAATATCCAAGTCACGCCAAAAGGTGCGTTTGTCCTTGTATTTCCAGCACGAAAACCAAAACAAAACGTACGAAACTTTTTTTTTTATTTAAACACATTTATTGATATTTACCATTGAATAAAAATACATCAAGTAAATGTGATGGGCATATGGTAAACTGATATGAAATACATGTAGAGACACCACCCATTGGCAGCACTCTAAAATATTCTAAACTAGAAGGTCTCCTCGGAGGATTATCAGAAATTGAAGAGGAAGAAAGAATGGAAACCAGTGGGTTTGAGGGGGAATTTCGTTTTTCATGAAATGGACGATACCTGGTTTGGGCTATATCAGTAACATATGGAACATTAAGGTCTTTAAGGATAAGTTTATTCGTGAAAAAATATAGAGCATTGAGGATTTTATGAAGGATTTTGGATTGTAAGGATTGGATGTTTAGTAGAACTCCATAGCTCAACTCCGTAAGTCCAGATTGGTCTTATGATAGTCATGTAGATCAGCCTTTTGTAGTTAAGAGGAAGCTTTGACCGACTGGTCCAGTAAGTGTTGAAGTAGCCGAAAACGACGAGGAGTTTCTTGTCGTTTTAGTCTCGTATGAGGATTTAAAGTTAGGCGTTTGTCAAGATGGAGTCCTAGGTATTGGATCTGTTCAGCAGAAACTAGTTGATTACGATTAAAGGATAGGGCAGGAAGTCACTGGTTTACGACGGAGGGTAAAGGTTATTTAATGGGATTTGTTGGAGTTAATATCTATTCTCCGATTCTTCAAGGTCTCTGATATGGGATTGGAGAGTGTGAGAGGCAAGGACTTCGTACGAAACTGAAATTTTCCATTTAAGACAACTATACGCCCGAGATTTTATAGCAACCTTTTCCCTAAAATTTGATAATCGGATGCGCTAGGTTGTATTGTAAATTGTGTACCTTTTCACGATATTCTCAAAATAGGCGCTAACGATTTTGATTAATCTCGCTATATCAATTTAAATTATAAAAGATTTAATAACACGTATATTTTATTCTGATTAAACTGACATGGCTTAAATTTTAGATGTTTGTGTTTTCGTCTTCTTAAGTACCTTTAATTATGTAGATTTGAATAAATTTACCATAGCATCTTCTTAGCATTGATAAATATAAGCATATAAATATATAAGTTGATATAAAACGAAAGAAGAAAAGAGTAAAATTTATTTTTAGTCGATTTTTGTATTTTTTAACACAAAACCAGTAATATAGATGTATAATATACCGTTGGAGAGCTAGAAATCATAATGAAAATATTATTTTATACACAAAATTGTAAAAGCTAACGGAGAATGATGAAAAGCCGATACAACTGATTGTCATAAATAATAATATAATAGATTATTTAATAAAACTCTCGCTAAATAATTCTAAAACAACATATTTTCATATCTAAATGTATTTAAAAATTCTTAAATTTATTTCAACAACTGAGGTAAGTGAAAATCGTGTATTGCTCCTCACCAGATTTTTTCAATAATAAGAGCAGTAATATATCGTTGGAAAGCTAAAGATTTTAGAAAAAATACTATTTTATACAAGACGTTGTAAAAGGCAATCTATAATGACAAACATCGGATAAAACTAACTGATTGTTGTAGGTAATGAGATTACGAATTATGTAATGTAACACATGGTCTTGTAATTATCTTTTTTCGTCCCTAAATGTTCTTTAATTATTTAAACAATGAAGGTAAATAAGTGTCGTGTGCTGCGCGCATCAGATTTTCACTTTTGATAACTCTACTTAATATGTAGTAATAATCTAAAATTTAGTAATGTTTGTATGTGTATGTGCTGAATAGCCTGGAGTTGTCGAGAACAATAGTAGCTACGTGCTCCCTAATATACCACTCAATGATGAGAAATTAGTTGGCGTGGCATGCAACCTAAGTACCGAGCGATCTGTTTAGTGCATACGTAAATGGATTACTCACGTGATCGCACTGTCTGATATCACAGTAGGGATGAATGCTAGAGTTGAAATGATTGCGACCTTATCACTGCCATAATTTTTTTTTTTAATGATTCAATGTTATTAATATCTGATATTGATTTTTATTATAAAGTATTATTTTTAATATTTTTTCGTTAAGATCTCGGAGCCAATGCATTTTCAAAGTTTTTAGTAGATTTGTGCTAAGTAGTAGGAATTGTGCTTAGGGTAATCAGATGAGTATGTATGTAATGCTTGAGAATTAACAATGCGTAAAGATATGGGATATTGAGATTACGACGTAATATCTTGTTCTTAAAATTGTATTGAACAATTGAATATTGTTCGAAGGACTTTAAATATGTTTATTCTAATTATAGTATTTTATAGGTTGTTGTTTTTTTTATTTATTTTATTATATATATATATATATATATATATATATATATATATATATATAAATAAATAAATTTTAGTTTTCTGTTTCATATAATTTTACTTTAACATTATTTTCTGTATATGTTGTATGAATGTGGTCTCATATCACTACTACAATTATTCATTCTGAAAAAAATTGTAATATTTCTCAATGAATAAATATTTAATTTTTAAAAAAAAATATATTATTACTATAAGATAGTAACCCTCAATAAGATACCTATGACATAACTTATTACGTATATATAAATTAATATTTTAATCAAAGATTCCAGAATCTTATAAATATTCCGAAGCCATTAGTAAAAACAAAAAATATATATATTTGTGATAATAAACAAATAACTAATCCACATTTTCCAATCCATGGATCATCAGAATAGGAACGAAAATAAACTTATTTACAATTCTTATAATTTAGTTATTCCGTTGGTAATAATTTATGTCTTTTGTTTTGGAATTTTTAACAGATATCCACTTAATTTACAAGTAATCTTTTCATTTCCATCCTCATACTTTCCCTATTGGAAAACTTACGGTTAGTTATTTTTATACAGGTATTTTACATGTAGGAAAGGTTTTAGGACGATAAATATGGAGATTATTCCCCCGAGGTATTTTAGAGACTCAAAGATTCCTATGTATGAATTTTTAATTATGTCCTAAATAATAAGTTACAATAGATATTATTGAATATATTTTATTTTAAATTTACATAATGAGAAATAGTGTCAGAACTGGAGAATTAAAATAAATTCTAACAGATCCCACCAAATTACCTTCACTCTACCTCGCGAACCGATGACTTCCAGCCCTATCGTAACCTTTAATAATACCCTACTCATTCCTGAAGAACGAATCCGGAACCTGATATAGGTTTAATTCTAAAATAGTCTGACAGGACATAACTTCCGATCTTTAAAATTGTATTCCTCTAAAGTACCTCAAATTTAGTTAATTAAAAAAAATAGGCACATCATGGTAGCATTGATAAATAACAGCTAAGTGAATTCGATGAACACCTAAAGCAGAAATTTGCAAACATATTTTTCTAATGCAATTTTTGTGTTTTTGAACACAAGAATAGTAATATACTCGTAGATGTATAATATACCGTTGGATAGCTAAAGATTTTAGAAAGACTATTATTTCACACACGGAAGAATAAATAAAGTTTTAATAAATAAATAGATTATTTATTAAAACACATGTTTCTATTGAAATTCAATTTAACTAATTCTTAAACAATTTATTTTAATGCATTTAAAAATTCTTAAATATGATTTGAACAACGGGGGTAAGTGAAAGTCATGAGTTTTACGTACACTTTTTTTACTTTCACTTACTATAACCAAGTCCCGCAAAAAGGAATGTGAGTGTGTGTGTGTATGTGTTTGTGTGGTAACTCCCGGGCGGAAACGGTAAGTACTATGAAGCTGAAACATCATATTTGAGACAAATCTACGCCCGAGACGTTACAAAACCTTTTTCATCGAAATGAGCTTACCATAAGAGCTACTTTATACCATGCATTTTGCACCTTTTTTCGATGTTCTCGAAAACGGTTCCGACGATTTTGATTAAACTCTCTATATCGATGTAAAATTTAATAGGCTTTAATATCATGTTAGTTTTATTCTAATTAAAATGGTCTGACAGGGCTTAAATGCCGATATTTTAAATTTTCTTTTTCTAAAGTGCCTTTAATTTTGTTGATTCTATAAAAATAACTATATGAAAGTTAAACGAATTCGATATCTAACTAAAGGAGAAAATTGAAAAAATGTTTTTTTAATGCAATTTTTCGTTTTTGAACATAAGAGCAGTACTATACATGTATGATATAGCGTTGGAAAGCTAAAGATTTTAGAAAAAATATTATCTCATACACAAGATTTTAAAAGTTAATAGAGAGTGATAAAAAGCCGATAAAACTAACTGATTATTTTAAATAATAATAAAATATATTTTTTTAATAAAACACATGTTTCTATAGAAATTCAATTTAATTAATTCTTTAATAGTTTCACGTATTTTTATCTCTAAGTGTATTTGAAAATTCTTCCATTGATTTTAAAAATGGAGGTAAGTGAAAGTCGTGTGTTGCCCGCGCCAGATTTGTTTTTTATTTAATTTTACTCTCTAATCTATACCAGATTTTTTGTACATTTTATTTATTTAGTGATTCACATGCGGTTCGATAGTTATAGTTATGAATATTAATCTGTTATATCATTCGTCATGTAAAGCTCCTTATCGCTAGTCCTGCCTAAGTCCTCTTCTCTGAACTTAAGTTGGACCAATAATACTTGAATATGGATGCAAACATGTTCTTCAAGTTCCAGTAAGTAGTTAGATTCAGCCTAGTACGCACTATTTATCAAATCCAACCCTGCTCAGATTGCTTGCATGAGCGCCTTTCCTCAAGAACAATAGGGAAGTTTCAGTCTGAATAAAATGAATAGTTAGGTATAATGACATTTACTGACGCACAATAATTCCTCGTTGTTAAACGAAGTTGAATATTTCCTCAATTAGGCTTTGTTTAACTGTTCAGTTTTTCTGAATAGTTTTTCCTCATCTCTACACACTAGTGTTAGCAAGTGTTAATATAACCGATTTAGAAAATACCACTCCCAGCTACCAGCAGTCAGAGGTGCAGTGGCATACAACATATGAGTTCCAACTTTATCTCGCTGGCTCAAATCCAGGCTTCTACAAGACATATTGTAAATATTATTTAGTTTTATAAGCCTCATATTTCATCTAGCTGGTTTATTTTTATTTTATTATTATTTTTTATAACAAATATATATATATATATATATATATATATTTATTTTTTTCTTTAATTTAAAGACTTAAATCGATTTTACTTTTATAATTTATATTCTTGCAGCCAACTTCATATCATTTTGTATATTCATTACTTTTCTTTTTTATCTTTTTTTTTTTTTTATTATTTATTTAAAGAAATTTACAACTGTATTTATACAATACATCAAGTAAATGGGATAGATATGAGATTAAGACACATGATTGTCCTGTGAAGAAACTACCCATTGGTAGAACTCCAATGTCCAATTTACGGTAAGAGGTCTCTTGGCCATCTTCTTTTAAGTCGCCTCGGTGGATTGTCAGGAATAGATGTTGAGGAAAGGTCACGGATAAGCGAGTTTGAGTGGGCAGGAAGTTTGGAATGGAAGGATGTATATCTGGATCGGGCTAAGTCTTCAACTAATGGGATATTAAGGTCTTTATGGATAATTTTATTTGTAACAAAGTATGGAGCATTAAGGATTTTTCGAAGGATTTTGGATTGCAGGGATTGGATGCGAAAGGAGTTTGATGATTTAGTGGACCCCCATAACTCAATGCCGTAGGTCCACATAGGCCTCTTTTTTATCTTTTTTTTTTCTTTATTCAATTTGTATTTTACTCATTCGTTCTGTTATCAATTTAATTCATTATTCAATTCTTAGGAATAATTATAAATCTATTATCGTTAAGGGTGTCTTGTGTATGAGACTATACCCCCACTTTTTCTATTGTTACCAGTTGTAATATTTATTCTTTTTATATAAAAAAACCATGCATGGCTCACGCAGCCGATCTAGAAATAAAGATATATAAAGAAAAGTGTCAATATATTAGTTAGATATCCTGGTTTATTTTTCCTCTTTGAAAAGAACAATTTATTTTAAAATATGCCAGGCAATCATAGCGACTACCGATAGCAGTAAAAAACTTAACAATATATTTGCCCGTTTTCAACATCTATTGGCATTATAAATAAATATTGTCTCCCTAGTGATATAGCTTTTTAATAATAAAATACACATAATAATGATAATAACAAGGTCACAAGGCTGCTTTCAGCCTAAAGTATATTTTATTATAATGTATCAATATACATATTTTTATATAAGCCATAGAAAGGACAGATTAAAGGATCCTTGAAAATGGCCAAAGGCTGAAACGTAGGAGAGATAAAAAATGAAATGAAAGGATTGTTGAGTGAAAGATATGGATCATTATTTTTATTTAAAAAGAACCAAAAAATAAATTTATTTAATCAAGTAAATTACATTTATAGTAAAAAAATAATAAAATACACAATATGTCACAAATTCAGTTTGTTTGTTTATTTATTTAACGTCACTTTATGCTAATATAGCTAATCGGACGATGCTACAGTGGGAGTAATACATTTTGCCATCGCACAGGCTCGGGACCACCTTTTAACGTCCCCTCCGAAGGACGGCATGACTAAGGATTTTTTACTTCCATTAAAAAATTCTAGGACCACCTCCGAGTTTAAACTAGTGTCACAAATTCAGTAAAACATATTAATACAGCTTAATTGAAATAAATAACAGTTATAATACACTTATATAGTGTTTGTATTATTATTTGTGTATACTGTTAGTATTTTTAATGACTAGTTGTAAACTAGTGAACGGATGCGGAAAACTTTATAGTTTAACAATTTAATTTAAAATTATTTACCGAAAAATCGTCCAAAACAGTCGTGTGGAATCCGGCGACTAGCACACACTTAGTTTAAAAACCTAGCTAAAAGTTAAAAAACCAACTGATCTGACAGACGATTTCCTGTTTTAGCTATGTCTTAGCGAAATCGGTCGCGTGATAGATGACCAAGGGAAAAGGAGATATATTTTTATAAATAATAGAAAGAGAGATTATGTGTACTCTTTGGATATTAAGAAAAAAAAACCTATGAACTAAATAACTTTTTTCTTTCATGAAATGCTTCTCCTGACTGTTATGAAAAAAAAAAAAAAGAAAGAATAGCGATAGCGACCAAGCCATTCACGCGTGATGCGAACACCAAGGCAAAAGGGGATTTTTAAATATATATATATATATATATATATATATATATATATATATATATATATATATATATGTGAATCCGGCGTGGAGAAACTCTACATTGAAGTCATTATGGAGCTTTATAGGAACGGAAAAGCATTCGTGGCGTTGGATAGGGAAGGCGAATACTTTGAGGTTGAACGAGGAGTGAAACAAGGGTGCCCTCTATCTCCGATTATATTTAATTGTGTCTTAAACAAACTATTTAGAGAATTAAATTGGGAAAGCCTGGGAATATCTGTCAATGGGAAAATGCTCAACAACTTAAGATTCGCGGACGATATATGTCTAATATCTCCGGACATAAACGGCCTAAGGCGGATGATAGAGGAAATAGTAGGCATTAGCAAAAAATATGGACTTAATATAAATACAGCAAAAACTAAAATGATGACAAACTCAATAAAAATACCAGTTTATGCTAACAATAGTGAGATAGAATATGTAGAGGAGTACATTTACTTAGGGCAGACAATATCATTTAGAGAAAATATCAATAAGGAAATAGAAAGAAGAGTTAAGCTCGGGTGGTGCAAATATTGGTCTCTCCAAAAGATCTTCAAAAGCAATCTATCACTAGATCTTAAAACCAAAGTTCTGACCACATGTGTATATCCCACGGTTCTCTACGGGGCTCAAACCTGGGCACTTACAAGAAAACTCGACCGGAGGCTGAATACCATGCAAATGCAGCTTCTAAGAAGTTTAATGTTTATTCAGAAAAGGGAGAGAATAAAAAACGAAAATATTCTTCAGAAAGTGAACATTAAAAGTCTTAGTGTTGAGGCACATCGATTAAAATGGAGCTGGGCTGGGCACTTGGCCAGGCTGAAAGACGAAAGATGGACCAGAGCTTGCACGGAGTGGATCCCGAGAGAGGACAGCAGGCAGAGGGGGCGACCACATCGCAGGTGGAGGGACGAATTGACGCAGACTGTTGGCGAAAACTGGTGGCTGGTTGCGAGGGACAAATCCTGGTGGATAAACGTTTTAAAAAATATTTAATTTGTGTTTTATTTTGGTGTATTTTTCAAGGAATCTGTTTTGTTTTGTTTTTTGTATTTTATAATTATTTGTATTTTATTTCTTTGGATTATTTGCTTTTTTTCAATATTTTATTATTTCTAACTATAGCCAACTTCTATAAATTCCTCCCTATGGGAGAGGCTTTTGTCAATACGATGCCAATAAAGCTATTATTATTATTATTATTATATATATATATATATATATATATATATATATATATATATATATATATATATTATATATGTATATATAATTTTTTTTTTCCACCTGCCAAAGATTAGGCAAAATAATAAAATTTTCTATTACAAAAACACCATCAAGCACCTGGAGCATTTCTGTATACTCAAGACTGTACTTCCTATCTTATCCTTCAATCTTCTTTTTTTTTTTGTATGTTTTCATTGTTCAGTAGAGCTCATAATTTTCTTCTATTCGAACAATCTTGCCAGGAGTGTCTCAAGGATAGATAATTGCTCCTCTCCTTTTATATTGTATATACACATACCAACCAACTCCACGACCATGATTCCTATTTAAATGGACGATAGTTCAATTTCATCAAACTAACATCCGATCAAACTGGCCTCCATGGTTAAAGAAAATCATATACTCCTACCAAATTGGTACTATTGAAAACTAGATTAAATCATGTTATGTCAAAAGACTTTTCTTTTTTTTTTTTTTTTTTTAACATCATTTATTGAAATTTACAACTGTACTTCAAGGTACAACAAGTAAATGTGACAAAAGTTAAATGGCGTGATACAAACTTGAAGAAGAACTACCCAATGGCAGCACTCCTGTAACTTTTCTGCACTAGAAGGTGTCGAGGCCATCTTCTTTTCAGACGCCTCGGAGGATTGTCAGGAATTGAGGAGGAAGAAAGTATTGAAACAAGAGGATTAGGGTGGGAATGGAGTTTGTCATGAAAGGAATGGTATCTAGATCGGGCCAAATCAGCAACATACGGAACGTTGAGGTCTTTATGGATAAGTTTGTTCGTGACAAAATAAGGAGCATTTAGGATTTTACGAAGGATTTTGGATTGTAGAGATTGGATACGGGAAGAATTCGATGGTTTAGTAGAGCCCCAAAGCTCCACTCCGTAAGTCCATATCGGCCTTATGATAGTCATGTAGATGAGTCTTTTGTAGTTAAGTGGAAGATTAGAACGTTTGTCTAGTAAGTGTTGAAGAAATCGAAAACGTCGTGCAGTTTCCTGTCGTTTCATTCTTGTGTGAGGGTTCCAAGTAAGGCGTTTGTCAAGGTGCAGTCCTAGATATCGGATCTGTTCAACCGGAACGAGAGGAGTATTATTGAAGGAGACAGTAGGGCAGGATGTCATAGGTTTACGACGAAGGGTAAAGGTAATTTGGTTGGATTTGTTGGCATTAATTTTAATTCTCCAGTTCTGACACCATACCTCAAGGTCTCTGAGGTGGGATTGGAGAGTTTGAGAGGCAATAGTTGGATCAGTATTGACTGATAACACACAAGTGTCATCAGCATAGGTAGAAAGGAAAGTGTTAGGATGGGAAGGGATATCAGCTGTATAAACTGTGTAAAAAATGGGTCCTAGGATACTGCCTTGAGGAACACCAGCAAACTGACTAAAAATGGATGAATAGGAATTATTATGATTGACTTTGAAGGATCTGTCAGTGAGGTAGGACTGGATAATAAGGAAGTATGTTGGGGGGAGGAATTTACGGAGCTTGTAAAGCAACCCCGGGTGCCAGACTCGGTCAAAGGCCTGTTCCACGTCGAGGAAGGCTCCCGTACAATACAAGCCGCGCTCCAATGTAGACGATACAACGTCCACCACACGATGACACTGCTGGATAGTGGAGTGGTACGTTCTGAATCCAAATTGATGATGAGGAATTATGGAATTAGTATCAAGGATGGGATACAGGCGTTTCAGTATAAGCTTTTCCAAGATTTTTCCCATGATTGGTAAAAGTGAGATGGGACGGTAAGAATACGAATTTTCTGGCGGTTTCTTAGGTTTGGGTATCATTTTGACAATGGATAATTTCCAGGAAGCAGGAAAGTATGTGGAACGGAGTACGGAATTGTATATGTAAGTGAGATATAGGATAGCTTTTCGAGGAAGTAGTTTTAAAATATGGGAAGTTATAAGATCATGCCCAGGAGCTTTGCGGGATGGTCAAAAGACTTAAACACAAAAAATCGAATCTTTTCATTCAACAAATTTAACACTCATAACTACAGCTACTTGATACGTAAACAAGAATACCATACATACGGACTTACAAAACCGACAGCCGAGCCACACATAACAACTCTATATTCGAGTTTTCATGGCAAACCTCTGGGATACGACAATATATTTATAAATGACATGAAATTTCTGTTATAAGGAGGCGGAGAAAACGCTGTAAGAGAGAGATCCCCTTTGATAAAAAGTAAACACTTTCCTTTTCTATGCCTCTCTTTTCTGCTCCTGAAGTTTTCTCCGGGACACTTGCTTATTCCTTTGAGCCTATATTCTGTATCCTTTTGACAAGTGCGAATAAGAAATGAAAATAAAAATACAAACTACTGACCTCTGTGACGACCGTGGTGGCATATACTGAGTAGTCGAACTCCCAGCCGTACCTGCAGGGGACTAGGGTGGTGTTGGGGTGAGGCGATGTGTAGTTGTGGAGCGACAAGGCGGTGTAGTCCCGGTCGTACATGTGGCACCTGCTAGTCTCTGCAGTCTCAGGCCACGGCAAGCTGCAACAATATATCTTTATATAATAGTACGTCATCATATAACCGAACCGCATTTTTATATACTTAATGATCAGCATTTATATTATTACATTTATATATTATAATAATCGAACAGGAAAAAAATAATACTATCTAACTGTCCAAATTTGAGATTTCATGTTATAGTTAATCAATTTGAAATCCTCCAGACTATGCATAGTCATCCTAGATCTAGGATAAGATCTAAAAATTGGTATTTCATTAAAGAACACGTTGGATACTGAATTTAATTAAATAAAACCCGTCATGATATGATGCGACTCGTAATGACTTACCTCCGTTGTTAAAATCAATTTAAGAATTTTTAAATATAGTTTTTTTTCAGTGACGCGACAGTCCATGTAGGCCCTTAGCCTCGCGGTGTAATCTCTTGGGAGATCACACTCACGTTTCTCGATGTATTTTATAGGGTAGTGTCATCACTCCCTACGCCTTATTTTGTGAGTGGCCACCAACTGGCTGACGGTTCTCACATACCCGGGGGAGAGCCTGTAAATCAATCCCCATTTATATAATGTTTGAAAAAGCCCCTCCAGGACTGGGATTCGTACTCAGCCATGAGCTTCCCCTATTTTTAAATATAGTTAGAGATGAAAAATGTTACATAATTAATTAAACCAAGTTTCGAAAGAAACATGTGTTTTATAAAGGTATCTATTATATTCTAATTAACAACAATCAGTTCATTTAATCGTTTTCACTACTTTGCATTAAGTTGTACAATTGCGTGTATCAGATAATAATGTTTTTGAATCTTTAGCTTTCCCACGGTATATATTACAGTTTTTATGTTCAAAAAGACAAAATATTCTCTTATTTCGATAACGAATTCGTTAAACTTATATTTTTAGCCCTTATTTATCAATGCTAACAAGACATTTTTTTTTTTCGAATCTACAAAATTAAAGGAACTTTAGAAGAAAATATAAAATATGTCAGTCTATTTCAGTCAAAATGAAACATATATCATTTGAAAGCCAATACTGCTGAAAACATGTGTAGGGAAACCTCTTTAAATCTAGTAATTTTGAAGATGTCTAATCGAAAAAAAAACAAATAAAAATCTGGTGCGTACAAAACACGATTAAGACATTTTAAAATAAGATTAGACATGAAAAAAGTTAAATAATTAATTAATTTATTTATTATAATATTATATTATATTTTAATAGACAGCAATCAGTTCGTTTTATCGTTTTTTTACAACTTACCATTAAGTTTCACAATTTCATTTATCAGATAATAATTTTTCTATATTATGCATCTATATTAATGTTCTTGTGTTTAAAAACACAAAAATTGCATACCAAAATATGTTTGCTGTTTTCTCCTAAATTTACGACGGACACACACAGACCTTTTCGTGAGCTTTAGTTATTTAGACTAAGGGGGCCATAAAACGTGTTTCTTCTGTAATGAGAAAAAAAATAATTGTTTGAAAACTTGCATAAAACGAATTTGAAGCCAAGCCTAATTAATTACACTATAACCAGTTGAAAATCGAGCCATGGATTTCCAGAAAGTAATAAAGGATATTTTTTACGAAATTGAAATTTTGACATATTTTATTTTACTATTGAGTTATCTAAATATTTTATTTGATTGTATCTAATGGATACTCAAGTCGTTTAAGAACGCGATTTAGAAATATAATTGTTTCATATTCTATTAAGTTTTAATTCATAGTCTTATTAATATAGTAAAAAAAAAACTATTCTTGATTTTAATTTGAAAAAAATCAATTAAGTTGGTTTGATATAGAAATAAAATATTTTTGTTTTCTGTAAAATTTTCTAGAATGCGTATAGTACATTTTCACAACAGGAGTCCCAAATTTTATTAATAACAGATATTTGCGTTTCCTATAAGAATTCCTATAAGAATTTTACTACAATTTATTGCGTTATTTTTGAAAATCATCGTCTCATTGCTTTAAGTTATCTTCAATGAACAATAATCTTAAGAATTGAGTATAGAAATGAACGTCGTATTTTATGCATACAATTTCTTTAGAAAGCTTCTTGTAAGAAATTTCAAAAGCTTGAATGATACAATATTTTCAAAGGAAATAGTTCTAAGAGAAAATCCGTAAACATCTATTATTTGAGATATGAATAGAAAGGTGAAGGAGTCAAAGATATAAGAAGGTTTCCTAGGTATTTTGAATCAGAATGAGAAGTCACCAAGGAAATATTTCCTTCGGAAATAAGGACAAATCCACCCTTGACCGGAATACTAGTTTAAGAGATCTATTGATATTCTTTTTTGTCTCAGGTAAAATATCCTTAGTTATTTTCCACATTAACTAACGCACCAAAAACGTTTAAGAAAAGAAATATATTTTTACTCTAAAAGAATCAAACCAGACCTTATGTACACTAAAACGGCTAGATTACAAAATTTCGTCATACCAGTTTTATTAGCAACATTTTAGCCAGTTTTTTTTAAAACATAATTTATTGAAATTTACAACTGTAATAAATAATACAAGAAGTAAATATGAGAAAGGAAAAATGACATGAAAAAGACTTGTAGAAGAACTACCCAATGGTAGCACTCCTGTAACTATTCTAAACTAGAAGGTCTCGAGGCCATCTTATTTTAAGACGCCTCGGAGGATTGTCAGGAATCGAAGAGGAAGCTAGGATTGAAACTAGTGGGTTAAAGTGGGAGTGGAGTTTTTCACGGAAGGAGTGATATCTGGTTCGAGCCAGATCAGTTACAAAGGGAACATTTAGGTCTTTATGGATGAGTTTATTTGTGATAAGTATGGAGCGTTGAGGATTTTACGAAGGATTTTGGATTGGATACGAGAAGAATTCGATGGTTTAGTCGAGCCCCAAAGCTCAACTCCGTCTATACAGGCCTTATGATAGTCATGTAGAGGAGTCTTTTGTAGTTAAGTGGGAGGTTAGAGCGTTTGTCAAGTAAGTGTTGAAGTAATCGAAAGCGGAGCGCAGTTTCTTGTCGTTTCAGTTTTGTGTGCGGATTCCATGTGAGACGTTTGTCAAGGAGGAGACCTAGGTAGCGGATCTGTTCAACAGGGACAAGTGGAATATTATTAAAGGATACAGTAGGACAGGATGTCATTGGTTTACGACGGAGGGTAAAGATTATTTGGTGGGATTTGCCTGAATTTATTTATATTCTCCATAGCCAGTTTTAAAAAGTTTGTTTTGTTATTTTCTGTTTTTCACTCATTATATTTAATCTATTCTTGTTCAGTTGTTTATCTTTCCCATTAGAATTAGTGAAATTATGTAACTAACATGCAAAACTCGAACATTAAAAAAACACAAAAAAAAAAAATACACTGAAACATATCATAAATTGTTCAGTATCCTTTCCTTATCAACTCGTAAAGTTTCTCCGTTTACTGCGTCAGACTTTTTTGGGAAGAAGAAAGAGAATCAGAAAACAATTACATTTTTTCTGTTTTTTTGTGAATATTTCAAAAAGTATTATAAAAAATATTATTCCATACATTTTTTTTTCTCTTTATATCTATAGTCACCCCCTGTCAGAATGTATCTGACAATCAGCAAATGTGCTGTACAAATTGAGATCAGGCATGGTAGGCATGAAGAAGGAAAATGCCCAGCAGCACCCCTTCCATGGCTTTATTTTATCCGAGGAGGTCCCTCATCCAGCTTCTCTTTAGCCTTCTTCTGACTGGCGTTTCAGCTATTGACGTGTCGTTAATCAGTCTATTGTCGTGTCCGTTAAGTTTACTGTAAAAAACGAGTATAGAGTGTTCGTATATGTTGGTCAACTGTTGATTGTTGTAAGTCCGTATGTAGGGTTCTGTTGTTTGCGTACCAAGGAGCTGTCGTTATCAGTCTTAAAATTTTGGATTGAAGTGATTGCAGTTTTTGTATGTGAGTCTTTTTGCTGAACCAAAAATTTGTGAAGCGTAAGTCCATATTTGCTTTAGAAGGTATGTGTATGTATTCAGTTTCTGTTTAATTTTTAATTTTGAAGATTTAGATAAAAGTGAGTATAATACTTTCAGTCGGTGTTTAAGAATCTTTTCATCTTGACGTGTGGGCCCCAAGTCATCCTTCGATCGAGTGTCAGTCCTCGGTAATGTACATAGTTGGTCTGAGGAATTAGGTTGTTATCGATAAAAATTGTTGGGAAAGTGTTTTGTCGTAGTGTGAACGTTACGTGTTTTGATTTTTCGTGGTTTAAACAAATTTTCCATAGCTTGTACCAATTTTGTAGTATCATCAAGTGATTTTGTAGAGTCAGTGAGGCGAGTATAGGATCGTCGTTTGATGTTAAAATTGCAGTATCGTCCGCGTAAGTTGCAGTCAATGTGGTGGGATGAGTTGATATGTCATTTGTGTATACAATGTATAGGAGCGGAGCAAGTATCGATCCTTGCGGTACTCCTGCCAAGACTGGTCGGATTGAAGAAGTTTCTGAGCCCTGCCGAACAGAGAAAAACCTATCAGAGAGAAAAGAGTGTATAATAAGATAGTATGTGTAAGGTAGTACGATCTTGAGTTTAAAGAGAAGCCCCTCGTGATATCAAACGCTTGGGCAACATCCAAAAATACCCCAGTTGCGTATTGCTTTTTTTTTGTGGTTGCTGTGTAATTGGTGTGTCGTTAAATGTGAATTGATGGTCAGGTATTTTTTTGTGCTCAGTCAGTATGTGAACCACAGCAAGGAGAAGAGCTCGTTAGGTGTGTCAGACTAACAGACTTCCTTCTGACAGACAAATCTTTAAAAGATTGAACCATACAAAATTAAAATACCTTTAAAGATGATCATATAAATGTTAATGCTAAAATCAATGGTTGCGGAGATAATGAAGATGAAATAAAGTGGAAAAGAATGTGATACATAGTATAATATTGGTGTATTTGTAATACTAAATGTCATATATGATTCTACATATTACATAATCATTTGAAAGTTATCTCTTGTAAAAAGCATTATATTCCAATGAATGTATATTAATGGAAAGAAGAATTTATTCGTTAAATAAACAAAAACTTGATAGTAAAATTATATTGTTTCAATAGGAGAGTTTATTTAATATTTAATTGTGTAAAAAATTACTAAGTTTGTACCCTTTCGTCACTAAACATTACAATTTCTTATGTTATCTAACTTTTTTCTAAAAACTTTTGTCTATTAACAATATATTATTAACAATGTACTGTTATTTGTGGAAAAAAAAAAAGTATTTAATAGAAAGAAGTTTAGAAAATTTAGCATTTTAACTTTGTCGATATATTTCATAACATATATCGATATTTATAACATATGTCGATCACTATCAACATAAATAACATTAAAGCTTTTTTAATGCTTATCAGTATCTTCTTCTTCTTCTTCCAGTGGCGCGACAGGCCGTGTAGGCCTCCGGTTCTTCTGGGCGTTTCTCGATGAATTTTATAGAGCAGGGTCATCACTCCCTACGCGTATTTTTGTGATTGGCTACCAGTTGGCTAACAGATCTCACATACCCGGGGGAGAGGCTATGAGTGAATCTTTATTAATTTAAATGCTTGAAGAAGTTCCCTCAGGACTGGGATTCGAACTCACAACCTTTAGCTTGAGAGACTAGCGCGCTAGCCTATCAGCCACTAGCTCCCCGATCAGTATAGCTAGCTTAATTAAATATGTTAAGCAGCTTTGAAGATATTTATAAAAACCTACAAAATTCATAGTATAAAGTACTCTTTTCTGGTGTATATAATGTTGTAAAGAGTATTAAATTAAATTATTAAATTTCATTATAGGTATTAAATTTCATTATAGGTATTAAATTTCAGTGCTGTACAACTTTTCGCTTTCTTGCTAGACTTACTACAAATATAGACAGACCCTTTCTCGTGGCTTGATCATTTAGACTCAGGGTTCACTAAAACACTAAACATTATACCCTAAAGTATTTCAGTTTAAAACTCAATTAAAAAAATTTCGCGATACTTTCCCTACTATATATTTAATTTATAAAAAAAAAAAATTAGTTATTTAAATTAACTAACCAGTAATGGCCGTATTTTCGTGGGATGTATTGATAATATAGATCTCTTGTTTTTACTTTTTTTTTATTTAGAATTTTTTTAAGATCAGAACACCCATATGAGATAAGATACCCACACTGAAACGCCTTCTAAGAGCTTTTTTTAGTAGTACACCAGCTGGGTGTGCAGGCTAAAGGTGTTTCTACTTTTTTTTCCCGATGAAAATACTTCGGGAAACTCTCTCCGTGTTCTACACATTTAATACTGTTTCTTTTTTGTTCGATCATTGAATACAAGTTCCCTTTCCACTGAATATATACTTTCAGTTTCATTGAACTATTGAAATTACCCATTATTTTATTGTTTTCTGTTCTGTTTTTTTCCATAATTATAATATTAATATGTATCTAGTGTGAGTGGATGCTTACATACATGAGGATTCTTGTTGTAAGCATCCACTCACCTTAGATAAATTTGTTCCTTTGCACCTGAAGATGTCATTTTAGCCGAAACGTCGTATATTAATTTTTAATAATAGAGTGGTGAAGTTATAAATCAGCCTCCAATTTTATTCACAGAATTTGACCTTTACCTTAAAGAATCTTATTAACATTTTGCTAATTTATCATAATTTTTTTAAGGTCAATCAGACGTATTTAATGTTGAACACTGCCTATACTTAAAACAATTAAAGAGCACAGTAAAATAGAAAATAAACACCAGAATATATATATACCTAGTATTATACTTAAGTTCACATACATGTAATGTTTAATAAAAATGATATGTATCTTATTTCCAACTACGTAAATATATTTCAGGATGCAAATTATTTTGATTACTAGGAAAATGGATAATTGTCTTTTGTATCGTGACATTTGGAAAGACATATGACATTTTCAGCAATTCAATTACAAGCTAAATATAGTTGGAGCATAGCTAACATGGTCTATTATATTAATAGCGGCTATGAATGAACTTCTCGCAACAGCTCGATGGGATGGTCTGTTGTGTTCATTTGTCGTGGGTTGACAATCCTAATGAGCAACTTCTCCGTTATTAATTAATAATTACTCATTAAAAGTTAATTATTATTTGTTTTTGTTTTTTTCTAATCATATCTTCCAGTTGTCGAACTTTATATTGGATGGAAATTAATAGATAGTACTCTTTTTCATTTTTTTTTTCGGATATTATTTTTTTTCAAATACAATGATACAATATTCGTCTGTGTTTTTCTCCCAAATAAAATGTAACACCAATTCCTAAAAAAAAAAAAAATATAAAAATATATTAATGGGCTAGTGATCTTGGAATGGTGTCGGGCACAATAATAGATTTTAAAACTAGAAATAATCGGGAGTTAATCGCTTAAAATTATTTTTATTTTGCCGACGTTTTGGCTTAAGCATGTGTGCCATCATCAGGGCATCATTGGTTGTGTTGAGGCTGTTTAAATTAAAAAAAAAATATTTATTGATATTTACAACTGTATTTTACAACATATCTAGTAAATAGGCTAAAAAAAAATAGACATGAACGAAACATGATGTATAGAAGCTACCCATCGGAAGCACTCTAAAAATATTTTAAACTAGAAGGTCTCGAGGCCATCTTCTTTTCAGATGTCTCGGAGGATTGTCAGGAATGGAAGAGGAAGCAAGGATTGAAACTAGTGGGTTAGAGTGAAGGGGAGTTATTCATGGAAGGATTGATTTCTGGTTTGGCCCAAATCAGTTACAAAGGGGATATTAAAGTTTTTATGGATGAGTTTATTCGTGACAAAATAAGGAGCGTTGAAGATTTTTCGAAGGATTTTGGATTGCAAGGATTGGATTGGAGACCGGAAGAATGAATTAATTTATTTATTAATAGAATTTTTTTCTTTGATTTCTGAGAGAGATAGATATTATTAATGCATAATTAAAGTGTGGTCATTAGAGAGAAGGGAATGAAAGGAGTTGAGCGAATAATCGATTATCCTTTTCAGAGATTCAAATAGGGAAAATAACCCACAAAGAGGAGTCGCTCCCATTCATTATTCCCTCAGTTCATTTCTAACATTTTAACCATTTTAATTTTAACCAAAAATTCCATTCTAAACTTGTAATGATTACAATTTCGCCTTAGAAAAACACTCGTAAACTTCCAAATCAAATAAGCTATTTTTCTTATTGAATCTCTGAAAAAGAAAATTGAGTATTCGCTTAACTCCTCTCATTTCTTTCTCTCTACTGACCACATTTCCTCACTAGACCAGTAAAATAAGGATATTTGTGGGAAGTAATCAGGACAAATCTGGAAATCATTTCAATACCTCTTAATGGTCTTAAATAAAAGTTATTTGATTTTGCACCATCACAGGTGGTGAGCTTAACTTTTAGGAGCCGAAAAACCTCGGATGTTTAGCACTTTTTTTCTAGTACTAATAGTAGTTTTTCACCTATAACTCGTGAACGGTGCTTCCTACAGAAAATACTTATATTTCCAAAATGAAAGTACGTTAAATTTACTTTCTAAAAGCAATCTTAGTTATTGAATTCGGTTTAGTAATATTGACGCAATCATTCGTCAGAAATAGGCAATTTGTTGAAAAACCCAATTTGGTTACCAAGAGACAACTCTAACATGGGAAAAACTATCCAAATTGAAAAAAAGCCATAGGATAAAAGTTGTAGAATATCAAATTTTAAGTCTAATAGCCTCTTTAAATATCGGCTTGCGGCTTTTTAGTATTAATTTTGCACCATTAAATGGCATGGAATATATATAACCCTTGTTTGAATTATAATTCCATTTAGGATATAGACCATGAAAGTGATTTAGTGTATATCCATCAGTTGAAAAGCATTTTATTTTCTTGGGAGTTTGATGGAAGAGTCGAAGGTGATATTTGCTGGGATGGCCTGGGTTCTTTAGAAAATGAAGGGTCTTTTTTGGGATAAATTAAAGCGGTTGTGCACCAACCTGTGATGGTGCAAACTCAGATTACTTTTATTTAGGACCATTAAGAAGTATTAAAACGATTTCCAGATTTGTCCGAATTATTTTCCACATACTTTGAATTTTAGTCTTATTTATCTGGGCTACACTCTAATTATGCATTAATAATATCTTTCTATCTCATAAATAATGTAAAGAATTTCTATTAATAAATAAATTTAAATAAAATATTTAGGAAGAAATTAATTCCAAATGTAGTCATCAAAACACCTAGTTAAGTAGAAACTTAATTTATTTGTGCCAACTTAATTATGTGCTGTGATAACTGCACCCAGAATGAGCTTCTCCCCTCTACCGACACACAGTCAACCATTCTCACATTATTGCGTTTTTCTATTTAATTTATAATGTGATGGCCTCGAGACCTTCTGGTTTATATTACATACTGGAATGCTGGTCAGCTTCTCTTTATGTCTATTTCATGTTTTTTATCTCACAGCTCATTTACGAGATGTATTAACTAATAAAGTAGAAAATATCAATAAATAAATAAAATAATTAACATTGTCAGTTCTTTTTTTGTTCTTCTTTTACTTTCACTTTCCTAAATATGGAATATACGAGTATAGTAAGGGAAAGTATTGAGATCGTGAAAATTTTCGAATTCCAGTTTTCAACAGAAATATACGTTTTAGGGTCCCATGTGTCTAAATAACCAAGTATTGCAAAAAGGTCTGTGTGTGTGTGGTAACTCCCGGGAAAAAAACTAAAAATCCTACGAAACTGAAATTTCATATTTAAGACAACTATACCCTCGAAATGTTACAGAATTTTTTCATCAAAATCAACTGACCGGAAAATCTACTTTATACCATGCATTTAGCACTTTTTAACGATTATTCTCAAAAACAGTTCTAACTATTTTGATTAAACTTCCTATATCGATGTAAAATTTAATGGGCTTTAATAACATGTAGGTTTCATTCTGATTGAAATAGTACGACAGGGCTTAAATGCCGATATTTTAAATTTGGAATGCAATAGATTTTAGAAAAAAAAATCATCTTACACATACTATTGTAAAAGTTGACGTAGAGAGATAAAAAGCCGATAAAACAAACTGATTGTCGTAGACAATAATTTGTTTATTTTATTTATTTATTTAACGTCACTTTATACTACTATGGCTAATCGGACGATGCTATAGTGGGAGTCCTAAATTTTGTCTATCCAGGTTTTATTAGGATAGGGATCTTTAACGAGTACCTAACATCGCACAGGCTCGGGACCCCCTTTTAACGTCCCCTCCGAAGGACGTCGTAACTAAGGATTTTTTACTCCCATTAAAAAATCCTAGGACCACCTGCGGATTTGAACCCGTGACCTTTGGCATGGGAGGCTGTTACGCTAGCCACCCAGCTACAAGTGATCCCCTATAATAATTTAATATATTATTAAATAAAACACATGTTTTTTATTAAAATCCCATGTAAACAATTCTATAAAAATTTATTTTCCTTACTAAACTTGGTTGTACTAAACTTGTTTGTACTAAACTTGTTGATATAAATAACGAAGGTAAGTGAAAGTCGTGCACCTGATTTTTTTTATTTAAAAACTATTTTATATATAGTATTTTATTCTTGCAGCCACATAAATTTGATAAACATTTCTTCAGAAACTCACATTTTAATATAATAATGGTATTTGATCCTGAAAATGGTCAGAATTAGCATCTCTGATCTTGCTAAGTATTAGAAGAAAAGCCGTGCTTGATCTAAAATAATTATTTTTTTTTTTAATGTAAAATAAAAGCATAAAAGTTATTTATTTATTTATCAGTCTCTATAGCTAAATATTGTTCAGTTAATTACATACTTTCCTTTTATAGTGCCATACAAAAATAAAAGGTCATTTGAATATTCGGTTTCCTTATGAAGAATAGATAATTGAATGGGATTCATCAACAAGGAAAGATATTTCTCAGAGGGAGATAAGGAAATGTACATAACTAAGTAGTTAACATAACGATGACGTTAGTTATTGATAATGTTATATATGGAAGGTTACGATGACTGTTACCAACTTACCGCTCTTATATTCTTCCTAAAAGTACTATATTCCTTTTAAATATTTTTGAAAAGTACTATATCATTCAGGTCACCTGTAGCAAGGTGGCTAGCATAACAGCCTTCTATATCAAAGGTCACAGATCGTCCTAGGATTTTTCAATAGGAGATAAAATCCTTAATCCTGTCTTTCTGAGGGGACGTAAAAAGATGGTCCAGAGGCTGTGCGATGTCAGGTACTCGTTAAAGATCCCTATCCTAATTAAACCTGGATAGAAAAAAATTAGGACTTCCACTAATACAGGATACTGTCTCCGATTTGCTTTGGCAGTATTTGCTCCACAGTAGCATAATGTGAAGTTAAATTTAAAAAAAACTATGCTTCGTTCCAAAAAGTACTATATCTATATTATTACACTGTTAACAAGCCATGGGAAAAGTGCAATCATTTGAAATGACAGATTTTTACGTCTCCATGCAAAATCGTTTAATTTCGACATAGTACCTTTTGGAAATCAACGTCTCAATTTCGACCCATTCCATAGACCCATTATCTTCCAAACGTAAGACCAAAACCTATTCTGGAATAATCACATTTCTCAAATTTCTAGAAAATCCATAGCCATCCTTATACAGTTCCTCAGATTATGTGATTCAACACCCTTTAAAAAGCGCCAGCTCCTAGTTTCCTCTCTTATCTTCCCCCACTTCGATTATGGCTGCCTGGTGTTTGGAGGACTGTCCGAGATGCTTGAGATGAAGCTGAAGAGACTGATGAACTGTTTCATTAGATTCATCTTCGGGATTCCCAGGCGCTCTCATGTCTCAGCCAGGTCCGGTACGGAGACCTGGGGCCGGCTTGTGGATGATCCTCCCAATCATTCACTACCGTTACCCGAAACCGTAGGAAGGATTCCTTTCGGGGAATCCTGTCGGGCCTGCGACCATTCTAGGCTTCGGGGCTTCGGCCAAAAATGGTACTACGTGCGGCATTACTTGTACTGCTGGGTGGTGGCACCCGATGCCATGCTGTTCACGTAGTGGCAGTGGTGACTGTGTCGAGACGACCTTAGCAAATGACTGCAAAGGAGTGGGTCTGTTTCGGGCTAGAGCAAGGTAGTGTATCTGGTTATAACACTTCGTGTTGGTACAGGCCGCTCCTCCACATGTGCTCGACGAGTTGCTCCTGTAACTCACAGGAATCTTAAATGTCTCAGCCTGGTAAGCCGAGTTGAAGTGGCTTTACCCTAAATCCCGACGGAAATACTTCCTAGGGACTTACCTTTACCAATCCTTCAAGAACCCCTCTATATTTACAATTTACAATTCACCCCACTCTCCTCTGTCCACTCCATCAACACAAGATCCCAACTCTTGAACCTGCTCATTCCATCCCACAGAACTGCCTTCTTTAAGAGATCTTTCGTTAAACGTGCATCCTCATTTTGGAATTCCTTGCCTATGTCGATTCGTACATGCCAATCCTTAACTTCCTTTAAGCATTATTTATTTATCCATCTCCTCGAACATCAATCTACCGTGCCTTTATAAATTTAACTATTTGGACTCTTTATTTTTATCGCAATTTCCTGTATTTTTTTTGTTCTTGTTTTAATATGTTAATATTATTTGGATTTCTTTACGGTTGAAATATAGCTTTGTGTTTGTTGCTGTATATAATATGATAATATTTATTTAGCCAGAAGTTAAATCTTCTATTGTACATTTATATTATTCTTAGGGGACTTGCTGTCCCAGAATAATTTTTTTTATTTCATTTCAATTTAAACTTCATGAAAAGTGTGAATAAAAGAACTAAACAAACAAAACACAAAGTAAATTATCTCATTTAATAATTTTAAACTAGAGGACAATCTATCTTTGTAATATGATTCATAACAATAGAACCACAATATCAAAGTCCAGGAGAAAATGGAATCTGTTTAACACGAACGGTGCTAAAAGATTTCAAGGATGGCTTCATTATCCTCTGAACAAACGAGCGCCTCCAACAGAGTTATTAGATTCGGATAAAGTGCTCTATTACAAGGATCCTGAGAGGTCTTTTAGCCTGTCGATAGTAGAAGATTATTTACAAGGGATCGGATATTTCCCCTAAAATCTTATTATCATCTTAGCTTTAGAGGGTTTAGGAGTTTTCACAGTTGATAATATGAGATGGAGTATTTGTCTAAAGTTGGTTGAAGGCAAACTCCCGGGGCGAAAACACTGGCTCAAGTTTTCTTAAGTATCCTACTCCCAATAATAGGCTTCTCTAATATCCTCTTCGGGATCCATTGTCTCATAATCCTGGCTTTCAAAAAAATATTTTTAATGATTAATTAATCATAAATTAAAAAATCAAAAACAATTTTATTATAGGAATTTGAAATACACATGACGAATGAGCACATATGATGCTTGATGTTTACGATATAGAAACCTGACACCCTAATCGGTAGGTACGTGAGGGGTTTTAATGTGATAAATATAATTACACTCGGACATCCTATTAAATGAAATAAAAAAGAAAACTTGAAAATGGAAAATATTACCCAAAACTTCAATTTATAAAGTATAGTTAAGAAAATAATTAATTAACGGGGTCACCTGGTAGTGGCTCGTATAACAGTGTTACAGTCAGGACAATGACATGTAGACCACGCCTAGAGGGTCCGGATTTGGCTAGAGACTTCTGGGACCTTGGCGGTCCTCGAAGTACCTGCCCTCCCTTTGTATAGACTCTTCTGTAGTGGTACAAATACCGGTCCATTACGCCTGAAAGAGTCAGTCTTAATCCGGCTCAACAAGATGATGTATCAGTGAACTGTGTCAGTGGATAATTCATGGCAGTGTGACAGTGTAGTAAAACTGTGCGTGTTAGTCTTGTGATAACCGGTCGGTGGTAAATTAAAAGACTGTAGGTTACATATAATTTATAGTTGTAAGTTTTAGAAAAATTCTAGTGGATAGTGTAAATTCATGTAAGTAGTTTAATCTGATTTTATTGTACATTTAGTTAAGTTAATAATTCAATTATTATTGTAAGTATAGTAGTTAATAATTCCTTTTTTATTTGTACATCTAGTATTTAATAAATATTTTTAATTTGTAAATTGAAGTAGTTCATTTCTCACACCCCGTAGCCTGTAACAACAGCCTTCTATGCTCAAGGTCACGGGTACAAACTCGCAGGTAGCCCTAGGATTTGTTTGTGGGAGTAAAAAATCCTTACTTATGCCGTCCTTCAGAGGGGAAGTTAAAAGGTGGTCCATATCCTATTTAAACCTGGATAGGCAAAATTTAGGACTCCCACTTTAGCATCGTCAGATTTGCCACAGTAGCATAAAGTGACGTTAAATAAATAAATAAACAAACTTGGGCTCAAGGTCATAGACAAACCGATCAAGATCTTTAGAATGTGTCTGCTCAATGCTAGCAGACTAAAGGACATATGTTATAAACAAAATTTGCATTTTTTTCCTCGAAAAATCCTACAAATGCTAGCTTTATAAATATCAATATCACAGATACTACATTTATTATATATATTCATACATAATAAACAACATACTTCATTTAACTAGTCTAGATTTGAGTGATGCTAGGTACCTGATAGCTCCCAAGAACCATTATTGCTTACTAGTTTCGCAGTCGTTTGGGGCCATATGGTGCCGTGGCTGGCATAAAAAAAGATTTATACACAGATCGCGATTACAAGCCTAGAGGATAGTCCTAGGATTTTTTTAAGGGAGTAAAACATCCTTGGTTGAGCCGTTCTTTAGATGGGACGTAAAATGGTGGCTCTGAACCTGTGCGATGTCAGGCACTTGTTAAATATTCCTGTCCTAATTAAATCTGGATGGGTAACTTAGAGTAGCATCTTCCGATTAGCCACAGTAGCATAAAATGAAAATAAACAAATAGTTTCTTCTAATCAAAATATGTTTTTCCTCTTACTCAATTGGAAAACATTAGACCTACATATGTTTAATAACAAATACTAATAATCAACAATAAAGTAGTTGTGAGTATTTTATATATATATATATATATATATATATATATAAAATCATATATGATATTGCCTTGATAAACCTAAAAGTTGGTGATTTCTCTATTAGCCACCCATATCAATTCATTCTCAACTTCAGATTTAGATTGTTCGAGACCGGCTAATACTATTTACATATTATTGATCGAATACAATTTATGTAGGATTAATTATTATTTCCCTTTAAGTATCTTTCGGAGATATTTTTGAGACGAAATTAAAAGGGAAATGAGCCCGGTATACAACAGGAAGGCTTGAGGTTCTTTGTATTGGTTGAAAACTATCGATTAAAGAACAACAAATGGAAGTGTTCCTGAAAAAGAAAACGCTTGCACAGAAAACATTTGTTAATACGGCGAAAATAATTTTATAAGTTAGAAAAAGTTGATGTTCAAGACCTGGTAAGAATTTATTGCTAATAAATATCAAAACTGCCTCTATATTATACTGTTTAATTACCGTTATTGACTTGAAGACAAAAAAAAGGGAAAGCCCGTGGCTGAGTGGCTAGCGCGCTAGTCTCTCATGATATAGGTTGTGAGTTCGAATCCCAGTCCCGGCGGGGCTTTTATAAGGATGTACTTAAATGGGGATTCACTCACAGCCTCTCCCCCGGGTATGTGAGATTCGTCAGCCAAAGGGTGGCCACTCACAAAATTAGGCGTAGGGAGTGATGACTCTACACTACAAAATGCATTGAGAAACGTGAGTGTAATCGGCTACACGGCCTGTCGCGCCACTGAAAGAAGAAGTAGAAGACTTGAAGAAAAATATTAAATTATTTATTTTAAATAATAGTGGACGATTAATAAAAAAATATATATGAATTAAAAAAATCTGGTGCGGGCAACACACAACTTTCATTTACCTCCATTTTTAAAATCAATGAAAGAATTTTCAAATACAGTTAGAGATAAAAATACGTGAAACTATTAAATAATTAATTAAATTGAATTTCTATAGGAACATGTGTTTTATTAAAAAATCTATTATATTATTATCTAAAATAATCAGTTAGTTTCTTCTTCTTATCATCACTCTCTATTAACTTTTAAAAGCTTGTGTATGAGATAATATTTTTTCTAAAATCCTTAACTTTCCAACGGTGTATCATACATGTATATTACTAACAAGATAATATAGTTATTATTATGGAATATACAAAATTAAAGGTACTTTAGAAGAAGAAAATTTAAAATATCGGCATTTAAGCCCTGTTAGACTAATTTAATCAGAATGAAACCTATACGATATTAAAGCCTATTGAATTTTGCATCGACATAGCGAGTTTAATCAAAATCGTCGGAACCGTTTTCGAGAAAATCGAAAAAAGGTGCAAAATGTATCGTATAAAGTGGCTCTTCCGGTAAGCTTATTTTGATGAAAAAGGTTTTGTAACGTCTCGGGCGTATATTTGTCTTAAATATGAAATTTCAGGACTTTCTAGTTTTTATCATTCCCGCCCAGGATTTACCACACACACAAACACAGACCTTTTTGCGGGACTTGGTTATTTGGACTCAGGGGACCCTAAAAAGTGTATTTCCGTTGAAAACTGGAATTCGAAAATATTCACTATCGCAATACTTTCCCTTACTGTATGTAGTAACTGAAAGTAAAAAATATATATTTATTGGTATTTACAACTGTATAATAAAATACATAAAAAAAAAAATGAATTTATAACTGATGAATCAGTACTCTGTACTTTAAAACCCTTTGAAAAGTCTTTTTAAAGAAAATGATAAAATTTTATTTTTTATCTTCATCCCTAAGCATTGTTATTTTTAAGCAATTGTGCAAACTGCTGAGCAGAATGCCTAGAGGATAGGTTTGAGACAGCCCTCAGGACCTGAAGGACTATAATGAGAGGGGTGATGTGGTTAGCATTTGGAAGGGCAGGAGAACAATCCTTGCCAGGGCCTATTGTAGCCGAGGCAGATGGAGATCCAACAACAATATCTTGTCAGCTTCATCCAAAGAGCTGGTACTGGGATCTTCTCCATAGAGGGAGGCAGCTGATGGTAGGTATTTTTTTTTTTTTTTTAGTTATAAAAAAAGTAAAATATTAGTTCAGAAATATTCTTAAAAACCTTTACTCGTTATTTCAATCAATTAAAAGATAGTTCGAAAAATAAAAGGACAGAAATAATAATAATAATAGGCTTACCGAACCCGAAGGTTCGATGCCGATACCACCAAACTTCACCTACACACACTCGTCCAATGTTCACCGGTCAAGCCCAAGCCCCCTAGATCAGCCTTAATGCGATCCTCCCATCGACCCATCGGCCTACCTTTCGGACGCCTACCAGTCGGTTCAGCGAATACCAACTTTCTCGGAACCCGTTCCTCACCGAGCCCAAAACTTTTACGCGCCATTTGAGTCTCCGCGATGCTATCAACTCAATTATATTCACAGGGTACAAACTCCGCAATTCCGCGTTGTGCAACCTTCTAAACTCCCCAGTGGCCTCATTTCTCTTCGGACCAAATATTTTATGCAGTACCTTATTATCGAAAACCTTAAGCCGTTGTTTATCTTTCAAAGTAAGCGGCCACGTTTTACATTCGTAAAGAACCGTCGGAAGAATAATAATTTTATAAATTCTAACCTTAAGTTTTTAGACAGAAGCCACGAGCTAAGTAATGTAGCAACTGAATAACAACACGCATTTCCCACCTTTAACCGGGACTTAATTTCTTTCTGGATTTCATTTTTTCTTGTTATCATTGAACCTAAATACTTGAAATTCTCTACGTGTTCAAAAGTATGCCGCGAAATATTAATTTTATCAAGGCATATAAAACTTTTGAATCGATAGTTGTTACTTTGATTAGTGCTGAAGACTGTTCTTCCGTTTATTAAGGAGCAATCCAGTGCAAGATGTTAGCCTGTTAGACTTAGCTACTTGAACAAGTTACTATGAGTTAAGCCCCGAGTAACATTGGATTAAGCTCAAGTGATTAGGATTAATCAGGGGCTGCTGCCAGGATAGCTAACTATTGTGTGGGGCTGTATCTTTTCTTAATATGTGCGGTCGTTATACCAGCTATGCAAATTACTTCATTATGCAGAACCAGCTGCTTTTAACATTCTTGTTCTCTGACCCGAAGCAAACCTAATATTTTAGAAACCTTTGTGCTTTATTAATTATTTTATGTAACTAATTAGTAGATCTGTTCTTAGATGCAAAATGGTATAAGCCAGTTTTTTTAATTACACAGACGAAATTTAATTAAAACGAACTTAAAAGAAAAATACGAAAATTCCATAGGGCAATTACGATGCGTTGACATCCCCAAAAAGATGTTTCCTGGGCCGTGTCGGATAAGATAAAAATCAGATTAACTCATTGCTAGTTATCTTCTTTTTTTTTATTTACACTTTTTACTGACTTCATAAATACAGATAATGAAACTCTGATACTTAACAAATAAGAAATCCTACTTCAATTGGCACTACCAGCTCCCTCATGCACTCCATCTTAAGTTGCTTATTAAATTAACAATTGCCTAGAATAAAATTTTCTGGTTATGATCTAACAACCGCAGATTTACTCCAACATATACCCAGAAAAGTTTCAGCTTTTCTGACAACGATTTAACTGTATACAAAGGACACCTAAATTCCCCTTGCAATGGAAGTACTCTCTGAAAACAAATATGAACAAACCAGATTAAGACATTAACAGTTCTTCATCCTTTCGTCGCAAACCGATGACCTCCTGCCCCACTGTATCCTTTAATAATACCCCACTCATACCTGTTGAACGAATCCGATACCTAGGACTCCATCTTGACAAACCTCCTACATGGAATCCTCATACGAGACTTAAACGACAAGGAATTGCCCGTAGATACCGATTACTACGACACTTACTCGACAAACGTTCAAAACTTTCAATTTATTACAAAAAGCTTATTTATGATACCCTCATCAGACCCATCTAGACATATAGAATCGAAGTTTGGGGCTCTACTAAGCCATCTAATTCCTCCCGCATACTATCCTTATAACCAAAATCCTAAATTTCGCCATAAATAAAATCATCCATAACGACCTTAATATCCCATTTGTTGCAGACCATTTTCGTACCAGATATACCACTTTTAATTCCAAACTCCCAACCTATATAAACCCTCTTGTCCGCAACCTATCTTCCTTACATATTGCTGGTAACCCTCCGAGGCGATTGAAAAGAAGATGGCCTCGGGATCTACTTACTTAAATAAACATCGAAGTTCTACCGCTGGGTAGTTTGTTCACAAGCCTTTTCACGCCCTTTATTATAATTCAACACTTTTACTTGTTGTATTTATGTTAAATTAAAAAAAAAAACTGCTTCATCCCACAGACCAATCAGCCTCCTTCCTATATACTTTAAAATATTCGAAAAACTATTATACTAAAGACTTGTTGGCATACTGACTTACCAACAAATAATACCCAACCATCAGTTCGGCTTTTGTTCACTAAATTCAATGACGCATCCACTACATTGCAAAAGCACTGGAGAAAAAAACTCGATGCAACTGGCGTATTCTTAGATGTAACTCAGGCGTTCAATAAATTCTGGCACCAGGGGCTTGTCTTTCAAGCCCAAGACAACATTACCGCACATATACTACATTATCATCGAATATTTTCTCTTCAACAGATTCTTCTCAGTCCTTCAGCGATTTCTTCAATTCGACCAGTCTTAGCGGGTGTACCCCAAGGGCCAATACTGGCGCCTTTACTTTACATTGTATGTACTAATGACCCATTCACACTGGCACATTAAATGCTTCTTATGAGGATGATTCTACGTTTCTTACAAAACATTAGAATCAAACACAGGCCTCAAAACCTTAAAATATCAGTTTAACAACTGGTGAAAATTATGGATAATTCGAGTTGATCATGAAATATTTAAAAAAATAATATCTACCTCACTAAGACATGCCTACCCTCCAGTCTTCATCGAGAACAACCATATTCCTCTGACGGACACAGTACTTTTCCTCTCACTCAACATCGACAGAAGAATGACATGGAGTCCGCACGTAAAAATGAAAACGAAGACGCTAAAAAAACACCTTTAACTACTTTAATAATTTTTTTTTGAATCCCCCAAATTAAAACTGAAACAGAAATTCCTCACAAATATACGACATATAAAAAAAGACTCACTTAAAGAAGGTTCAAATTTTCAATCTAAATTTTACGACTTATAATAAATGCACCTTGGTACGTTATTAACAAAACTCTACATACCGACTTACACATACCAACAGAGAACAGTAGATAAGAATTGCGGGAGCTGGCACACTTTTTTGCGCAGCCAATCAGATGCCAGCATTTGGTCACGTGACCTATGGCGGGAGATTTGAATTTGAATTTCCACCACGACCTAACCTTAACCACGCTGGTTCGCGCCATCGACCTAACCTAAACCACTAAGCCACGCCCCTTTTTAGTCACGTGACCCTTCATCAACCTAACCTAAACCAGTAGGCCACGCCCCTTTTTGATCACGTGACCCCTGTTTGAGGGTATTAAGTCTTTATAAAGCATGAGTCTACCCGGCGTCCAGTTTCTTTTCCCTACGTTTTGGGCTAATTTAGTATTTATAAAGCATGAGTCTACCCGTCCGCCATTTTCTTTTATGACGTCACAATTTACAAAGCATGAGTCTACCCGGCGTCCATTTTCTTTTCCCTACGTTTTGGGCTAATTTAGTCTTTATAAAGCATGAGTCTACCCGTCCGCCATTTTATTTTATGACGTCACAGTTTACAAAGCATGAGTCTACCCGACGTCCATTTTCTTTTCCCTACGTTTTGGGCTAATTTAGTATTTATAAAGCATGAGTCTACCCGGACGCCATTGTGCTTCCCCCACTCCTTCAATAGTTAACCAATCAGAGTGCCTAACTTGAGAGTTCCTCCCGGCTAGGTCCGATGGTCAAATTGTAATGTGTGCTTTTACAAAACCTTTCAAACAGTGACATAACCTTACTATTGTTTACATTTATTGAAACCTCCCTTACTGTTACATAACCTTCTCATTGTTTACATTTTGATCCCCCCCCCCCACTCCTTCAATAGTTAACCAATGAGAGTGCCTAACTTGAGAGTTTATAAAGCATGAGTCTACCCGGCGTCCATTTTCTTTTCCCTACGTTTTGGGCTAATTTAGTCTTTATAAAGCATGAGTCTACCCGGCCTCCATCTTCTTTTCCCTACGGTTTGGGCGTGTTTAGTATTTATAAAGCATGAGTCTACCCGGACGCCCTTTTGTTTTTATGACGTCACCATTTAAATAATGTAAACCTGTTCGAGCATGCACCGACATGTCGAATCATGTAAAAACAGGTTAGCGAAAGTACAAACAGGTTTGAATCATGTTGAAGCATGCAGGTATGTGAAACGGAAACATGGACTTTGAACCTTCTTAATGCCTTTAATATAAACATCGTTATAGGGCTTCTTAATCCTATACAGCTTTGAACTTTGATCTTTAATCCTACATTTTAAGTAGTGATAAAAAGTTCCTTAAGCTTAAACGTAAACATGGACTTTGAACCTTCTTAATGCCTTTAATATAAACATCGTTATACGACTTCTTAATCCTGTACAGCTTTGAACTTTGATCCTTAATCCTAATATTTAAATAGCGATAAAAGGTTCCTTAAGCTCTTGGACTACGGTCTATTATCTTCCTATGTGTAATGAATTTTAATCCTATACAGCTGTGAACTTTGGTCATTAATCCTACATTTTAAGTAGCGATAAAAGATTCCTTAAGCTCTGAGACTTTGAAGCATTATCCTCTTAAGTATATATATAAATATAATGCGGACCTTGTACGTTTCATGTCTTAGTATAGTAAATCCCTAAAGATTTAATCGTAAAAAAGATAAATTTAAGACGTCAATATCAACTTTGTACTGATAATTGCTTAAAGTATAAATATTCCTTAAGCTCTGAGACTTTGAACCATTACCCTCTTAAGTATATATATAAATATAATGCGGATCTTGTACGTTTTATCTCTTAGTATAGTAAAAAGATTTAATCGTAAACAAGATAAATTTAAGACGTAAATATCAACTTTGTTCTAATAATTGCAGAAAGTATAAATATATAATAATATAAAACTTGTACCTATTTCGGTAGGCGAATATAATTTTTTTATATATTTTTTCAACCGTTTTAATTGTTTTCTCAACTTCTTAGACCATTTTTTACCTTTTCTATGTATTATTTACTCATCATTAACAATCCTGCTTTAGAATTACTATTTCGCGATGTTTTCGGAAGAGTTCGTCTAGGCCGGCTTCGGTCTTCTACCTCACCTAGTTGGACAATCTCTAATCCTTCCGAAAGAAATAAACAATGATATCGTTAATTCTATCGAAAAAACAACTAACTAGTGTTATCTCTTGCTAAGGTATTATCAATAATATAGCCGTGAATAATGATACACTACATCGTAATTATTTCGTATTACACGAGTTTATCGCATCATTATATAGTCGTTAAGTAATCAAAGTTTAGAACCTTTTTCAGTTCAATATTGAGCCTTCAGCTCTTTGATTTTGAATTTTTAATCTTTAAAAACATAATAAAAATAGTACGTTATGACAGAAAATTTCAATAAACACCTGTATCTAACTTTAACTAGTATACGACGCCCATTATTAATCACGTGACCTATGAACACATCCCCTTATTGTTCATGCCTTTTTCTAATCAGCTAATCAAATTGCTCCATTTTATGGATTTGAAAGTTCCTTCCGGCTAGGTCCGGTGGTCATCGCTAACCTACTAATTGTATTTATATAAATTCAATCAACATTTCGACCTAAACTTAACTAACATACAATTCCCTTTTTAATCACGTGACCCTGGGACCCTGTTCTTATCATTCATACCCATCTCTAATCGGTGCTCTATTTTAAGCATCTGAAAGTTTGATCCGGCGAAGTCCGATGACACTTGCTAACCTACTCATTGTACTTATATTTTACGCATGCAAAAGTTCCTCCCGGCTAGTTCCGATGGTACTCGCTAGCTTACTCATTGTACTTATAATTTAAATATCCGAAAGTTCCTCCCGGTTAGTTCTGATGATACTCGCGGACCCATTGCCAAGTTTACTTTCTTTTTTTCTTTTTCTTTTTTAAGCCTTCCTAACTGTTACATAACCTTCTCAATGAATGAAAATTTTGTAGCATGTTCAATAGTATAATTTTCGGTAATATTTCTATACCTTTCTTATTTAATTTAATTGTCTCCTAACTTAGTCGCAGAACACACATTACTTTATAAAATATCCGCAAGAGCGCAGCACCCACTCTATTTTGTAATATGTCCAACAGGGCGAAGCTCCTATTCCTTTGGGATTGTATATGTTATCCTCCCAATAATGTTTTGTAGAGGCTGAGTGTGCCCAACCGCCATTTTTTTTTATGGCGCCACCATGTTTGAAGCATAAATATTTATATACACAATGGTATAAAACTTCATTTTCGACCTATTACGGTCGGAAATTTGTTTTTTATACATAATATTTTCAGCATTTACAATTGTTTTTGCGCCTTCTCAGACGGTTATTTACCTGTCCGGACGATTACTTAATTTTAATTAACAACCATGGTCTGCCCAGATCTGGATTACCCTCATACTCGGAAAGCTTTGGCCTTCCCCCACTCCTTTTCATCCCAACATCGGTACACACCTCCTAATCCTTTAAGCCTTGGACTTTGAACAGATAATTCCTAAATTTTGTAAACAAAGGAGACTATAAATAGGGATGGTTTTCTAGGCCTCTTTCTCATTCTCTTTTACAGCCTCTTGAAAGATAATTTTAAACGTGTCAGTACTGTTTTATTGAACTGTTTTTCATTTTGGCTTTAAATTGTAGATCATTATAAGTTTTTCAACTATTTTCCATTTTTCTTTTACCCTTCGGATTTTCTAATTTTTAGAAGAAATTTATTCATTTATTATTTGCTATTTGTTTTTGTTTTACGATTAATATTTTGATTATTTCATTTATTTTTAAGTTTATTAATTATATCGCATTTAATTTTTTTTTTTTATCATTCGTTTTCAATAATGGCATCAAGTAACAATAAGTGTGGATATTGTGATAGAAATTTCAGCCGAAAAGATAGCAAAGTACGTCACGAAAAGTCATGCTTGACGACTCAGAAACGGCGTACATGTGTTTCTTGCGGCGAGATTTTTTCGTCTCTAAACCAACTCATGAATCATTTACGTCGTTGTCAGAGAGAAACTCCCCTTGTCATGACGAAACGAAGGCGGTTGGAAATGGCTATAGGGCCTTTATTTGAAATCGAGACAGCGTTTGGAGGGGATATTAAGACTTTTTACCTTCCATGTTCTGAACCAATTGATGCTGTGGAATTTCTCTGCCATCAGACTGAAACATTATATCGATTAATTACAGAATTTTTGGCGGAATCAGATGCTCCTCTAAAATTCAATCTAGTTCTAGAGGCCACTTATGAAAATATTAGAGGGGAGACGTGCGATAGGGCGTTTAAAACCAAAAACATAACAATATCCGAAAGTTCTTCGGTCTTGAACAGTCTCAGTGGAAGCTACTCGAAAATAGCTACCGAGATGGAGGATATGACAATAAAGGGGAGCGGTTGGTTCCTTAAAAGTCTAGACGGACTTCTTCTAAGAGTGAATCGATTTAGGCCTCTAGGTGCCTCAAGTCATGATAAATAAACTAATTATTTAATGATTAAATTAAATGAATACAAACCAGTTTCTTTCTTTTCTTTATTATAAGAACATTGTTATATTTTTATTTACTCAAGTGAAATACTACTTTTGTCCAAGAGAAAAACTTATTATTTTCTTTCTTTATTTATTTTTTATTCAATAAAGGTTTAATTTATCACTTGTTAAGGTTTTACATAATTTTTTTTATTATTTTAAAGATATGTATTCTTTATTGGTATTTATATTTATTTAAAAAATATACACACTTCAAAATATGGCCAAATGAAATAAGGTTTAAAGAAAGTTTTATATTATTTATCGTTCCGGATGCTGTTTAAGAGAGCTTTTTTTTTTTTTTTATTTTTAATTTTTGCTGATATAATATTGTTGTTTTTATTTTTAAACCAAAGTATGTATGTGTGATGGAATGGATGGGTCCCTGGCGTGGCTCTAAAGGCTCCTAAACCTAAAAGGAATGAGTGTTGTGGTTCCAAGAGAGGTTTACCAAAAACCTGGAAACCTTAACAAACAGATAAATAAATATGTGTTAAAAAATATTTACAACGATTTTATACCAGCACACCTTCTCTATGCACTCACACCTTGACGAGGTGGGAAGGCTTACTTCTAAATTATATTTAGAAAACCAAGATGAGTGTAAAAAAAAAAAAAAAAAAATAATAATAAAAAAAAAAATAAAATAAATCATATGTAATTCACTTAAAAACAACTTAATATTTGTTAAGTTTTTACATTTTCTGTCATGAACTTTGAACTTTTTAATCCTTTTATGATATCAGGATAGGTGAAGTGGCCTTTGAACCAGTAATTCTCAGCCATCAAACATTGTTATTATTTCTCTATATTTTTAATAATTTTGACTTGAAAAAATGAGGAATCATTTTTTTATGAAATATATAGGTCTTTATTAATAATTTAATGATATAATATTTTAGTAACATTATTGAAAATGGGTACAAAGGGGAAATAAAAAAAAAAAAATAAATAAAAAAAACGGCATAAGGAAACAAAAAATATTTATTATATCCAAATACTGTTATGTACAGCAAATAAAACACCATTAAATAAATGAAATTTCATCTTTAAAACAAACTCTCCCTTTATATATTAATGATATCATCTCATTATTATTGTTGAAAGCTACAATCTCTTCATCCGACATCTTAAATCTTTTAGGAAGATATACTCTGATAGTATTATCATGATCCTTCAACGTGGCGACCAACGCTAACCCTAATTTGGTCTTAAGATGCTCCAATTCCGCTATGATGTATGGCCGCCCGATTTCAATATCCTTCAGTTTACACACTAAACGAGCGTCATCGTTTAAATGATTCAATAACTTTTTGAAGTCCCTCGCAGAACTAAAAATAGAGAAAAAAAACAAAACAGGTGTTTAGGATAAATATGGTAAGAAAAAAACTCTATTAAAAAAAAAAATAATAATAATGAGATATCATTAAAGTAATAAATATACTTACGAATTCATGACGATTGATATGATGATGATTTAAAACAATATGCTACGATCGGATGCTAGAACGAAAATGAATCCCTAGGTACTCACTCGTCAAGGACTATTAGTTGTGTGCATGCACGCTAGTTGCGCATGCGCTAACCCCCTCCCTTCTTCCCCCTCCACCAACCTCACTCCTACTCTTACCATCACTCGTCCAATTTCAAACAATCATTTTCACGATTGTCAATTCTCTGTCACTAATTAGGACATTATTTTTTGTTAATATTCATATTTGATATACTCTCTCTCTCTCTCTCTCTCTCTCTCACTCTCTCTCTCTCTCGAAATTCAATAATTCATTAAGTTATTGGAAACATCAAGACTCTCATGTAGAATTAGATCGTGAAGGTTTTTATTCAGCATATCGCGATTAGGAAATCTTCCAGAAATATAAGTTGCTAAACATCACCGTATAAGCATTTGATGCTAATTGGAAATGTAATAACCACTGATTATCATGAAACTGTTAGTAAAAATAAGGAAGAGCATAAAGTCCAGCGGAAAGATAGGATGATAATTCATCAGATGAAAATTTGTCAACTATTTGATAGTCAATATGGTCCAATCTTCCTAATATTTACACTTGTATAGCATTATTGTCCAACGATTGCGAAATCGTTCTTAAAATAATGCATGTTTTTATATTTTCTAAGGTTTTATTAATGGATATCCCTAGTATTATCTCACAACTGTTGAGAGGTACGAACAATTGGGGGTGATTTATATAAGGTTAAGTTCTATAACCTTATTCTATGAGGTTCGTGGTCTTACAGGTACAATTTCCTAATATTGAAGATCAGGAACTTACATTCACATGAATTATCAGGTACGCTATCTGTCTTCCTCATATAATGGAATAAATAAATGAAGTACTAGTTTAATCACCTTTAGGAAACTCAGATCTTGTTTTTGTGAAACAGAAACAATTTTTTATTTTAGGATAGGGACTGTTGTTCATTGATTTTGATTTTCACCTGTGCCTGTACCTGCCCTTCCCCCCCCTTCTCCCTCTCCCCCCTCCCTCCTCCTCCCTGGCTCACCCGTGAAACGAACGGTGAGAACAGATATCGGGAGAAATCTGAACCTCTCTCTCTATCCCTGACCATCCTTAACCACTTTTGACCATCTCCCATCACCCATAACTAACTCTAACTTCCACGACCGGCTGATATCGTCCTGAAATATAAATATAAAAAAAAAAAAATCCTTAAAATATACAACTAATGTGTTCATATAGACGACTAGCGTTCGTTTCACGGGTGAGCCAGGGAGGAGGAGGGAGGGGAGAGAGGGAGAAGGGGGGGGAAGGGCAGGTACAGGCACAGGTGAAAATCAAAATCAATGAACAACAGTCCCTATCCTAAAATAAAAAATTGTTTCTGTTTCACAAAAACAAGATCTGAGTTTCCTAAAGGTGATTAAACTAGTACTTCATTTATTTATTCCATTATATGAGGAAGACAGATAGCGTACCTGATAATTCATGTGAATGTAAGTTCCTGATCTTCAATATTAGGAAATTGTACCTGTAAGACCACGAACCTCATAGAATAAGGTTATAGAACTTAACCTTATATAAATCACCCCCAATTGTTCGTACCTCTCAACAGTTGTGAGATAATACTAGGGATATCCATTAATAAAACCTTAGAAAATATAAAAACATGCATTATTTTAAGAACGATTTCGCAATCGTTGGACAATAATGCTATACAAGTGTAAATATTAGGAAGATTGGACCATATTGACTATCAAATAGTTGACAAATTTTCATCTGATGAATTATCATCCTATCTTTCCGCTGGACTTTATGCTCTTCCTTATTTTTACTAACAGTTTCATGATAATCAGTGGTTATTACATTTCCAATTAGCATCAAATGCTTATACGGTGATGTTTAGCAACTTATATTTCTGGAAGATTTCCTAATCGCGATATGCTGAATAAAAACCTTCACGATCTAATTCTACATGAGAGTCTTGATGTTTCCAATAACTTAATGAATTATTGAATTTCGAGAGAGAGAGAGAGTGAGAGAGAGAGAGAGAGAGAGAGAGAGAGAGAGTATATCAAATATGAATATTAACAAAAAATAATGTCCTAATTAGTGACAGAGAATTGACAATCGTGAAAATGATTGTTTGAAATTGGACGAGTGATGGTAAGAGTAGGAGTGAGGTTGGTGGAGGGGGAAGAAGGGAGGGGGTTAGCGCATGCGCAACTAGCGTGCATGCACACAACTAATAGTCCTTGACGAGTGAGTACCTAGGGATTCATTTTCGTTCTAGCATCCGATCGTAGCATATTGTTTTAAATCATCATCATATCAATCGTCATGAATTCGTAAGTATATTTATTACTTTAATGATATCTCATTATTATTATTTTTTTTTTAATAGAGTTTTTTTCTTACCATATTTATCCTAAACACCTGTTTTGTTTTTTTTCTCTATTTTTAGTTCTGCGAGGGACTTCAAAAAGTTATTGAATCATTTAAACGATGACGCTCGTTTAGTGTGTAAACTGAAGGATATTGAAATCGGGCGGCCATACATCATAGCGGAATTGGAGCATCTTAAGACCAAATTAGGGTTAGCGTTGGTCGCCACGTTGAAGGATCATGATAATACTATCAGAGTATATCTTCCTAAAAGATTTAAGATGTCGGATGAAGAGATTGTAGCTTTCAACAATAATAATGAGATGATATCATTAATATATAAAGGGAGAGTTTGTTTTAAAGATGAAATTTCATTTATTTAATGGTGTTTTATTTGCTGTACATAACAGTATTTGGATATAATAAATATTTTTTGTTTCCTTATGCCGTTTTTTTTATTTTATTTTTTTTTTTATTTCCCCTTTGTACCCATTTTCAATAATGTTACTAAAATATTATATCATTAAATTATTAATAAAGACCTATATATTTCATAAAAAAATGATTCCTCATTTTTTCAAGTCAAAATTATTAAAAATATAGAGAAATAATAACAATGTTTGATGGCTGAGAATTACTGGTTCAAAGGCCACTTCACCTATCCTGATATCATAAAAGGATTAAAAAGTTCAAAGTTCATGACAGAAAATGTAAAAACTTAACAAATATTAAGTTGTTTTTAAGTGAATTACATATGATTTATTTTATTTTTTTTTTATTATTATTTTTTTTTTTTTTTTTACACTCATCTTGGTTTTCTAAATATAATTTAGAAGTAAGCCTTCCCACCTCGTCAAGGTGTGAGTGCATAGAGAAGGTGTGCTGGTATAAAATCGTTGTAAATATTTTTTAACACATATTTATTTATCTGTTTGTTAAGGTTTCCAGGTTTTTGGTAAACCTCTCTTGGAACCACAACACTCATTCCTTTTAGGTTTAGGAGCCTTTAGAGCCACGCCAGGGACCCATCCATTCCATCACACATACATACTTTGGTTTAAAAATAAAAACAACAATATTATATCAGCAAAAATTAAAAATAAAAAAAAAAAAAGCTCTCTTAAACAGCATCCGGAACGATAAATAATATAAAACTTTCTTTAAACCTTATTTCATTTGGCCATATTTTGAAGTGTGTATATTTTTTAAATAAATATAAATACCAATAAAGAATACATATCTTTAAAATAATAAAAAAAATTATGTAAAACCTTAACAAGTGATAAATTAAACCTTTATTGAATAAAAAATAAATAAAGAAAGAAAATAATAAGTTTTTCTCTTGGACAAAAGTAGTATTTCACTTGAGTAAATAAAAATATAACAATGTTCTTATAATAAAGAAAAGAAAGAAACTGGTTTGTATTCATTTAATTTAATCATTAAATAATTAGTTTATTTATCATGACTTGAGGCACCTAGAGGTCTAAATCGATTCACTCTTAGAAGAAGTCCGTCTAGACTTTTAAGGAACCAACCGCTCCCCTTTATTGTCATATCCTCCATCTCGGTAGCTATTTTCGAGTAGCTTCCACTGAGACTGTTCAAGACCGAAGAACTTTCGGATATTGTTATGTTTTTGGTTTTAAACGCCCTATCGCACGTCTCCCCTCTAATATTTTCATAAGTGGCCTCTAGAACTAGATTGAATTTTAGAGGAGCATCTGATTCCGCCAAAAATTCTGTAATTAATCGATATAATGTTTCAGTCTGATGGCAGAGAAATTCCACAGCATCAATTGGTTCAGAACATGGAAGGTAAAAAGTCTTAATATCCCCTCCAAACGCTGTCTCGATTTCAAATAAAGGCCCTATAGCCATTTCCAACCGCCTTCGTTTCGTCATGACAAGGGGAGTTTCTCTCTGACAACGACGTAAATGATTCATGAGTTGGTTTAGAGACGAAAAAATCTCGCCGCAAGAAACACATGTACGCCGTTTCTGAGTCGTCAAGCATGACTTTTCGTGACGTACTTTGCTATCTTTTCGGCTGAAATTTCTATCACAATATCCACACTTATTGTTACTTGATGCCATTATTGAAAACGAATGATAAAAAAAAAAAAATTAAATGCGATATAATTAATAAACTTAAAAATAAATGAAATAATCAAAATATTAATCGTAAAACAAAAACAAATAGCAAATAATAAATGAATAAATTTCTTCTAAAAATTAGAAAATCCGAAGGGTAAAAGAAAAATGGAAAATAGTTGAAAAACTTATAATGATCTACAATTTAAAGCCAAAATGAAAAACAGTTCAATAAAACAGTACTGACACGTTTAAAATTATCTTTCAAGAGGCTGTAAAAGAGAATGAGAAAGAGGCCTAGAAAACCATCCCTATTTATAGTCTCCTTTGTTTACAAAATTTAGGAATTATCTGTTCAAAGTCCAAGGCTTAAAGGATTAGGAGGTGTGTACCGATGTTGGGATGAAAAGGAGTGGGGGAAGGCCAAAGCTTTCCGAGTATGAGGGTAATCCAGATCTGGGCAGACCATGGTTGTTAATTAAAATTAAGTAATCGTCCGGACAGGTAAATAACCGTCTGAGAAGGCGCAAAAACAATTGTAAATGCTGAAAATATTATGTATAAAAAACAAATTTCCGACCGTAATAGGTCGAAAATGAAGTTTTATACCATTGTGTATATAAATATTTATGCTTCAAACATGGTGGCGCCATAAAAAAAAATGGCGGTTGGGCACACTCAGCCTCTACAAAACATTATTGGGAGGATAACATATACAATCCCAAAGGAATAGGAGCTTCGCCCTGTTGGACATATTACAAAATAGAGTGGGTGCTGCGCTCTTGCGGATATTTTATAAAGTAATGTGTGTTCTGCGACTAAGTTAGGAGACAATTAAATTAAATAAGAAAGGTATAGAAATATTACCGAAAATTATACTATTGAACATGCTACAAAATTTTCATTCATTGAGAAGGTTATGTAACAGTTAGGAAGGCTTAAAAAAGAAAAAGAAAAAAAGAAAGTAAACTTGGCAATGGGTCCGCGAGTATCATCAGAACTAACCGGGAGGAACTTTCGGATATTTAAATTATAAGTACAATGAGTAAGCTAGCGAGTACCATCGGAACTAGCCGGGAGGAACTTTTGCATGCGTAAAATATAAGTACAATGAGTAGGTTAGCAAGTGTCATCGGACTTCGCCGGATCAAACTTTCAGATGCTTAAAATAGAGCACCGATTAGAGATGGGTATGAATGATAAGAACAGGGTCCCAGGGTCACGTGATTAAAAAGGGAATTGTATGTTAGTTAAGTTTAGGTCGAAATGTTGATTGAATTTATATAAATACAATTAGTAGGTTAGCGATGACCACCGGACCTAGCCGGAAGGAACTTTCAAATCCATAAAATGGAGCAATTTGATTAGCTGATTAGAAAAAGGCATGAACAATAAGGGGATGTGTTCATAGGTCACGTGATTAATAATGGGCGTCGTATACTAGTTAAAGTTTTTTTTTATTTTTTTATTATTTATTTTATTTATTTAGAAATAATACAATCTGCCACAATCTTGGGCAATAAGTATTAGTGATATTAGAATTCATTCATTCCTTATGTACAAAAAATAAAGAAATAAAAAATTAATGAATAGAAAATAAATATAAATAAATAAAATATAAAGAAGAATAAATAACCTTAAATAAAGATAAAAAGAAAATAAAAGAAATAAATAATAATAATCTTGGTCACATTCATACATATATATACAATATTTACATACTGCCCTTGGGAACTCCGAATTAAACCCCCACGCCCACAAGTGGGCGTCGGGGCCCAAAGCTAGGAGATCCCAGCGCCTCTCAGTCAGTCGCGTCACCGGTCTAATAAGCCAGTGGAGACTGAGAGAGGGCGCTAGAGCCACAGACTCTCAGGCATGAGTGGAGAAGCTGGCCATTGCCAACACTCAGCATTGCTTAGTTATAAGAGATCTCTAGGCCACTGCCGTTTCAACCTACGAGGAGGGTTATAGGGATGGCTGGAGCTAGATAGGGATTGGGATAAAGGATTAGGAAGGTGAGTTAGCCTCTGGTGGAAGTTTAGGAATTTAGATGGGATTAGATCGAGGACAAATGGGATATTCAGATCATTGTGTAAGGTCTTGTTTGTAACATAATAGGGAGCATTGACTATTGTTCTAAGGACTTTGGACTGAAAGGATTGGATACGCCTGATGTTCGAAAATTTAGTTGTCCCCCACAGTTCGAGTCCGTAGGTCCATATCGGTTTTAGAATCGTCTTGTAAATGAGTAGTTTATTAGCAATAGAAAGTTTTGATGTTCTGTTTAGTAGTCTATATAGTTGGCCGTATCGTCTGTTGAGTTCTTGTCGTTTAAGTCGAGTGTGTGGGTTCCACGTTAGTCTTTTGTCTAGTAAGAATCCCAGATACCGGACTGTGTCAGAGCAGGGAAGGGGTATGGAGTTAAAATTGACTTGTGGACAGGATCTGCGGCGAAGGGTAAAGGTGATGTGCTTACATTTGGATTCATTAATTTTGATACGCCAATTAGCGCACCAAAATTCAATCAAGGATAGATGTCTTTGTAGATAGGAAGATGCAATTTCGGGATCTGATTGGGTTGATAAAATGGCAGTATCGTCGGCAAAAGTTGCTAAGAAGGTATCAGGATCTGTAGGTATGTCAGCTGTAAATAGGAGATAGAGGACAGGACCTAGGACACTGCCTTGAGGTACACCAGCCTCGATCAGGTAACTATTGGAAAATTCTGAACCAGAGCGGACTCTGAAGGAACGGTTTGAAAGGTAGGATTGTAGGATTAGATATAAGGATTGGGGTAAATGGGTTTTTAGTTTGAAAAGCAAGCCATCGTGCCAGACCCGGTCGAATGCCTGAGCAACGTCCAGAAAGGCACCAGTGCAATATTGCTTGTTTTCAAGGGCAAAGGATATATGGTCAACCACTCGTAGGCCTTGATGTACAGTGGAGTGCTGTGAGCGGAATCCGAACTGGTGGAAAGGAATTTCAATTAACTGTAGGATACGCTTGAGAAGGATTTTTTCAAAGATTTTTGAAAGGATCGGAAGGAGACTAATAGGCCTATAGGATGAGGTGTCGTTGGGAGGTTTACCAGGTTTGGGAAAAAGGAGAATGATGGAGTGTTTCCACACCAAAGGAAAGTGGGTTGTACGGAGAATACTATTATAGAGGTAGGTAAGGAATATAATTGCTTTTTGGGGCAGTTGACGAAGGATCTTAGAATTGAGGAGGTCGTAGCCAGGAGCTTTTCGAGGTATTAGTTTCTTTATAAGGAATTTGACCTCAGAGGGGTTAATAGCTTTAGGGGGCGGAGAGAGAGGAATTGGAGAGGAGAGGAATTCCTTTACGTTAGCTGTATGGGCAGGATTGAGCTCGGGGTGTGGGATAAAAACTTTAGAAAGGTATTTGGCAAATTCTTCCGCTCTAGTCTCATCCGACGAAGCCCAGGATCCATCTTCACGTCGGATGGGATGGGAGATGAATTGATATTTAAGAACTTTTTTGGTTACTTTCCAGAGGGAATTGTCGCAGATAGATAGTGAAGAAAGATAGGAATTGTAGAATTGGGATCGAAAGGTATCTAATTTTTTTTTAGCTAATTTGGTGTAATAATTGTAGGATTTACGATCGTCTGGATGCCTGGTTCTTTGCCAGAGGGTTCTAGAGCGTCGTTTGGTATGGATTAGATCTAGGAGGTTTTGGGGTAAAGGATTCTTCTGGTAGTATTTTGGGGAAGGAGAAGGTGAAGATGCATTCCAGGCTGCTTGTTGGATGAGGGTAGTAAAGGAATCAACTGCATCATCAAGATCTTGTGGAGATTTGAGGGATACTCTGAGGTCTATTCCATCCGTTATTATTTCGCGGAAGAGGCTCCAATTAACTGGGCCTCTTAGGAGTGATGGTGGAGGGAGTTTGGGAATAGGAGATAATGAGAGAGTTAGGGTAAGAGGGCTATGATCGGAGGAAAGGTCATCGAGCCGGGAAACGGAATGATTTAAAGGTCCTAGCCCTTTGTGGATAAAATAATCGAGGAGGTCGGGGTTACGATGAGGATCAGTAGGCCAATAGGTAGGGGAATCGGGGGAGAGGATATTACAGTGAGTGGAATAGAGTGCAGACAGCAATGTTCGCCCGCGAGAATTTGTAGTTCTGGCTCCCCATTGCTGGTGTTTGGCATTTAAGTCCGCACCTATGAGGAAATGATGCCCTAAGGAATTAAGGAATAAATTAAATTGGATTTCGGAAATAGGTATTTTTGGAGGAGAGTATGCTGCAACTACTGTTATAGGAAAATGACGGGTTTGCATAATTACAGCAGTGGTTTGGAGGAAGTTATGGACTGGTAAGGGTAATAAATTATGGGAGAGGGAGCGATGGATGATGACAGCAGTGCCGGCATGAGCTGTTCCATCGGGATGGTCAGTTCGGTATATTTGGTAGTCTGGGATGTTGAATGATCGTTTGTTAGTTAGTCGTGTTTCAGTGATAAGAGCTACGTAAATACGTTTGTCGTGTAGTAATAAAGTTAGTTCATTAATATGATTTCGAACACCATTCGCATTCCAGAGGAGAATGGAAATGGAGTTGGGTGGAATCATTTAGGGCTTTTTCAAGGCAGGAATTAAATTTGATACTAGGTTTGTTAGGACTGATATCAGAGGCATAACTATTGATTTTATTTCTGAGATGAATGATGTCATTAAACTGGTGAGGTCTGTGACATTTGATGGAGGAGGGATAGGAGAAATTTGATGCTGGGGAAGTTTTTGAGAATTAAAATTTTGAGGTGGTTGAGATTCAGGTTCGGGATGTTTGAGTGTATGTTGAACCGGCGTGGCCTCACACTGAGTAGACTGGTGACCACCACCAAGTTGTTGGGCGAACGAAACTGTCGGGTCGACGAATTTTGATAGGTTTCTCCTCGGTCTAGTCTCCTCTTGGCGCTGGGGCTTCAGAAATCTTGACTTGAGATTCTTGTAAATCTCGCAGCCTTTGTAATTCGCCGGATGTCCCTTGTGGCACAGAGCGCAAACTGCTGGGATTATACGAGATTTATTGCACTGCTCAGACTTGTGCTGTTCACCACATTTAACACAGCGCGGTATGTGGTGGCAATACGTTTTCGTATGGCCGTATGCTTGACAATTGTGGCATTGTATAATGTCTCTTTTTACATATGGCTTTTCAATCTTTACTCTCGTGTAATAGAGTTTTTCCAGTTCATAAATTTTTTCTACTCCTGGAGACGGTTCTAAGTCCACAAAAAATAGAGGTAAAGGAATTTTACTCCTGTCACCTGATTCTTCTATATTATCTTTCATCACATTAGTTATCTGACGCACTTTGAACCCAAGAGACGTCAGTTCTTCCTTTATTTCCTCAGCTGGTGTAGAGGGGTGTAAATTTCTTATTACCACCCTTAATGCCCTCTCCTCTCTTAGCTGATACGTGTGAAAATCAGCTTTTGTTTCACTAAGATATTTTACTATTTTGCGGTACACATCAGCTGAATCGGGTGATATTTTTGTGTCATTGATACGCGTTAGACATGTGTAGCTTTTGCTATCAATGATTTTATTTAATTGGGTGCATAGGAGTTGAAAATTTCTTATATTTTTAACAAATATGGGAGGAGGGCGAGGATCTCTCGGTGTAGATTCTGATTCCATGACCTCTTTCTCGATATGGAGTACTTGGTAGGGGTTAGGAGTAAAAAAGGGAGATTCCTCAGTCATCCCTTGCGTTGAAGTCCCGGGTTGTGGTTCCTGTTCGTTAGAAGCAGCTGATGAGGGGGGCGTAGGGCGTTTGTTATTACGTCTTTGCCTTTGCTTGACTGGGGAAGCAGAAGAGCCAGCTGACCTGGAGCGTTTAATGCTTGCCTTTCCCGCCATGACTTGGTGATAGTATCTCATTGAAACATAAAAATAAAAAAAATAAAACAAAAAAAAATACGTCCGCGCGACCTTGACCTTGTCGTTTGGAGCGCGACGTGGCCCCTCCAGGGGTCAGTGGAAGACTGGCAAGCTGAGGAAGCTGAGTGGGGATCGCAATATGGCGAAAAAGATAAGGCTTCTCAGCTCTACTTCATACGACAACTAAGTAATCGTAAATATTACTACTTACAGTCAGTAGGATTAGTCCATTGTTGACAACGAATGTTGTTGCACAATCACTAATTGTTTATATGTAAATAAAAACAATTATTACACACTAAAAACTGTTCATAAAGAAGAGACGATATAACGACGTATGTTAATGAACTAGCGCAAGCGCAGAACTAGTTAAAGTTAGATACAGGTGTTTATTGAAATTTTCTGTCATAACGTACTATTTTTATTATGTTTTTAAAGATTAAAAATTCAAAATCAAAGAGCTGAAGGCTCAATATTGAACTGAAAAAGGTTCTAAACTTTGATTACTTAACGACTATATAATGATGCGATAAACTCGTGTAATACGAAATAATTACGATGTAGTGTATCATTATTCACGGCTATATTATTGATAATACCTTAGCAAGAGATAACACTAGTTAGTTGTTTTTTCGATAGAATTAACGATATCATTGTTTATTTCTTTCGGAAGGATTAGAGATTGTCCAACTAGGTGAGGTAGAAGACCGAAGCCGGCCTAGACGAACTCTTCCGAAAACATCGCGAAATAGTAATTCTAAAGCAGGATTGTTAATGATGAGTAAATAATACATAGAAAAGGTAAAAAATGGTCTAAGAAGTTGAGAAAACAATTAAAACGGTTGAAAAAATATATAAAAAAATTATATTCGCCTACCGAAATAGGTACAAGTTTTATATTATTATATATTTATACTTTCTGCAATTATTAGAACAAAGTTGATATTTACGTCTTAAATTTATCTTGTTTACGATTAAATCTTTTTACTATACTAAGAGATAAAACGTACAAGATCCGCAATATATTTATATATATACTTAAGAGGGTAATGGTTCAAAGTCTCAGAGCTTAAGGAATATTTATACTTTAAGCAATTATCAGTACAAAGTTGATATTGACGTCTTAAATTTATCTTTTTTTACGATTAAATCTTTAGGGATTTACTATACTAAGACATGAAACGTACAAGGTCCGCATTATATTTATATATATACTTAAGAGGATAATGCTTCAAAGTCTCAGAGCTTAAGGAATCTTTTATCGCTACTTAAAATGTAGGATTAATGACCAAAGTTCACAGCTGTATAGGATTAAAATTCATTACACATAGGAAGATAATAGACCGTAGTCCAAGAGCTTAAGGAACCTTTTATCGCTATTTAAATATTAGGATTAAGGATCAAAGTTCAAAGCTGTACAGGATTAAGAAGTCGTATAACGATGTTTATATTAAAGGCATTAAGAAGGTTCAAAGTCCATGTTTACGTTTAAGCTTAAGGAACTTTTTATCACTACTTAAAATGTAGGATTAAAGATCAAAGTTCAAAGCTGTATAGGATTAAGAAGCCCTATAACGATGTTTATATTAAAGGCATTAAGAAGGTTCAAAGTCCATGTTTCCGTTTCACATACCTGCATGCTTCAACATGATTCAAACCTGTTTGTACTTTCGCTAACCTGTTTTTACATGATTCGACATGTCGGTGCATGCTCGAACAGGTTTACATTATTTAAATGGTGACGTCATAAAAACAAAAGGGCGTCCGGGTAGACTCATGCTTTATAAATACTAAACACGCCCAAACCGTAGGGAAAAGAAGATGGACGCCGGGTAGACTCATGCTTTATAAAGACTAAATTAGCCCAAAACGTAGGGAAAAGAAAATGGACGCCGGGTAGACTCATGCTTTATAAACTCTCAAGTTAGGCACTCTCATTGGTTAACTATTGAAGGAGTGGGGGGGGGGATCAAAATGTAAACAATGAGAAGGTTATGTAACAGTAAGGGAGGTTTCAATAAATGTAAACAATAGTAAGGTTATGTCACTGTTTGAAAGGTTTTGTAAAAGCACACATTACAATTTGACCATCGGACCTAGCCGGGAGGAACTCTCAAGTTAGGCACTCTGATTGGTTAACTATTGAAGGAGTGGGGGAAGCACAATGGCGTCCGGGTAGACTCATGCTTTATAAATACTAAATTAGCCCAAAACGTAGGGAAAAGAAAATGGACGTCGGGTAGACTCATGCTTTGTAAACTGTGACGTCATAAAATAAAATGGCGGACGGGTAGACTCATGCTTTATAAAGACTAAATTAGCCCAAAACGTAGGGAAAAGAAAATGGACGCCGGGTAGACTCATGCTTTGTAAATTGTGACGTCATAAAAGAAAATGGCGGACGGGTAGACTCATGCTTTATAAATACTAAATTAGCCCAAAACGTAGGGAAAAGAAACTGGACGCCGGGTAGACTCATGCTTTATAAAGACTTAATACCCTCAAACAGGGGTCACGTGATCAAAAAGGGGCGTGGCCTACTGGTTTAGGTTAGGTTGATGAAGGGTCACGTGACTAAAAAGGGGCGTGGCTTAGTGGTTTAGGTTAGGTCGATGGCGCGAACCAGCGTGGTTAAGGTTAGGTCGTGGTGGAAATTCAAATTCAAATCTCCCGCCATAGGTCACGTGACCAAATGCTGGCATCTGATTGGCTGCGCAAAAAAGTGTGCCAGCTCCCGCAATTCTTATCTACTGAGAACGAACAAATGAGAATCTTTATCTATAATTTCATAATAACGAACAGATAAATTAACACACTTATAACAGATATACTACTTACAACCGATATGCCTATGAATTAGAGGAGGAGATTAAAAATTTGGTGCGGACAACACACGACTTACACTTACCTCCGTTGTTAAAATCGTTTATAGAATTTTCAAATACAGCTAGAGAAAAAATGAGTGAAACTAATAAAGAATTGATTAAATTAAATTTTTATAGAAACATTTGTTTATTAAGAAATCTATTATATTATTATGTAAAACAATCAGTTAGTTTTATCGGCTTTTCATCACTCTTTATTGACTTTTACAAGCTTGTGTGTAAGATTATATTTTATTCATCTACATTACTGCTCTTATTGAAAACAAAAAATTGCACTAAAAAATATTTTCGCTATTTTATCCTTTAGTTAGATATCGAATTCTTTCAAATTATATTTACCAGGTTTTTATCAATGAAAACAAGATGATATGGCTATTTTAATAGAATCAACAAAATTAAAGGTGGAGGAAGAAAATTTAATATATGGACATTTAAGCCCTGTCAGACTATTTCAATCAAAATGAAACCTATTTGATATAATGCCCATTAAATTTTACCTCGATATGGTGAGTTTATTTAAATACGTTACCGCCGTTTTTGAGAAAATCGTAAAAAGGTACAAAATGCATAGTATAAAGTGGCTCCTTAGGTTAGTCAATTTTGATGAAAAAGTTGCTGTAACATCTCGGGCGTATAGTTGCCTTAAATATGGAATTTCAGTTTCATACGACTTATCGTTTTTGCGCTAGACTTACCACACACGCAGACCTTTTCGGGATTTGGTTATTTGGACTCAGGAGACCCTAAAACGTGTATTGCCGTTAGGGATTGCAATCCGCAAAACCGGATTCGGTAATCCGGCGGATCCAGCATCATCATACGTTAACAAGATCCGGCAATAATATACCGGATCCGATTATAGCAATTTTTGGCGAAAAATAGTGCGGTTTAATAAAAAAAGTACATTAAATGCGTTACATTTGGTGTACATGTGTGGGAGTGTCGCCGAATCAGTTCAGCATCATTCGTTTGCCTTTGGCTAGACAAAACTGTGTTTATTGTTTTGTCGGAGCTTCGCCTAAATGTAAGTAAACAGATATTATTATCTTGGATGTACGCGAGCTATAGTACTCTATAAGTTGGCTGTACTGACTTACTCAAGTGTTAACCTTCTGAGTTATATAAAACTGCTTACAAATCTATTGAAATCTAGGAAGACTGAGCTACGGTACTGCTCACGTCTTCCCATACTTCACTTTCTCTGATAGCTCAATTGATTTATTAAGTTACTTTATAAAATCTTACATAATTATCCTTGCGAAATTAACTCAGATAGCAATTGAGATAAAAATCATTTTAAATTTTTTTAGAATACTAACAAATCAGTCTTATATTTATGATGGAAATCGTCATATTTTGATGAATATGTCTAATAAATGGCATAATTATCACAATAATGAGTTCGTATTAGAAGTATAAATCTTTAAATCATTCTACTGACAATATTTGTTTTTCAAATAGTATGTAAGTACTAATTACTTTAGTATATATTATCAAAAATCAATTTTGATTTTGGAAAAAGGGTGGTAGAAAACAAATAGTCTTTATTTTTAGCAAGTTACGTAAACTACAAACTTTAATTTTTTGCTCCATATCTAATCCTAACATAACTTTAATTTTATAAACTTCCTATTATGACTACAATTATACTCGAATAACCCGACGAAAAGTGAAAATCAACCAGATTTTGTCGAGTCGTCCGGATCCGGCCGGATTGAAAATGACGCCGGATTGCAATCGCTCATCGCCGTCGAAAACTGGAATTCGAAAATTTTCACGATTGCAGTACTTTCCGTTAATATATATTACATATGTGGGCCATTCTCAACGAAACGTACAAACGCTGTCTAAATGATTTCATTCGTAATGAAACTGGTAATTTTCCAACTTTGTTTTCTTTTCTGGTAGACATTTTTCTGCACTACTTGGTACACATCAATAAGTTCAAATCAATGAATTATTCCTTTATGAAAATTTTGAATAAATGTCCGAAAAATCATTGGCTCACCCTGACCAAATCAGACTTTGCCAACTTCAACGTGGTACCCAGTCAAGTTGCTGGAAAGATTTTACTGGTTTGGACCATTGCGTTCATACATACACTCTATTGTTTCAGAATACAGAATTGCAGGTTTAGAAAACGGTTATATCCGTGTCAAATAAGTAAAACTGAAATGTCCAAGAGATTTTGCGTCATTGTCGCACCTCAAACGGTTTTTGGCGCCGTGATTCCCCTTTAAGCCATAAAAAGGCGGGAAAAAGCTCGCAAAAGCCGTTATACCTTCGGCAATCTGACCAAGAGGTTTATAACCACCTTCTGTATCTTTCACAGTGGCAGGGAGGGAAGAAGTACGCTAGTGAGTGAGAGTATTTTTATTGGCCGTCATTTGTCGCACCCCCTCTACCTCTGCTAGTTATTTTTAATTGATTACTTTTCTATTTTTCCTTGATAGGGTTCAGCTTACTGAGTAGATTGATGTACTTATTTATTTTGATACTTTGTTTTGGAGAGAAATCTTTTTAGAAAACCTTCGATTCGTCATTAACGCACCCGTCATTAGCGCACCACACAGAAGGTGCGCCAATGATGAAACGGTTGTTTGTTTTTTTTTCTTTGAACCTACTGCTCTGATATGTAGAAATATTCTTGTTCACACTTTATCGTACTCAAACGGGTGCTGATCGTATATAGAAGCAATTTTTTAAAAATTATTTAACAGATGGAAGAGTCGAGGACTATCTTAACCCTTTTAGAGGTTCAAAAACCATTGGAAGATCATTCCAAAAATCAATGGCTCACCGACTCATCATTGGCTCACCACTAAATCGTCATTAGCTCACTTTCTGATTCCTGGAATAATTTATTTTATTTAATTAATTATTAATGGAATTAATTATTTTGATAATTACACCGAATCAAGCTCTGCTGAGTGCTACATCAGATCAGATTTCATATATAGGGACACACACAAAAAAGGATTGTACGTTTTGCTAAGAATGGCCCATATAGGTTAGTGAAAGTAAAAAGGAGTTGGATTTGAGATATTTTTAGTTTATAGTCGATCAGATCAAGGAAGGTCCGCTGCTACTTCCTCATGCCTCACATGTCAATATTACCTACAAGATTCTTCACATTAGCCGATTGTCTTTGTCGTTTGGACAGTTGCATATCAATATTTTAAGAGAGGAAAAAATAGTTTATTCGCAATTCTTCTCTTAGACAAGTGTATTATTGGCTATATAAAATCTAATTTTGGATGAAAACATTCGATGAAGATAATATTATGTTTAAGATTAAAGAGGAATATCGACTTGGCGTATAAAGATGAAACTTAATAATCCAGAAGAGGCTCTAGCGGGCTCCTGAGTTGGCCGAGGTCCAGCACAGCCTCCTCTTTCCCTCTTTCCTATTATCTCTCTCCTCCCTGGCTAACATATTTATCGTCGTATCTTTCCTACTTCCTACTCCCTGCCCACCTTATCCTCTCGAGTGGTTACACGCCTAAAATCAGCTACCAGATATTAAATGTTCGATAAAATTTTAATAATTTTGATGTACATCATTAGATTATATTAATTTATAAAACTGTTAATGCTTTCTTTTTAAAATATGAAATTTTCAAGTTAATTTTAAAAGATTGAAAAAATGTTTAATGTTTAACATTAACATCATGATAGTGCACTAGTCAATACGAAAAGAAAGACTCTCAACTAACGAAAGAAAGTACTATACTCTATTCTATCTAAATCATCGAAATTAAAAATTAGACCTAAACTGAATACATATATACTACTCAAACCCACAGAGACATACACCTCACAATATTTATGACTAAGAAATACAGATTCACAAAAACTGCAATAATTTCAATAAAAATTTGAAGAATCATAGCGACAGCTTCCTTGTACAAAAACAAAACCCTACTTACATAAGGACTTACAACTAACAAAAGTTTACCAACATATATGAACTCTATTCTCGTTTTTAAAGTAAACTGCACGGACATGTCAAGAGACATGTTAATAGCTTAAATGTTACTTAAAATATCTTCGGATAATTAAAGGTCGAATATCCTGTATTGTCCTATGTATCACCCTGGTTAATGTTTGTATATATTTTATATTGTTAATTTTTAAATGATAATAAAATTAGAGGGTGAGAAAAAAAACAACTGAAATGTGTGTTAAAATAATGTTAAAGAGAAGCTTAATGAGAGACCTAAGGTTCAAAGGGAGAAAAATATCCTTAGCTAAGTCTTATTTCACAGGAAACGTAAAATGGAGGTCCCAGACCTGCATGTCAGATACTCGTTAAAAATCCTAGTCCCAATCAGACCTGAATAGGCAAAATTAGGACTCTATTAGCCACAGTGAGATAAAGTGACGTAAGATGAGTAAACAAACTACTTTTTTTTTATTAAATGTTAATAATATAAATGATAAAATTTTTGAAAATTCAATCTTTAGTTATACGAAAAAAAAAGAAAAAAAAGTAGAACCCAGAAAAAAAAGTTGTACCACAGATTATCAGATGTCAGCAGTACGGTCACACGACGTCGAACTGTAACCACCCTCCACGTTGTCCAAGATGTGGTATTAACCACATACATACATACATACATCCTCGGCGCTACAGCCCCGTTCGGGCCCTGGCCTCCAGAAGAAACCTTCCCCACTCTTCTCTATTCCTGGCCATCGTCCACCAGCCTAACGCTCCCAGCTGCACTGCATCCTTTCCAACCTGGTCCAACCATCTCATTCGGGGTCTCCCTCTCTTCCTTTTGCCTACCGGCGCATAGCTCATTATTCTCTTGGGGATACAATCATCTGCCATCCTTTGAACGTGGCCAGCCCAACGAAGCCTGCTTATCTTTATAAATCTCACCACTGGGACATCCTTATACTTTTCATAAAGCTCTCGATTGTGTCTTATTCTCCAAAGACCATTTTCGCATATAGGCCCATAAATCCTTCTCAGTATTCTTCGTTCGAAAACAGCAATCTTTTGTTCATCTGTTTTCCTTAACACCCAGGATTCACAGCCATAAGTCAGTATGGGCCTAATCAGGGTTTTGTAGAGCGTGGCCTTCGTTTCCTTATTAATTTCTTTAGTTTTAAATATTCTTAATAGACCATAATAACCCCTCGTAGCAGCTAAAATTCTCTTCTCTATTTCTTTGGAGGAATTATTTTCGGCATCTACAAACGACCCGAGGTATACAAATCCATGGTATTAATGGTATTAATGGTATTAACCACAAATGAGAAAATTGTACGAACGCAAGGGAAACACTAGCAACATGCCCCAACTGCCAAAGAGGACATCTAGCCAATTATCGTGGGTGCCGAGTACAGAAGGTCTTAAGGATTTAACGAACTTCACAAACAAACCACTCTGAACGTTCTCATCCTCCACCACCGAATTTGGAGGAATTTCCGGAGCTTCCTCAAGAAATATCAATCAAGCCACCATCTCAGAATAATGCTACACATATAGGGTTGTAGGTTCAGCTGAGAGCTCCGACTTGACAACAGGGTCCAACACTCCAGCAATTGGAGCCACAACTCCAGCCGTGAGGCTCCAGTGTGAAGAGAGAAATTTCTCTAGCTAACTAGAGCTATGAACCGTCCAAACGGTCACTAATCGAAAACCATAGGCTCATGAACACAACTTAAAAAGACTTCAATTATGTAAAAAAAATGCTGGACTCCATACCTTAAAAAGAACCTGACGAGAAGACGTGCTGCTAGCAACTTTCCTTCTTCATGCCTGATTTGTTTTATTTTCACGTTGTCACAATACTGCTGACAGGTACGAGTTATCAAAAAAAGTGTATATAATAACTTATTTATATATTTATCTAAATTTTAAATTATCTCTATGATAAGCGATTTTCCGAAATAAGAAGATAAATAGAAATCTGATCTCTAAAAACATTTAACTTTTCTTAAAGATAGAAATTGAGAATGACAGACCCTCCCGTCGGATGTCACATAAAGTGTGTCAGGCTGTCAAAGATGGAATCCGCCCCCAAGTTAGTTCGGAGGGAAGTGAGTTGACTTATTGACAGATAAAGCAACCCTACCCTCACATTTATATAGTGCTCTCAGGATGTCTTCTGCTTCTATTTAATTAAGGATTTCTCAAGAACTGTTATTAGATCGTAATTTTTAATTTACTTTCATCTAGATGAAAATAAAAGTTACTTCCACAAAGTTAGAAGTACTAATAATACTGACCATACCCTTAATATTATTTCCAATTACGTAATATTAAAATAAATTGTTAAAGAATTAATTACATTGGGTTTCATTAGAATTTATTACATATCTACTATATTATTATCTACTAAAATCACTTAGTTTTATCGACTTTAGATCACTCTCCATTAAGTTTTATAATTATGTGTTTAAAGATAATATTTTTAGTAGTATTTAATATTTATCAATATTACTCTTTCTATGTTGAAAGACACACATATTTTTGGAAAAATAGTTTTGTATTTTCTTCGTTTTCTGGATATCGAATTCGTCCACCTTATATATATATATATATATATATATATATATATATAGTTAACGAACGCCGCTATACAGGTATTAAAGAAAAGGGAATCGATAAACACACTGATCTAGACTCAGAACAGAACTAACTTTATTGTATCTTAATACAAACAAATAGTACGTTGTTTACTAGGAATAGTATTAAGCCTAATACAGTCGTACTCGGGATCTTAACTCCCCCTTGCCAGTTTACGAACATACCTTCGTAAACTCTTAGGAAGGACCTTGAAACGATAGATTACTTACATAAAGAGAAAAAAAAACTCTAGTATACAACGAAAAAGGAAAAGTGCTATTACAAAAACACAGTACAAGTAAAACAAAAAAAAAGAAAAAAAAAAGAAAATTCACTTAAACACTTTTTGCACGGCACTGGTTTTTGAACAAAAATGAAAGAAAAATCTTCTATGGCAACCTCCAGCGCGCTACCGCTGATTCACAGCTCCTATCGGGAGCTTCAGTTGCTCTAGGTGAACATTCCGCCGCTTTTTGGGCTCGCTGAGGCTCTCGATGGTGACAACATTGTGCTCACGAATGCCAATCACCCTGTATGCCTTTCGTACCTCTCCAGCTCTTCCCAAACGATTGACCCTTTCGGTTATAATACCTTCAACCCCAATCTGAACGGCGCCCAATTAGGTCCTGACGTACGTTTTCTCTGGCCAACCTTCTGTCTTTCCCTTTCATTCTTCCCGAACTTTCCCATCGTTGGCCAAAGCCAGCTTGTTCACCCACGTCTTCGAAAGCCTCTCCAATGCGTACTGCGCTATCCTACCTTTCACGAGTCGAAAAGATCCGAACGAGAGAACCGGATACTGGTGTGAATAGTGGTTATATGCGCAACGCTTGCCATCCTGCGTCCGGCTCCAGGCCGCGTCATACCGTGGTACAATTCCTAGATGGTCGCTGAGCGTGCTGGGACGTTCAATCCCCCTCTGCTCTTCGGGTGTCCGGGGGTATTGAGGTGCCAATTGACCCCTATGGACTGCATTTCCGAACGGATCGAAGCGTTATCGAATTCTCTGCCACCATCCGAAGCTATGCGATCGGGTATACCATAAAATTGGAACCAAGTCCGTAACGCCCCTAATACCGCTCCTGAGGAGCGTTCCTGGACCAGGTAAGCCATCGCTGCCTTACTAAATAGGTCCAAAACTGTTACCCACTTATAACCTCTCCAAGTAAAGGTGTCTATTTGGAGATCCGAAAGCGTCGATACTGGAGTGGATGTTTCTTGTTGTAAGGTCTTCGGAGGATGCCTGTCATACTTTGTTTTTAAACAGACAGCACAATTCCCAATAATGTCTGCGATGGTCTGGCGCATACCCCACCAGAAATACTTGCGCTTCAGGGCTTGCAACGTTTCATGTATTCCCCGGTGGTTGGTCTTACCCTGGTGGTACGCTAACGTCACCTCTCGCTGGCTATCTTCGTCCTTCAGCGTCTCCACTTGCAGAGTACAGCGTAAAAATGTCCGATCATTGCCAATTCGTTCATTCCGCCACAGGCGCTTAATCTTGTCCCAGACAACTGCATTTCCCACATAAAGATGGTGGATTTTTCTTGGTTTCGATGCGTTATTGAGCATCCGACAAATCAGGTCTTCCTTAATCCCGGGTTGCGACCAGATTGTAGTAATGGTACATCGACCGTGCCGCTCGCACTCCACCTTTGTCGGTCCTGAAGTCTTGGTTTTCCAAATGATTTGCCGCCGCTTATCGTTGACGATTGCTTCAAGTTCTACCATCTCATCAGGGCGATCATCCATGGAGCTATCCTCTTCTTGGGTTTCCTCATCAGTCGGTATCCCACATTCCACTTCTCTCTCTGATGTCCGTGCAGGTGAGAGTTCAGTAGCATGCCATGATGTTTCCCCTTGTTCTTCCTCAACCGCGTTAACCATTATTGCCCGGGAGAGCCAATCAGCCACAACATTCTCCTTGCCCGGTTTGTAAAGAATTTCAATATTATACTGGCTCAAGAACTCCTTCCATCTGGTGATCCGAGCGGACGATTCTTTTATTTTTCCCACCCATTGGAGAGGTCGGTGGTCCGTAAGGATCCGGAATCGTCTCCCATAGACATACGGCCTAAAATGATCGATGGCCCACACGATCCCAAGGAGCTCCCTCTCTAAAGCGCTGTAACGTGATTCGGAATCGGTAAGGCGCCGACTAGCATATGCCACTGGTCTATCACCTCCTGCCCCATCTTGCGACAATACTGCCCCCAACGCATATTCACTTGCATCCGTCGTGATAGTGAATTGCCTCGAGAAATCAGGGAACGCCAGAACAGGTTCCTCTTGCAGACGCGACATGCACCGTTGAATGTTGGATTCCATTTCAGGCGTCAATATCACTTTCTTACCTTTCTTAAGTAAATCATTTAGGGGTACAAGATATTCCGCCATCTCCGGCACAAATCGCCTGTAGTAATTTAATGAGCCTAACAATCGCCGGATTCCTCTAACGTCTCTTGGAATAGCCATTCTCTGAAGCGCTTCCACCTTACTTTTGTCTGGTTTTACCCCTTTCTGGGAGATGGTGTGCCCCAAAAAATTAATTTCCTTCATACCCAGTATCGATTTCTCCCTTGACAACTTTAACCCAAACTCGCGCACCCGTTCAAATACGCTTCGCAGATGTGCTTGGTGCAACTCTTCGGACTTGCTAAAGACCAGAAGATCGTCCATATACACCTGGCAAAACGATTCGCTGATACCCCTGAGGAACGCATCCATGAGCCTTTGGAACGTGATAGGTGCATTCTTTAACCCAAACGGCATCCTTGTAAATTCGTAATGACCTCTTTCAAAAGTGAAAGCCGTCTTGTGCTGGTCCCTGGGATGCATCCTAATCTGGTGATATCCAGCTTTAAGGTATAGTGTGCTGAACACTGTTGCTCCACTCAGCCTATCCAAGATGTCGTCGAACCTAGGGATGGGGTAACGCTCATCGACTGTATTTTCGTTGAGCTTTCTGTAGTCGATAACCAATCTATATTTTTCTTCACCAGGCGCACTTTTCTTTTTTACCGCCCACAGAGGACTATTATATGGAGATGTACTATTTACGATAATACCCTGTTTTTTTAGGTGTTCTATCTCCTCCCTAATGTGTCCCCGTAACGCGTGAGGGTATCTTCTCTCTTTCACATACGTTACAATGTCCCGTTTCAGAGGTATTTCATGGACAGTCCCTCCCGTAACTCCCAATATATCGCCTTCCCTGAAGAATATATTATCATATTCATCCCTCAAACCCTTCCTCCAATCTACCGTACGATCAATCGCTCCTATTCTTTCGATGTCACCCTCTAAGAACTTTTGGCAGTTATACTTTTTCTTCCCGATCCTAACTGACCACCGTCCTTTCTCGATAATAAAACGCGCTCCTACCTTCCCTAAAAGATCGCAACCTATAATACCTTTGTATTCTCGAGGCATCTTTTCCACGATGTGTATAGGTAAACGGCCCCTTTTCATGACCCACCTATCCAATTTCATTAAAGTTTCCCCCACTACTTCGCAAGGGCCACCCAGAGTGATTAGTTTGCAAGCACATACCTGTACCTGAAGTGTCGCCTTGCCGCCACACAGCTGCTCCGCCGTCTCTCGACTCAGGATCGTGCAGGAGCTCCCTGTGTCCACCAGGCACCTCACTCCAGCGACTCCGATGATGGGCAGACCGCCGTACTTACTCCTCACGCTGCAGTTGACCAAGGTGCGGTCGCCCCACTCCTGCCACTCTCCTCAGGCCGCAACGCGTTCTCTTCTTCCTGTCGCCGCTCGCCGTTGTCCGCACCTCCGGGTTTTCCCTCCTCCTTCGCCTCCGCTGGTCCCTGATCTCTCCTCCTCACACTCAGTCTCAGACGACCCCGACGTTCCTGCTGACTCAGATATCGCTCTGCTTCTTGGCCGTACTCTGTGGGCATTTACTTCCATTGGTTCACCTCTTGATGACTCCAGACGTCTAAAAATGTAAGGGCATTGGCGGGCAATATGCCCCTCTACACCGCATTCGTAACACTTCGTACGAGGACATTGCGCCACCAGGTGTCCAGGTTTTCCACAGCCGTGGCACCGCCGCTCTTCTCTTCTTTCGCTAAATTTCGGTTTTCGAGAACCAAATCTCCTCCTTTCATTCGTTGATCTCTCCCTACCATCTCTTTTTCTCCAAGCCGGACGAACAAGTCTAGTTTTCCGATACGTTACTCCACTCCAGCCCTGATCTTCTACTTCCATTCGCGCCTCTTCTTCCCGGGCACTAGCGTCGATCATTTCTTGGGCCCACTCGACAAATGTGCGGTCTTTTGGCATTCCATCCTTTTTCCCAGTTTCTCGGGCTAATTGAACCATCAAGATGGTTGACAGAAATCCCATCCTTGCTTCAACACCTGGTGCATCTATCACTTCCCTCATCTTCTCGGTAATTTTATTGAAACGAGCTAGGAGCTCCCCAGCGTACTGCCCATTACTCTGACGTGGCCGCCTCGTCTCCCTGAACATCGGGAATATATCTTCTTCTGTCGTCCATCTTCCGCCGCCGTAAGCTTTCTTCAATCGCTCATTTATCACCGGCCATGGGGTGTCTTCATCAGCTTGAATGATGTTAAGGACGCTCCTTTTAACTCGGCACACCAGATCAGCTTTAATTGATTCAGCGTCCCCAGCTTCGAGTAAGCGCTCAGCCGTCTTTACCTCTATTCGAGCCATCAGGCGATCCCCTCCTTTCAGGAAATGATTAAGTTCACCAACTTCCCCGTTGAATCTCTCCAGCTCGGAGATGGCTTTTCTTAAATCCTGGGCGGTGGCCGCCCGAACCTTCATCCATGCCAAGGTGTTGGCGTGGGCCTCTGCCAGCGTATCTCGCGGCAATGGAGGAATTTCAGGTTCCGCCGGCAAAGTCAATACCGGTGGTCTTATGAATCCAGCTTCTGCCATCTTGAAGTTACGGAAGCTTCACGAAAATACTATAAATATAATTTCAAATAATTGCGAAAACAATTTAAATTAATCGCAAAAATAATTTAAAATAATAGCGAAAATAATTTACAATAATAGCGAAAATAATTTAAAATAATAGCGAAAATAATTTAAAATAATTTAAAATAATAGCGAAAATAATTTAAAAAAATAATTAGTAACGAAGTAAATAAAGCTAAAATATAACGGCCACTAATCACGTGATCACGGGTTTCGGCACCAGTTAACGAACGCCGCTATACAGGTATTAAAGAAAAGGGAATCGATAAACACACTGATCTAGACTCAGAACAGAACTAACTTTATTGTATCTTAATACAAACAAATAGTACGTTGTTTACTAGGAATAGTATTAAGCCTAATACAGTCGTACTCGGGATCTTAACTTATATATATATATATATATATATATATATATATATATATATATATATATATATATATATATATATATATATATATATATTATTCCGTTTTTTTTTCAGTGCTATTCATTCAAATCTACAAAATTAAAGGTATTACAGAGGAAGAAAATTTAAACTATCGGCATTTAAGCCCTGCCAGGATATTTCAATCAGAATGAAACTTATATGATATTAAAGCCCAATAAATTCTACATCGATATTAGGAATTTAATCAAAATCGTTATAACTATTTTTGAGAAAATCGTAAAAAGGTGCAAACTGCATGGTATAAAGTAGATCTTCCGGTCAGCCAATTTCGAAGAAAAAGTTGCTGTAACATCTCGGGTTTATAGTTGGTTGTGTTAAATACGAAATTTCAGTTTCGTACGACTTGTTTTTGCGGTAGACTTACACACAGACACACAGATCATAATGCGGAACGTGGTTATTTGGACTGACGGGATCCTAAAACGTAAACTCTACGTGGAGTAATGGCTACCATAACAGCGTTCGACGCCAAAAGTCGCTGGATAATTTAAGTACTTATATATTCGGTTAGAGGTCCTAGGTTTAGCACTTTTAGATTTTCGTACTGTTTCACGACCCACGGTCGTACAAGTATAGATCACCCTCAGCTGCCAGGTTTTTCCTCCAATTTTCGTGTACCCAGCTTTTTAGAGGCTGGGTGTACTTTAAGAGGGTGTCCATTCCACAGAGTCGCTACACGCCTGAAAAATTAATTATATTATTATCCTATCAATGGAAGAAATTGCACAATATTAGAGGTAGAATAGGCTCTAATAATATATCAGCCTATGAAACATAGGCTGATATATATTATTTATTTCACAAACGTTTATTATTATTTTTCATCACATCAACGTTTCGGGATCTTTCTTCTATCCGTAGGATTCTGGTTATTCATTAAGTAAGGCATTGTTTAAGATCTTCTTTCTCAAAATCAACGATCTGAAGCAATGCCCTACTTATAACTAATAATTTTTTTTGAACATGCTGAATGTTTTTTATTTATTTTGTAATAAGTAACTAAGTTATGAAAAAATAAACACTATTCGGTAATAAATAACAAGAGTCCTGCGGATAGGAGTGAGATTCTGAAACTTTGATGTTATAAAAAATAATAATACAATAAAATATAAATATATCAGCATAGTTTCTACCTCTGATCAGAATAAATAATTCCCCTAAAGCCTTCGAAATCGGTACCCACTACCTCTATTGTTAAAAAGTAGGGAAATTAATTTAAATATGAGCTATAAAATGTTAATGTCACACCTTATATGAAAAATCTATAATTGACTGAATTAGTAAGGAAATGTGATATTGTGAAGTGGACCGTGGTGTTAAAAGACCTCCTCGCAATTTTCCTTATCATAAAATTAGCATAGCTTGGCCATAAAGTGGGTAATATATCCCGCCCGGCCAGCTATTGCAATAAAAGTTATCGCGGATTAATGTCTATGACTTTTTTGTTGACAGTCTTTGTCATAGTCTTAATGTGGTTATTATGATTTACGGTTTTGTTTATCTTGTATTAAAGTTTATGTCAGACTTTATTCCTTCTTCATAAATTAGTTGAAATGATACTTAATATAAATTCAAATTTTACCATTGAATAAGTTTCCACTTTATTTTTAATTCAATAAAGTTTTCTACTACCGTCTAATTTATTTAACAATTTCTGAAAATTAAGTTAACGCAGAGGCATAAATTAAGTAAATAATCATGATTATGTAATTGGGGTATGTTTACGGATTTTTATGTTATACCCACTATTGGGTTGATGCAAAATTAATGCAGGTTTCCTCTATTGCAATATCTTAATTCCAATTGTGTAAACAAATCTAATCCTAACATTGATCATTATTATACCAAAACAATGTTTAGTAAAATCGTTTTGTTCAGTGTGTTCAAAGGTCTTGAATCGAAAATGTCAAAGTGCGATTTTCGTCAAATTTATTTTTACGAATTTAAATTAGGGCGCAGCGCTGCGCAAACGGCTCGTAATATTAATGAAGTGTGGGGTCAGGGGGCTATTAATGAGTGCACGGTGCAGCGTTGGTTCCAGAAGTTTCGCAGAGGAGATTTCGACCTCGAAGACAAGGAAGGTCGGGGCCGTCATCTTGCTCTGGACAACGACCAGCTGAGGTCAAAAGTGGAAGAAGACCCAACCAAAACCACACGAGAAATGGCGGCGGAACTCGGAACTCAAAAATTGCAACGTCTTTGCCCAGTATTGATGAATCGGAAGGGGCCGATCCTGCTCCACAATAACGCCAGACCACACGTTGCACAACCAACGCTTCGACGACTGCACGTGTTGGGCTACGAAGTTCTCCAACATCCGCCTTATTCACCTGACCTCTCTCCTACAGACTTCCACTTTTTCAGGCATCTGGACAACTTTTTGAGGGAGAAAAATTTTCAAAACCAGGACGACATTGAAAATTCTTTTCGTGATTTCAGTGAGTCCAGGGATTCGGATTTTTTTTCTGGTGGAATAAGAAAGCTTGTTGAACGTTGGCAAAAGTGCATATACCTACTAAAGTGCAAATACCTACTAAAAAAGTGCAAAAGTGCAATACCTACTAAAAACCTGCATTAATTTTGCATCAACCTAATAGTAACTGGCAACTTACCGAAATTTTTACCTGCTTCTCACGGTTGCAATTTATATGTAGTGTCATTTATGATTAAGAAAGCACTGTTGATCGATTTAGAGCTTATCACTTTGGGATCATCATCTCATCAGAGAAAAAGATATATTCTATTGAAGTTTACGACTTATTTTGTTGCATATTAACTTTTCTGAAATCTTGCGCTTTCCAAAGGTATATTAGTGTTACAACTGAACACATAAATACACATATAACTGGTAGTTCCATGTAACTCGGTTCTATGTATGGGATAATTAATAATTGATCACCAAATTTACAAAAATCATTTTTATTTATCATGATACCTCCATATATTGGAGATTTTTTGAAAACAATTGTATTCATTGAATTATGACAACTGATGAAAATAAAAACAGAAAAATAAACAGCAGCAAATCTGATCTACAATCTTTTGTGTTTAGTAATTTTATTGATATAGGTAATTCAATCGTGCTCACTTGAAGCGAATTGTAAACTTTTAGTAACGGTTTGTACTAAGTATATAATAATATTATTAGTAATAATAATAAATTCTTTATTTATTCTGGGACAAGTTCCTTCAGAATAATTTTACAGACAAATTAAAATGGAACTTCAGTATCTTAGAGTAAAAAATAAAATACTGGAAGAAATTAGTCCGGGTGGCGGTCATTAAATGAAACAACTAAATAGTTTCAACTATTTTATTGTTTGCCAACGTTTCGACCCCCTTTGTGGGTCATCATCAGGGCTAAAAAGATACAAAAGAATATCATTTCAATGACATTACATACAATATTATATAACTTATTTAGCTAGAGAACGTCGGTATTGAAAAAATAACAGAAGAACTGTATATGTAAAAAAAAAAAAAAATAAAAAAAAAAAAAAAACTTAATTAAAATACAATGACCATATTACAATAATGAAAGTGTTATACAGAAAAAATAAAAATGTTCACTAAACAAAATTTACACAGGTATCAATAATTTACATGAAATATGAAATATAAAAATATGAAGTAGAGTGGAGATACGTACCGCATGGTGGGAGAATGGAAACTAGGTACTGTTTGGTAGATGGGGGGTAGGTAGGATGGAAAATACGTAGGAAAAGGTGGAATGGAAAATACGTACTGATTTATGGACAGGGCCTGACAACAATGACTAAAATTCTTAATACTACCATACAAAGAATCAATGAAATTTAACTTATGATTATAATAATGATACAGGATAAAAAATTATGATTTAATTCTTGAAATATCACCTATATAATAGTAAGAACAGTGATGGAAGATGTATATGGAGAAAAACTGACTGTACCTCCCAACTTAATCATCCCTAATTCTGTTTTAGGTATCCAAAGATAACAGGGTGGAAAAAATAATAATGGAACATTGTAAAATACATTAATTGACAAATCTTACAGGTTGATAAAAAAATTAAATAAACATAAATACAAGTTGGAATAAATTGAATAGTGAAGACATTTAGAAAATTTTAAATACATAAACAAAACAAAATAAATACATATATAGAATTATATGGATACCTAAAACAGATTTAAAAATATTAATAAAAACCAACAAACAATAATAATGAAAAACAAGTAAGTTTAAAACGTACCGCCATGGGGTAAGTATCTACTATTACTGTTTTTCATTATTATTGTTTGTTGGTTTTTATTAATATTTTTAAATCTTTTTAGGTATCCATATAATTCTATATATGTATTTATTTTGTTTTGTTTATGTATTTAAAATTTTCTAAATGTCTTCACTATTCAATTTATTCCAACTTGTATTTATGTTTATTTAATTTTTTTATCAACCTGTAAGATTTGTCAATTAATGTATTTACAATGTTCCATTATTATTTTTTCCACCCTGTTATCTTTGGATACCTAAAACAGAATTAGGGATGATTAAGTTGGGAGGTACAGTCAGTTTTTCTCCATATACATCTTCCATCACTGTTCTTACTATTATATAGGTGATATTTCAAGAATTAAATCATAATTTTTTATCCTGTATCATTATTATAATCATAAGTTAAATTTCATTGATTCTTTGTATGGTAGTATTAAGAATTTTAGTCATTGTTGTCAGGCCCTGTCCATAAATCAGTACGTATTTTCCATTCCACCTTTTCCTACGTATTTTCCATCCTACCTACCCCCCATCTACCAAACAGTACCTAGTTTCCATTCTCCCACCATGCGGTACGTATCTCCACTCTACTTCATATTTTTATATTTCATATTTCATGTAAATTATTGATACCTGTGTAAATTTTGTTTAGTGAACATTTTTATTTTTTCTGTATAACACTTTCATTATTGTAATATGGTCATTGTATTTTAATTAAGTTTTTTTTTTTTTTTTTTTTTTTTTTTTTTTTTTTTTACATATACAGTTCTTCTGTTATTTTTTCAATACCGACGTTCTCTAGCTGAATAAGTTATATAATATTGTATGTAATGTCATTGAAATGATATTCTTTTGTATCTTTTTAGCCCTGATGATGACCCACAAAGGGGGTCGAAACGTTGGCAAACAATAAAATAGTTGAAACTATTTAGTTGTTTCATTTAATGACCGCCACCCGGACTAATTCCTTCCAGTAATTCTCAACGGTCAACTAATTACATCCACAATGAAAAAATAAAATAAATACAATAAAAAATAAACAAAAGAAATAACAAAGAAAATGAATAATAGTAATAAATTAACAGGTAGCTTCTAATAATAATAATTTAGAAAAACAAACTAGGCAAAAAATAAAATATTTACGTATTCATATATACAGGGCTAATTAAAATAAATACAATACTTATGAAAAGTGTAACATAAGAGACATAATACATAATAAGATATAATAAATAATTCTTTTTCTCTGCTCTATTTACTGATTTTTATTGAAATTCGCCTATTAATTAGGGTTATTTTGAGAATTGGATAGACAAAAAGTGTTTGTACAAACGGGATTTGAAGGCCGGAAGAGTATTGGAGTGACGGATATGCGAAGGAATAGAGTTCCATACGGACGAGGATCGGGTAAGGAAAGATCTGTCGAAAACTGCGGTTCGATGAGGCGTTATATACAGGTCCGAAGGTCGCGAACGAGTGTTGCAGGTGTGGACGGAGGATTTAAATGAAAATATATCTTAGATGTAAGATGGACGTTGAGATCGGAGAACTTGGTAAAGGAAGGATGCCAGGAAGTACTTAGAACGGTAGGAAGGACAAAGCCACTTTAACTCATCGTAGAATCGGGTTACAGAGGTGTCCCTGGATAACCCAAAGATGAAACGTATCAGGCAGTTAAATAATCGTTTTAGTTTAGCTTCAAGATCTCCAGAGACACCCCCAGACACCGCGCAACAGTAGTCAAAGTGGAGGAATATTAATGAGCAAACCAAGACAGTAGGGGTTTCAAATGGGAGAAGGTGACGGTGGTAATTAAGGAGTTTTAGGATGGTAATTGTGCGTAGGGAAAGTTTTATATATATAAAACTTTATAAAAACTAATGTTTATGGCGTTGTTTTATAAGGTTTTCAAATATGAATTATATTATTTTTGAAATCAAATACATTGATTACCATCGCTCTTGCATTACGAAATTTCAGTCTTATATAGAAGAATAAATTATTGAAATTATAAATATATAAATGTGGTATAGGTATTCCTTTGTACTTCACCTTGACAAATTCTGTACTTGCGAACCCTCATACAAGACTGAAACGATAAGAAACTGAGCGACGTTTTTGGCTACTCCGACACTTACTAAACGTTCTAATCTTCCACTTAATTACAAAAGGCTCATCTACATGACTATATTGACTACTAAACCATCAAATTCTTCTCTTATCCAATCCTTACAATCCGAAATCCTTTGTAAAATTCTCAATGCTCCTTAGTTTGTAACGAATAAAATGAAGACCTTAATGTTCCGTATGTTGCTGGCTTGGGCCGAACCAGATATTATTTCTTTCATGGACAAACTCCCTTCCACTCTAATCCCCTAGTTTCAATCCTTTCTTCCTCTTCGATTCCTGAAAATTCTCTGAAAAGAAGATGGCCTCGAGATCTTCTAGTTAAGAATATTTTTAGAGTGCTGCCGATGGGTAGCTTCTCTGTATGTATTGTACATGACTTTTTTCATTTTGCCTATTTACTAGATGTATTGTACAATACAGTTGTAAATATCAATAAATAATTTATTTATTTATTTGTAACATAAAGGCTTTTCAAAAATAGAGGTTATTTTAGCCCTAAACTAATAATGCAAATACAATATAATAAAAGTAATAATACATACATATATACTAATAATACATACATATATACTAATAATAATACATACATGATAAATAATAAAATACAATACAAACATTATACATAATATACGAAATAATACATACAATACGAAAATAATACATACAAATATACTAATCACATAATACATAATAAAATAAAATACATAATACACTAAAAAATACATAAATACAAACAATTATATAAGATAGCTACATATAAGAAAAGAATTATAAAAAAAAAAAAAAAATAAAAAAAAAAAAATAATAATAATAATAATATATATATATATATATATATATATATAATATTAAAAATAAAAAACAGGAACTTTTTTTTTTTAAATTTTGGAATATATTGATGTGTCTTTTAGATAATTCATCAGTTTGGTGGCTGACTCCTGGGTATTTTGTAATATTCTCCCAATATCATTATCCATACCAATCCCTCTTCGCTCGGCTTCGAAGGAAAAGCAATCCAACAGTATATGTGGTACTGTGAGGAGAACCCCACAGGAGGTACATTGAGGCGGTGATCCCCTCGCCATCAGGTAGCCGTGGGTCAGCCTTGTGTGGCCGATCCTCAGTCGAGCCAGTACCACTTCCTCCTTCCTGCACAGCCGTAGGTCTGCTCGGTTGGGTTTCACTGAAGGCTCGACTACTCTAAGTTTATTCTCCCTCATAAAAAACCATACTTTTTGCCAATGTTCTGTGGCCTTTTCTTTTATGAGGGCGATTACTTCCCGCGTTGACGCACCCGGAACAAACAGACCTTCTGTTACAGCTAATTTTGCTTTGGTGTCAGCTAGCTCGTTTCCTTTTATGCCACAGTGACCAGGTAACCATATAAATTCTATTCTACTACCAACCCTCTCCAATGCCTTTAATTGTGTTAATGTATCTACCACAAGTGGGTCCACAGAAAATGTATTTGTTAAAGCCTTAAGAGCCGACTTGGAATCTGTGCAGATAAATGCGTTCCCTGTGCTGCTAGTGTAATCATGCACCGCGCGATTTATTGCAAGCAACTCAGCGTGATATGATGAACAAAAAGGTGGTAACGAATACATTTTTACGCCCTCCGAGATTACAGCGGAGCCCACTCCATCTGTTGTTTTGGATCCATCCGTATAAATATAGGTCCACCCGCTATGTTTCCGCTGAAATTGTACAAATTGCAATTTCTGTTCTAATTGGCTGATTATATCTTTGCCCCTTTTGCAGTTCATACGGTGTGTTTTAGGTATTGAATGTAGCCACGGTTCTGATTGCAATAGTCGAAAGACCAGAGGCGTCGATAAGGAATGAAGGTCAAGTTTGGATCTGTGTACAAAGCATCTTTCTGGTAGTGAAAGTTTCAATTGGTTAATTTGTTGGTTCATTTCTGACTGGCCGAACAAATTATTTAATGGGTGATTTGGTCGAGATAGAACTTTAACGTAATACGCTAAGTCTAGAATCTGTCTCTGTATACTCAGAGGCATTACACCAGCTTCAACTTCAAGACTCGCGGTGGGACTTGAGCGGAAAGCGCCCGTGGCTATGCGAAGAGCTGTGTTTTGAACGGCTCAAGCATCTCTAGCGTTCTTTTGCTCGCGGAGCCGTATGCTGTACAAGCATATTCCAATTTGGGACGTATAAGAGTCAAATATAAATAAATAATTAAAAAAGAAAAGAAAGATATTCCTTGAATTAATTTAAATAAATTCTTTATTATTCTGGGAGAAGTCCCTTTAAGACATAACATATAAATTGGGCTTCAGAGTCTTAGAGCAATTAATTATTTATGAACATTATGACTAAAACTAATTAAACGAGTCTGGCCAGAGACGGCATTGAGGTAACATCTATCGTCCCACAGTTATCGTTTATCACGTAATTATTACTATTATTTCCTACATTTTTTTTTTTAAATACAATTCTACGTGTCGTTAAAAGAACTTAGTGTCACTTAACGTCACTTAAACGCACAAGAAATAGTACGGGAAAACGTTAAATTTGAAACTCACTGGACACCGTTAGTAGAGCGCAGTTAATCCATTAACTTCCAAAGGATTTTCAAGTCTGATAACAATTTACCGTGCGTAAACATCGCTACTGTTTGTAAACATTATATATATATATATCTAAATATATACACATATAGATATATATTTTTATTTTATTTTTTCTTCTCTCATAGCAAAATGGTTCAGTGCACTATCTGTGAGTGTGTGATTACAAGGGACGATAAAGGTAGTTTGGGTTGTAGCAAATGCCGCGTAATTTATCACGGTAAGTGCTGCAACCTAAGTGATAAGGAAATAGAACAAATTAAATCTCAAAAGAAAACCTGGTTCTGTAAAAAATGCGACCCGCCCAGGAGTCCAACTAAGATCGCCGAACCGTCGGCAGCGGATATTCTCGCTGCAGTGAATCTATTAAGAACTGAAGTTAACGATGAAATCAAATGTATTAAATCGTCTCTTGAAAAATATGGCGGGATGAGTTTTGAGCTGAATGACCGTCTCACGAAAATAGAAAAGCATCTTGAGGGTCAGGCTAAACATTTAGAAGAGGTCACAAGCGAAAATAAAATCCTCAAATCACGAATGAGCGAATTAGAGGTCCGCCTTAATAAGGCCGAACAGGATTACTCTGCAGGTCGGTCGAAATTCGTGGGATCCCAGTGCGCCCCGGGGAAACACCAGCGGCCCTAGTGACCAGTGTAGCCGCGGGTCTGGGGATTAAAATCTGTCCTGAGGATCTTGACGTTGTGGAGCGGCGCAGACCGAAGAAAGACGACCACCGGCCTCCTTCTGTCATCGCTCGGTTTGTAAGACAATCGATGCGGGACGAGCTAATAAGAAACAGGAAAGTTAAGAGAGACTTCTCGACGCGGGATATTGGGTGGCAAGAGAACGATACTCACCGGATTTATCTTAGCGAGGAAATGTCTCCTATGAATAAGCACCTTTATTGGCTCGCTAGACAAAAGAGATTGGAAAAAAAAATTAAATATGTATGGTTCGCCGCCGGCAGGGTGCGCTGCAGGAAGGAAGATGGACATCCTGTTATCTTTATTGATAAATCTCAAGATCTAGACGTCTTCGGATGACTCATAAACACTAGTCTACTTACGGTCTACATACTGGAAAAGGTCTCGGCTTCTAATAATCTTCTTTACGTCCTCTGGAATCTCAACTCAACTACTTTGTTTCTTATAAGTTTACTTCGTTTTTTGTTTTTTTACTTTGATAGATTTAATATTTTATGTTTTTTTTCGTTTAAATCGTTTCTCTCAAAAGTTATTTTGTATTTTTTCATTTACATTAATCAATTTATATCCAGTTTTAATTTATCATCTTGTGGCTCTAGCGTCTTCCCTTCACACTCTGTTTATTTCCCCACTTCCTTTCCTGTATGTCTAATGTCCTAATCAGCTGTCACGTTAACGCCCAGTCCTTACCTGCCCACTTTGATGAATTCTTCCAATATTTTACGAATAACTTCTACCACATCATCGCTGTCTCTGAAACCTGGTTAAAACCATACATCCCTTCCCACTCTGTGACTCTTCCCGATTATTCCCTAATTCGCCATGACCGGATTGGCCGGACTGGTGGAGGTGTGGGACTTAATGTCCACAACAGCCTTAAATCCCATGTATTGGAATTCTCTTCCCCTTCCGAATTTCCTCATATTGAATTCCTTTTCATTGAAATTTCCTACAAAGCCAATACTCTCCTTTATGCTGTGGTGTATCGTCCTCCTCTTGTACCTTTCGATCCGTCCTTTGAATCCTTCCTTTATAACTATATCCCCTTGTACAATAATATTATAATATGTGGTGATTTCAATACCAACTTCCTTTCTGATTCCAATGATAGACAATACCTGGATAACCTATTTTTCTCTCTTCACCTGTTCATCGTTCCATATGATCCAACTCATCACACTCATTATTCCGACACCTGGCTTGACCTACATATCATTGATTCTGCGCAAAACCTTCTTTCCTCTTCTCAATTGCCTGTTCCGTTCCTTTCATCTCATGATCTTATCCAAATCTCATACAATTTCCAAACTTCAGCGTTCCTTCCCAAAACAGCAACTTTCCGAAACCTAAATGACCTCACCCGAGAAAATATTTTACCCGATATTGAGTCCTTGGATTGGAATAAAATCTATGTCTGCTCGTCAATCGATTCAATGGTTGATATTCTCACCTCCAATCTCCTCAGTATCCTCGACAAACATGCCCCACTCAAAACCTGTACCTTCCGCCACCGTCCTGCTCCTTGGATGAGTCCAAAAATAAAAGACTTACAAAAGAGACGTGAGGCAGCCCGTAGACGCTTTAGGCGTACCAGACTGACAGACGACTATCAAGCGTTCAGGGCACTCCGCAATCTGACTCAGGCAACTATCAGACAAGCAAAATCTAACTACTTTTATACAACCCTCTCCTTTGCACCAGATTCCAAATCAAAATGGACACTCCTTCGCCAACTGTCTTTCGGCAAATCCTCTTCCTCGCCAGTTTTTCAAGTCTCACCCGATGAATTAAATTCTTACTTTTCTTCTTCCTCCTCTGATAATTCTTCACCACCTTCTTCCGAATTTTCCTCAATTCCATCATTTAATCCCGATAATTTTTATTTTTCTGATATTTCACCAACCGATCTTATTTCCTCAATTATGAAATCTCATACCAACTCCACAGGAATAGATGGAATACCTGTTAAATTACTAAAATTATGCCTTCCCGACATCCTGCCAGTTCTTCTCTTTATTTATAATTTTTCACTCCAAAATTCCACATTTCCTACCAATTGGAAAAAAGCAATAGTCCACCCTATCAATAAAATCCCTAACCCCACATCCCCTAGAGACTATCGCCCAATTTCCATCCTCTCTAACCTTTCCAAACCATTGGAAAAAATAGTTCAGTCCCAATTGTCTAACTTCCTCGAAACATCCAAACTTCTCGATCCTCTCCAATCTGGTTTTCGACCTGGCTTTTCCACACAATCCGCTCTCCTCAAAATCACCAGCGACATACATACCGCCATGGACGAAAAGAAACTGACAGCACTAATACTTCTAGACTTTTCTAAAGCCTTCGACTCCCTTGATCACCCTATCCTTTTTTCCAAATTACAGTCTTTATCTTTTTCCAACAGCACTATTCGCTGGTTTCAATCATTTCTCTCAAATAGGACTCAAGCTGTCACTATTCCTAACAATCCCCTGTCTTCCTTTCTTGCCCTTTCGGCAGGTGTGGCCCAGGGTTCAAGCATATCTCCTCTCCTTTTTAATATCTATATCAATGATCTTCCCAATTCCATCCATCACTGCTCCCACCATCTATACGCTGATGACTTTCAGATCTACCTATCCTTCTCTCCTTCCGAGTCAGTAGTAGCATTTGCCAAAATTCAGGAAGACTTGGATAGAATCTGTGCCTGGGCAACCCTCAATAAACTAAGGTTGAATGCTATGAAAACTCAAGCCATTGTTATAGGTTCCAGTTCCCTCCTTAGATCCAACAATAAATTTCCGAAACTAACCCTAAATCATTATCCAATCACCTACAGCTCCTCAATCAAAAACCTGGGTATTACCATTGACCAAACCCTTTCATGGAAACCCCATATTGCCCAAATTTCACGCAGAACAATAAGTACCCTCAAATACTTTCATGGTTCCCGTCATCTTCTTCCACTATCCATCCGTAACCTCCTTATTTCCTCACTTGTTTTCCCCCACTTTGACTATTGCTGCTTAGTATATGGTGGCCTCCCGAAAGTGCTTGAGGACAGGCTAAAACGAATTATGAACATATTTTTAAGATTTGTCCTCAACACTCCGAAGCGGTCTCATGTAACCCATTTATACAGCGAGTTAAAGTGGCTCCTCCCTCCAATTCGTAGACAATATTTCCTAGGATCATTCCTTTACCAAACCATTAACACCAAGCTCCCTCCTTATATCCACAGTCTTCTACAATTTAAATCGTCAATCCACTCCCTCGAAACAAGGTCCCGCCATTCTGACCTTTACATTCCTACCCATAGAACAACAACTTTTGATCATGCCTTTCTTGTCCGCTCTGCAAATCTCTGGAATTCCCTACCTACTCATATCCGCCATGCTTCATCTCTATCATCATTCAAGTCCCAACTGTTCCAATACCTCCTGTATTCCCAAACAGACGCTCAACAGCAATGAGGTTTTATATCAAAAATCAGATTTTGAATGTAAAAAGGAAATATTATTTATTGATCATACCCTATTTAATTTATTAATCTTTTTAAATTTAGTTTGTTCAGCAAAAGTATGCATCTGAAGAAGTTTATTTATTTTACTCTTTTGTTTTATTGTATAGATATATTCCTTTTTTTTTTCTTTTTTTTTTTAATTTTATTACTTCTTAGACCATTGTAAATAAGAATTAATCATGATCATTTGGTCTTTTGGCCAGACGTACTGTATACTTTAATTGTACATATTTGTTGTTCTTAAGGGACTATGTCCCAGAATAAAGATTATTTTCTATTTCTATTTCTATTTATAAAAACAGACATACGCAAATATGTAGAATATAAAATAAAATAGAGTCATTTACAATTTTGTTCTGACTGGATGGTCATGAGATGAATAAATAAGCCGGATTTGTATGTAGAAAGAGAGTTGGAGTGACGGATAGACAGAGGAATAGAATTTCACAGGATTGACGATCGGATAAGGAACGATATGTCAAAATGTGCAAATTGGTGGGCCGTTTTGTATAAATCTGAAGGCCTAGAGCGTGTACAGCGGGAATGGACAGATGATTTGAATTTTAAAAGGTCAAACATGTATGATGGACGGCGGGATTGGATAACTTGGTACAGGAATGATGCAAGGAAATACTTGCGACGATTATTCGTATGTATTACAATTTTTCACAATGGACAATAATAATATCGCTAAATGATCACATTCATACAATATTTACAATATAAATAAAAAGGAAAAACATAAAATGAAACCAACCTAAATAAACGTATACAATAACAAAATTTGTAGATAAAATAAATACAAATAAATGAAGTCAACAAATAAATAAACAAAACAGGTCACAGTCATACTTATGTACAATATTTACAATCAGCTAGAAAACCCCGGACAGGGCTTGTCCCCCCCACTTGTGGAAGGACAAGCAAAACCCAAAGGATCCCAGCTCCTCCCTCTCAGCCGCATCACTGGTGAGAGCCAGCGGAAGGTAAGTGAGACTGACCAGTGTCAGAACTCCAGCATACGTATTTACAAAATATCACGGAACCACTGCCGTTTCAACCTTCTAGGTAGGTTTCAACTATGGATGAGTGAAGCTGGATAAGGATCGTGCTAGAGGATTAGGATGATGAATGAGGTTCTGGTGGAATTTGGAAAATTTGGATGGAATTAGGTCTGAAATGAATGGAACATTAAGGTCGTGGTGCAAGGTATAGTTAGAGACATAATAAGGAGCATTTACTATTATTCGCAGAACTTTGGATTGGAAAGATTGAATGCGTTTGATGTTAGAGCGTTTAGCTGTCCCCCAAAGTTCAAGTCCGTAGGTCCAGATAGGTTTCAGTATTGTCTTATAAATTAATAATTTGTTGTCAACTGTAAGAACAAGCCTAATTTATATAATAGGTTTTCATGATAACGGCCATGTTATTTTCACTACGATATTTAATGTTTTATTGGATGATTGTACATAAAAGTTGTTCATGTCTTTTATTATTTTAATACGATTAGCGAAAATTGTAGGTGCCACTCAGAAGGTATAGATTAGATTTTCATATATTCAAATGCAGTTTTTACTATTCAGATTTATTTTTCTTAACCGTCATGATTTAACAAAAAATTTACAGAAAATATCATGAAGTTAATTAATAAATATTATGACTAAAATTCATGCGAAAGCTTTAAGAGATAACCAAATAAAAATAATGATCAATCTTTATAAAAACATTCCTATACCTTCTAATTGACTCCCTACTCTCTTTGTTAATTGCTTTTAATATAAATGATACCTAACCGTGGGTGTTTGTTTACAGAAATGTTTCGGTATATTTTGCAATATTATTTGTCTGAAAAAATGTATTTTTTAGTTACTATTCACTATCATTGATAGTTAGTTTAAAATATTGATTTTAATTCAGGTCGTTTATCAAATTATCTTTTTACTTACTAGTTTATTAAAAATAATAAATGTCAGAAATAATCTTGTTTATTCCTGTACAATAAACTTCTATTTTACTTACGATGTACAAGCTTTTTAAAAGGAACCACGTCAAAATAGAAAACATATTTTAATTCGTCTCTGTACGAAATAAATTGTAAAACACAATACTATATATATATATATATATATATATATATATATATATATATATATAATATATATATATATATATATATATATATATAAATTCAAAGCACTATTTATTTCCAAGGAAAAAAAAGGAAGAGAAACATGGCGGGTACTCACCCTGAATATATTATCGCATTAATATAAGATTACATGAAATGTCACGTTTATCAGATATAGTTATGAATATTTTTTAAGGACAAAACTAGAGAAACAAATAGCTACGGCTCATTATCATATTTCATAGAAGTTTACATTTTTTATCGTAAATGAGATAAAATGGTAAAGTATAGAGATATTCCACTTAATGTCTCTTTGACCCACATTTTTTAAGCTTTAAAATAGATAAAAGTTATAAACATTGAGACAATAGAGAAATAAATTTTTAAAAAATAGTTTTTGAGGTTTTATTTTTTTATATACCTTTTTTGATTTTTTGTAGTTAGCGCAATTTAACCAATTATTATCATCGCATTAAAATCTAGATTTTTTTTTTTAAACCATATTGAAATTTTAAGTTATGGAAGAAAATAATATACTGGGATTGGGAAAGAAATTAAAGTAAAAAATCACTTAATGCTCCTACAAAATTAGTACTTTCTTTGGAAAATTACATTACATAATTAAAAGTCAAACAAAACATGTAACATTCACAGACATGCCCACCATTTTTTTTTCGCCGACAACCAAATCCATCAAACTAATCAATACATTACTAAGGCTAACACTCGAATCCCAAAGGAGGACTTGGGGCCCACATTTCAAGATAAAAAGATTCTTTATAATGTCAAGATTCTCAATCAGGTACTGAAAGGACTACACTCTCTTCTGTCCAAATCATCAAAACTGAAAATTAGACCGATACTGAATACGTATACCTACCTACTTAAACCTATAGGGACTTAGGCCTCATATAATTATGGTTCAGTAAAAATGATTCACATACACAAACTCCAATCTTTTTAATCGAAAATATTATGACAGTTTCTTGTTACGTAAATTACAAAATCCTACATACGGATGACAAATAACAGTTGACCTACATATACGAACTCTGTTCGGGTTTTATTAGAAAATGCACGGACACGAAAATAAACGACATGTCAATAGCTGAAATGCCTGTTTGAAGAATGATGAAAAGAAGCTGGATGAGAGACCTTCTCTGCTAAATTGAAATTTAGGAAGGAGTGAAGTTGGGCATTTTCCTTCCCCTATGACTGTCATATCTGCTGCTAAGGTTTTCTCTAACATATTTGTTAGATAATTTGTGACGAGTGCGAATAAATAATCTTTAAAAAAAACTGTGTAATTAGTACTTTTCGAGAATTATTCAATATCTGAATCGTGTTTTAAATGAATCTAAGTGTTTTTTTAATTAAATCGGATTGCTGGTTTGTTTAAAAATGAAATAAGTCAAATATCAATTTTCTATTTATTTATATTTATCAACCTAGATACAAGGAAAAGCAATCAATAAATTTTTCCATTAATAATTTTTATTTATATATTCATCAATAATTTATTTACTAAAAATTATATTGCATTTTTTCCTAATCGAAACGATTCTAAAATATTTTTATAGTTAGAAAATAAAAATTAAGTTTTGAAAATATTAACTTACAGAGGATAATGATTAGTAACGTATTTAGGGACTTCACCAGAAGTTTAAGAAATAAAGAAGACTTGATGATTTACAATTCAATTTGAAAATGTTTTTTTACGTGTAGAAAGTTTGTCTGTTGTCAATACTCATACACCAGTCAATCAGAATAAGTAGAAGAAGTCATAAATAACGTTTTTGTTTATATTAGTTCATAGTAATAACTTTTCAAACATTTTTTTAGTTTACTTACCAATATGTCAAATATATAGTAAGGAAAAGTATTCCAATATAATAATAATAATAATAATAATATAATAAGCGTGTCAGATTGAACATAAGCATACATTGGTTCCTAATATTTTATTTTTATTTATTTATTTATAGTAATTTACAACTGTACTAAAGAATACAATAAGTAAATATGTAGAATGAATATAAAAAGTCATGAAAATGTCTTGAGAAAGAACCACCCAGTGGTAGCTCTTCACTAACTATTTAAACACAGTAGGTCCCGAGGCCACCTTCTTTTCAGTCGCCTTGGAGGATTATCAGGGATATCTGAGGAAGATAAATTACGGACAAGTGGGTTTGTATAGGCAGGGAGTTTAGAATGGAAAGAGGAGTATCTATCACGGGCTATGTCTGCAACAAATGGGATGTTTAGGTCATTATGGAGGAGTTGATTTGTGACAAAATAAGGAGCGTTCAGGATTTTGCGAAGGATTTTGGATTGTAAGGACTGGATGCGGGAGGAATTAGATGGTTTCGTAGAACCCCAAAGCTCGATTCCATATCTCCAAATAGGTCTGATATTTGTGATGTAGATGAGTCTTTTGTAATGTACTGGAAGTTTTGAACGTTTGTCTAGTAAGTGTTGTAGTAATCGATATCTTCGAGCAGTTTGTTGTCGTTTCAGTCTTGTGTAAGGATTCCAAGTAAGGCGCTTGTCAAGATGGAGACCTAGGTATCGGATTTTTTCTACAGAAGTAAGGGTAATGTTATTAAGGGATACTGGGGGGGCAGGAAGTCATCGGTTTGCGACGAAGGGTTAGGGTGATTTGGTGGGATTTGTTGGGATTTATTTTAATCCTCCAATTTTGACACCATTCTTCAATGGCTTTGATGTGGGACTGAAGGGTTTAGGATGCAGTAGTTGGATCATTATGGACGGATAAAACACACGTGTCATCAGCATAAGTGTTGAGGACAGTGCGAGGATGGAGTGGAATGTCAGCTGTATGAAGGGAGTAGAGGACAGGACCTAAGATACTACCTTGAGGTTCCTAATCTTAAAATGAATTAAAAATAAATGTTTTGTTAATGTTTCAACCAATTCTTTTACGGTTTTTATTAAGGTCCTATATGTTTGTATAGTTGTAGACATTTAAATTAATTTCCTAGAAAAAAATGGGCGTGATGAAACCTAAATATAATGTTCTGTGCGTTTTTGTGATGATTTTATAGGAATATCTAGATAAGTGAATGAATCATTTATTTTTATTTTTAACCTTGATGTATTTCGAATCTTTTCATTCTGACGAATGTTTTATTATTAATAGAATACAATACTTTAAATTATTAATCTACTTCATCAAGTCAAATTAATAATTAATTAGAATTATAGTATTAAGCAACGCTAAAGGGGGCTATAAGACCAAGAAGTAGTTTAAGAACTCTAGTTACAAGTTAACCCAAGCTTTCGAAGATCTGTCAAGTCTCGCCAAGTTCTCAACTTCGTTTTTCGGCGATGTGTCATCTCAACTTAGTCGTCCCACTTAAGTAGGAATATTTGCAAGTTATGCCCATTACGAGAATGGACTCTATTCCCAGGAAGTTTCCAGAAATATCAGAAAGAAATGTTTTGAAGAATCTTTAAAAAAATAAATAAAACATAGAAAATGGTTGGATCTTACAAAACATGTTGTAGAGATTAGGAACTGAGTTTTTGAATTTCTTTTTTACCACCTCTCACCGATGACCTTTATCCTATTTACTATGATTCTATTAAAATAACTCCACTTTTCAAAAAGCGTAGTTGATTCAAGATTAACATTTTTTGTAACTTCAACAACAATTTTTTATTTAGTAGAAGTACAATCTGTCTCAATTTGAACATCAATAATAGTAGTGAAAGAGAACAGTTATACGAGGCATGTTTTTTAAGTAAGTAACGTTTTGGATTTAAAAAAAAGACGTGCAAAGATATCGCAATAATTTTATTGCTACATGAAAGCCTGTACCTTAATCTACTTTTCTTCATGATCTCTATGAATTTTGAAGCACTTGTCATAACGCGGTAACAGTTTTTGAATACCCTCCTCAAAAAAATATGCCGACTGACTTGTTAACCATTGCATCACAAATGTTTTGACTTCGTTATCGTCTTGCGTGCAATCTAGAACAAAAGACGTGGCAAGTTGAGTAAGGGTATCGTTTTGCTGCATGACAATGCCCGTCCACATGTGCCTAATCGGACCAAAGATCTCATCAAACCATTTAAATAGGAAACTCTAGATCATCCTCCATACAGCCCTGATCTGGCGCCCAGCGACTACATTTGTTCCTGCACTTGAAGAAACACCTGGGCGGTCGGCGTCTTCAAGATTTTTTTGGATATTTTTGAAATATTTTTGAGGAGGGTATTAAAAACTGGTGCCGCGTTATGACAAGTGCCTCAAAATTCATGGAAATTATGTAGAAAAGTAGATTAAGGTACAGGCTTTCATGTAAAAATAAAATTATTGCGATATCTTTGCTTTTCTTTTTTTAATTCTAAAACGGTACTTACTTAAAAAAACATGCCTCGTATTAAGTTAATGTTTTAACATTTTTCAACACTTAACGACCGAATTGTTGCTAAAATTGCTTCATAAAAACTATTTCGTCGTAATTAAGTTAATAATTATCATTCATCTAAAAAGTAATTGAAGTTTAAATATATGAAAGAAAACAAAATGATGTGAATGAAAAAAATCTTAAGAAACACCAACCCTTAACATATATTTTTTAAAATTATTATTTATTGCTATATTAATTATAGTCCGAAGATATTAAACCTTTTTTTGGTTCCATCCCTACCACACCTTTGAAGGGTAAACGGGGGTTTCCCGGACCAGGGGGTGAGGGTGGGGGGACTAATGCCGACATAAAAGTCCCCTACGGTTCCGAGAGTTGAACTCGTAATTTTTGGTTTCAAGGTATTGGTCATCAGGTAGCTAGGCAACGCGTGTTTTAAGCAACGCGCGCTAACCATACATCATGATCTCAATATCTTATTTACTCTTTTGAAATTCTTTAAGTTTCACCAGCATCTAATTCATCATATATTGCTAGCTCCTATCACCGTCTGAGGTTGGGATAGCATCACCCACAAAAACGTAGTTAAAAGTTCCCGAAAAGAGAATGTATGTATATATATTACATATTTACTCATCTATCGTTTCTATTCATTTCATGATAACTTAACTTCATGATTTCTTTGATTTTATATTATTATTGTTTTTATATTATGAATACCTCAGCCACAATTTTTTTGTTCGAACCCTGGCTGTGACAAAATTATTAATTTGGTTATTTTATTGGTGTAGCGACTCCAGTATATGGAGACCATCCTAGAGCACACCGAGTCTATTTAAAGTGGGTACCCAAAATTACGTCTTTTAACCGTGAAACAATATGAATCTGTATATTTACTGAATGTAAGACTCTTCAGGGATGGTAGAGGGGAATTTAAAAAAAAAAATTATAACTTTCTTTTTATTGTATTTGTTTGTTTTGTTCATTGTTTATATCTCGTGTGAATAAGTTCCTACAGTCCTAATATACATTTCCCTGTGAGGGCGATCGCATTACCTTTTTTAATATATATTTTTTTAATCTTGTTGTTAAATATTGTTACTTTGTTTACTAAATAAACGGAGTTCGAATGATAGTAAAATGTATGCTATAGATTTATTTTTTTCTTTCTACCTTTTCACCTGAAGAAATCAATGTAGGAAATACTTCAAGATGAAGAAAAAAAAAACCACATAACTATCCTACGTTGAATTCATAAAAATTGCAGGGTAATGCCAAAGAATATAATTTTTTTTTTATAACGCCAATGACCCTCAAGGGTTGCGAAAAATAAATAAATGTAAACTTTAAAATTAATTTTTTAATGATTAAATTAATGCTGAAAGACTTGGTAAGTTATATTCGGTACAATATAAATTCCTTCGAACTTTATGCAGTCATACTATTTACAATTTCCTAACAAATATTTACTTTTCATCTAATTAATCAAAAAAATAATGTTAGGATAAGAGTCTTTGATCTCAGTAAACACATCCATTCGTTTGACGGAGGGGGACTGTAATCTACTTGTTAAAAAAAATAACAAAAGACGAAAAGGTTTCGGGTCGATGACTAAGCCAAGTTCCCAGGATTCCACGGCTTCACTTTATGGCACGTAACGGATTTTTTTCCGAAAACAAAAAGCTTTTACTTTTCCAGGAATATAAAAAAAAAAAAAAAGTTTCTCAAGAGTTGGCCCTTCCATCTCGCTGATTCTTCTTCCTTCAATAATAAGGTTTTACAATGCCGTGAGCGGATTAGGGAATCAGGCTTCCGACGTAAGATAACGCATATAATCCCTCTGCTGAACATAAACCATTAGAATATTCAGTCAAGGTCATAGAAAATGCATCACTCAATAAAGAAATTTTTTTCTTTAAAATTGTATATTATCGCTTGTTTAACAACAAAAAAATGCGTTCACAAAGCACTAATATATACAAAATTAAAGAAAAACACTTATAAATCAATGAAAAAAGTATAGAAATCTAAATTTTCTTTTTTTCAAACTTGTGACCATTGTTGATCTGTGACACCACGATTTTCCCTATTTTCCCTAAAGATTGGTTGGTTGTTATATTTTATTGGCACAAAACATCTCGGTCATCAGTGACAGACACTCATTTTTAGAAACTAATTTAAGGTTAAATAATGAACAATTGTTTTACTAAAAAAACAAATAACAACAAATAGTTGAAAACAATTAACTATTAGAATAATCACTAGTAAGAACACATGTAACAGCATTAGCAAAAAAAAAATATATATATATATATATATATATATATATATATATATATATATATATATATATATATATATATATATATATATATATATATATGTGTGTGTGTATATAAATAAATTTAAAAATTAATGAATTAATTTAGAAAATAAAATAATAATAATTATAATAATTTTAAAAATAATAGTAAAATACAATTTTCAAATCTGTTTGTAAAAGTCCATTCCCTTAAGAAAGAACATCAATTCGTCAATTCTATTTATATCGTTCCCCAAAGCAACCGCGACATTGAGTGGTATTCCCCTTTGGTTCAATTTCCCTGTGTAGAAAGGACATTCCTCGACAATGTGAGTAACTGTCAGGGCTCCCCCACAATGCTGACATCTTGGGGGCAAATCCTTAGATATTAAGTGCCCATGGGTTAACCTTGTATGTCTGATTCTCAGGCGGACCAGGACTACCTCCTCTCTGCGGTTGATGCGATTTGAGGTTTTCCAAGACTTTGGCTCTCTCTTAATCGCTTTCAGCTTGCTTGGATAGCTGTTTTTCCATGTTTCATCCCATTTTTTAAAAACATTTTCAATTAGAGGGCGCGCTAGTTCTGATGGTGTTAACAGTTATAATAGTTCCCCTAAAGATATTCAACTTCACAATGTTAATTAGGTTTTTTGTTACTTTTCATTTACTGTATTTATTTATTTTACTTTATGCTTTTTTTTTCTTTTGTACATAGATGTGTTTATGTACATATATTTATTTAAATGTCTTTCTTTACCTCTTTTATCTATGTAAATAATTAAATCTATTTAATGTTTTCTGGCCAGATGTGCTATTTTTGTTTGTGAATTTGTGTTATTCTTAAGGGACTAAGTCCCAGAATAAAAGTTTTTTTTCTATTCTATTTTCTATTCTAATTTATTCTGATAGCAAAACGCTTAAAATTCGACGTAATTAAAGAATTTTTACAAGGAGTAGTTAAACCTTTTTCACTTAGCTTATGTCATAATTAAGTAGAAAAACACAATAAATAATTAAAGTATAGGTAATTAATTTTCTATCTTTACAAATTTACAACCAATACAGTTGATCAGTTATTTAGTATTGTAGTGAATTCTGTTTATATCGACAATCATTTGAAATACCGTCCTATAACTAGTATTTTGATTTATTATTTCAATTATGAATCTTTGTAATACAAATACAATTTCAGTTCTTACATTTCGAGAAACGTAGAACCTAAATAATGAATAAAAAAACAACAAAAAAAAAACACCGCACAGTGAGGCCAAATGGCCAAAAAGCGGGAAAAAATTCAATATCTCGAAAACGGATCAGCATAAAAACCTGGGGCTGGTCTCATTCCACTCGGAATATAAAAATACATCATATTCAACGGTCATTATTGAAATTTTGAAGAATATGAAGTAACTAATGAGAAAATTAGAGCCTATTGGCAAGATAAAAATTTCAGAAATTTTCGAAATAGGTTGCACTAATGACAACCAGTTCAAGCAAGTATTTTGAGTGTATATTGAAATTAAATAATACTCACGAATTAAAATTCAAGGAAGTTTAAAAGACTGGAGAATTTCGTAAATAATTAAACTAGAGATTCAAAGTCAAAGCTTGCTCAAATTGAAAAGAACTTTTAATTTCAAATTCAAGGAAATTATATCAACAGTTGCTTAGCTGCATCACTTATTTCCAGATTCTTTCTTCTTTGCTTCGAGCCTCATGTTCGTTATGAAAGGATCTGAAGTCTCCAGAAGCTGGATTCGTCGCCTGGTATGTGGAAAACATATTCATTTTCCATCCACTCGCTGAATATTTTTCTGAACCTCGCCCGGTCCCGATTTACCTTGTTGTTTTTTAAAATTAAAATGAGGCAAAAACTCTTACTTAGAGCTGTCACCATTGTAGAAATGTTTTCCTCGTCAAGTTAAGGGTGATTTCGTCAAAGAAATACGTGGAAGTTTGTACCACCCCACAAGCACCTACACAAATCTCGGTATTTAATTTTTATATAGCTCATGGCTAGACAATGCAACTAGACTTTAGACGCAACTTAGACATTTAGCAACTCGATTGAACTCTAATTAAAAGTGTTTTCACGTGGGGACATGTATTATCTGAATCAATTGGGTAAACAAAATAGTACAACAAACAAAAGGGTACTCTAAAATCTTTTCTTTTCTTTGCGGTGTTATGATCGGATAGGCAGATAAAGGCAGATGATTTTTGTTCTAATCTTTATTTTAACACTTATATAGAAGCCGGAGCTTTTTTCTTTGCACTACCTTTTCAAAATGTTTACGGTAGTTCCTAACTTTGGTCTGGTTACATGATCAAAAATATTTGTTTGACCTATTCGTCTTATGTGCGACATATTTAAACATCCTAAAACAGGAATAAAACATTAGAATTATTTTACTACTTTTCCCAGTTATATAGCAAACTCTAAAAGTTAGGTGTAATTTAAGCAAAACTTCCACTATCTTGACTTTAAGCCTCAATAAATGGGGCTAAAAATTAGTCTGGATAAAATTTGTGCTATATCTAGATGCAGTAGCTAATTTAGAACAGAAACACGAGCCAGATGATCAAAATCAATTATTTAGAAAAATCGATTTTCCGTACTTGCACCACTGTGCGTCTTCCAAAACTACCGGACCATTTTTTTTTTTTAAATTTGGTTATATTTTTTTTTTTTTTTTTTTTGAATGGATGGATGTTCATATGTCTGTCAACAACAGAATTGGACAGGTAAGGCTAAAGTGGTACGGCCATGTAAGGCGAATGTCTACAGAGCGATGGCCGAATCGAGTTTTGGACTGGCAACCGCCAGGAAGAATTTAATTATTAAAACGATTAAATTTTACATCGGTATAGCGAGTTTAATCAAAATCGTCGGAACCTTTTTCGAAAAAATAGAAAAACGGTGCAAAATGCATGGTATAAAGTGGCTCTTCTGGTAAGCTCATTTTGATGAAAAAGAATTTAGTAACGGGCCTATAGTTGTCTTAAATATAAAACTATAGTTTCATAGGGCTTACCGTTTTCGCCCGGGAGTTGCCACACACACAGACCTTTTTGCGGGACTTGGTTATTTGGACTCAGGGGACCCTGAAATGCGTATTTCCGTTGAATACTAGAATTCGAAAATTTTCACGATCGCAATACTTCCCCTTACTATATATACTAAGTGAAAGTAATAATATATAACAATAAATTAAAAAAAAATCCGTGAGCACAACACATGATTTTTATTTACCTTTGTTTTTAATATCAATTTAAGCATCTTAAAATAAAGTTAAATTTTAAAAAAGTGAAAAAAACACGAATTCTTCTCATCAAACCCTGATGTAATTCTTAAACATCAGGGTTTGATGGGAACACATGTTTTAAATTAAATAATATAACAATAGAAATTATCATGTACAACAATCACTTTAGTTTATGATAAAAGTGGTTAACAGACGGGATTAGAAGGTCAGAAGAGTAAGGCATAGAACTCCATACGGACGAAGATCGGATTAGGAAAGATCTGTCGAAGTGGTTCGATGAGGCGAGAGAATGTTGCGAGAGTGGACGAAGGTTTTTAACTATGATATATCCGAAATTTACGATGGGCGGTGGGATTTGATTTATGATATAATAATCATATGCAATTTATTTCTTAGAATGATACATTACGAAACGAAAATCATTGTTTTTAATAGAAAAATTCAATTTTCAGTATTTCAAAATTAAACCGAATGAACTAATAAAGGATAGTAACAACAATAATTAGGTCCAGATTGAATCTTCAATCGTCATAATGGTTACGTTAACATTTCATTTACCCTTAGAAAACGTTGTTCTTGTGTAAACGAATATACCTCAAAACCAATTGTTAGTATTTGTAAGTAATAGCAAGAAGGATTTTTTTTTTTTTAATAAAAGTTTAATATTCCTGATTCATTTAAATAAATTAACTAAAACCAACTAAAGAAAGAAGTGGGGCGTAGAACAAGGCAGTAACTAAGTCAACTTTGGTAAATTCAATTAACATTTCCTGACTGAATTATATTTCTTAACAGTCTTATTTTTAACTGGAAATACCATGATCAATATTTCGTTATCTGACTTTGTATAATTATACTTATTCATTTTTACTGTAGTGAAGGAATGAAAAGTTTATTTACGTGTATTTGAATTTTTATGGTATTTTATTTTATTTTTTAATGCTTTTTTTAAACTTATTGTACGAAAATATTTGAAGAATTCATATTTCCTACTTCTTACACGCCTATTATAAATAAAATCTATTAGTATGGCTATGATATTATCAATGCTGGTAAAAATAAAATATACAGTATAATATCGATAATTATCATTTTTACGGATTTGATAACTAATTATGGAGATACTAAAATTATCTTAATTTAAAATAATCATAGGTAAAAAAAATATCAAGTATCTTCAATCATAAATACAATGTCAAATCCTTAAAATAAATTAGTTTATAATTCCGGAAGAGTAAATTTTTTTAAATATTTATTTATTGAAATTTACAACTGTAATTTATATAACAACAAGTAAATGTGCTTAAAAAAAAATCACATGAGACAGACTTGTAGAGGAACAACCCAACGGTAGAACTCCAGTAACTATTTTAAACTAGAAGGTCTCGAGGCCATCTTCTTTTCAGACACTTCAGAGGATTATTAGGAATCGAACAGGAAGCTAGGGTTAAAAATAGTTGGTTTGGGTGGGAATGGAGTTTTTCATAGAAGGATTGATATCTGTTTCGGTCTAAATCAACAACATATGGAACATTTAGGTCTTTATGGATGATTTTATTTGTGACAAAGTAAGGAGCGTTAAGGATTTTGGATTGTAATGATTGGATACGGAAAGAATTCGATGGTTTAGTAGAGCTCCAAAGCTCAAATCCGTAAGTCCATATAGGCCTTATGATGGTCATGTAGATGACCCTTTTGTAAGAAAAAAAAAATATAAAATAAAATAAAAACGTTTACAATTTTCTGAATAGTATATTTTATTAGATAATCAAAGAAAAATTATTATTAATAAGCAATACAAAGTAATAAATAAATGTTGCAAATAAAGCAAATCATACAAATATCAGATTTTAAATACAATCAACCGTCTTCGAAATCCTAAATCTGCTGGTGAGGGGTGAGATGTGTGTTGATTTCCAAGAGTTAATATTCACAACTTGTATCAAGCTATACAACTTTTGACCTGGGAATTGAAACTGTAATTTAGGTATGCTCGACAACCCTACTACTATTTTTCTATTTTATTCTCACGCCCCAGTTAAACTTCTAGAAGCTAGTCTTTTAGGAACGGTGTGTGTCTGTGGTTTAGAAAGCAGCTCGTACCGAGTTTGAAAAGTTTATTTCAACTTTTCCTCGGGTAAATATTAGTTATCAGCTGAACATTGAAACTTTCTATTGTCTTCATAGTAAATATGATTTTTATTTTCTATTGAAAATAAAGAAAAAAATCTTTTTTTTTTTTTTTTTTTGTATACATCTATACCATGTTATATGCAAAACGGTAGTAAAGGTTATTATTTTAAATTTTAATTTATTTACCTTGTATAAATGGTAAAAATATGGATTTCCAAATTTAATGCTTATGATATTTCCCTGAAGTGTGTTAGATCGTATTTTTTTTTTTTTTAAGTAAGTATGTAATGAAAAAAAAATTAATATTTAGATAGAAAAATACGTTTGGTCGACCGATTTGTCTGTTATTATATATAAAACTGACATAACAGCCTTTCAACGTTGAATGCACTTTAAATATTGGCTTCTAGTATCCATCGAAAATGCATCTTACAATAAATGTTTCAAAGAAATTATTTTATACAATATAGTGGATATAATTATTTGACCGTTGAGAATTACTAAAAGGAATTTGTCCGGGTGGCAGTCGGTGAATGAAATAATTGAGTAGTTTCAATAGTTTATTTTTAGCCAACGTTTCGACCCCGATTGTCTGGGGAACGAGTTTCCATTTGCCTACAACACGAGTTGGGGAGCCCATGGCTGAGTGGCTAGCGCGCAAGTCTCTCATGCTGAAGTTGTGAGTTCGAATCCCAGTCCCGACGGGGCTTTTATGAAAATGTAATTAAATGGGGAATCACTCACAGCCTCTCCCCCGGATATGTGAGACCCGTCAGCCAAATGATGGCCACTCACAAAATTAGGCGTAGGGAGTGATGAACCTACCCTAAAAATTGCATCAAGGAGATTACACAGCGAGGCCCAGGGTCTGCACGGCCTGTCGTGCCACTGATAAATAAATAAATAAATACAACACGCCCTGATGATGACCCACAATGGGGGTCGAAACGTTGGCAAAATATAAACTATTGAAACTACTCAATTGTTTCATTCACCGACCGCCACCCGGACAAATTTATTTTAGTATTTTATACAACATTAATAATATAGTATTACTTCACCTTACACTATGTTTTATGCATATGTATAATAAATTTATATAGATATATATAATAAATTTATATCTGAAATATTTAGATTAATTTTAGTTTCGTACGATATTTCGTTTTTGAACTAGATTTTTCACATACACACACACTTGATATTTTTTATTCTTTCATGCGAATCACTAGTTTTTTTATTTAATTAATATTCTTGTAAGGCAGTTATAAAGGAATCATAAAAAAATTGTAATCAGTTAATCTTTAGAAAACAGGAATTACCTGTTATCATATTCACAAATCTTACGAAATATTAAAACAAAACGATAACAACGAGAACCTACAACCAACTAAAAATATTTTTATTTCAAGCAAAAAAAAAAAAAAAAAACATAAAAATAATAGTTCATAATAATCTCTACAAGCTATGAAGGGTCTTGGGCACAGTACATATTAAAATTCGGAAGCGCTCTTACTAGACGAGCGGGCTTGCAAAAAGGTGTTAGGCCAAGAAGACTCTAAGCCGCAAGGTTTGTCCCCAATTGAAAGTACCCCCTTTATAGAGGCTAGATGTTTTACTGAAGCCTCCCAACATAGGGTTAAGCCACAGCTAAAATAAAATAACATATAATTATCTTGCCCGCCGTGTGCCGTATTTGCACTTCATTATGTTGTGTATATATTGAATTATATAAAATAATTTAAATTTTTATGACATTTTTAAAAAATCAAAAAAGTCGTGATATGAAACTTAAAGTTTTATTTTATCTAATTATTGGGTTGTTTCACATGAAATGTCCGTTTTTATAGTTTCTGAAATACATAAAGGATTTTGCAGCTCTCTGTTGTTTTCTTCCGAATGTTTACATATTTAAAGTAAACAGTTACTAATCCTCTACCTTTGTATTATAAACATTAGCTTCCCAATCAATTACCCACTTTTTAGAATACCTCCAAATATGAACATGGAAACACGCGCTTTTCGAGTAATGTTTTTGTACGAGTTTAAACTCGGCCATTCAGCAGTTCGCCGTTGGTTTGCTAAGTTTTCAGCTGGGGATACCGACTTGGAAAACTTGCCCCGAGGAAGACCTCCGTCCGTAATAGACAACGATGTCCTCAAACATACAGTAGAAGGAAACGTAGGGGTTTAACAGTTAGAGGACGCTCAGCACAACTAAATGTAAGTGCATCTACCGTTTCCAGACATTTAAAGTGCATTGGGAAAGTAAAAAAGCTCGATACATGGGTACCTCATGATCTCACTGAGCGGCAGCAAGACCCCATGTTTCAAAACTTACCGTGCAAAAATTGAAAGAACTGGGCTACGAAGTTCTTCCGCACCCACCATATTCTCCCGACTTGTCTCCAACAGATTACCACCTGTTCAGGAATTTAGACAACTTCGTCAAAGGAAATTTTTTTGAAAATGATGATCGAGTGAAAAGTGCGGTTTCAGCTTTTGTTTTACTTCAAAGCTCAGAGTTTTTCAGTTTGAGGATAAAAAAGTCGGTGTCACGTTGGGAAAAATGTGTAGAAAAAGAAGGTAAATACTTCGAATAAAATTATCTTGTTTTCATATCGTATTTTAATAAAAATCCTTTATCTTGAAAACGGACATTTCATGTGACACAATCCAATACAATATCGAACTAAGGTAAATAAGGACAAATGGATATGTCTGTGAATAATTAGTTACAGAGATATTGCTCTGATATTATCGAAAAAAATCTACATATTTTAATTTCAAAATGAGCTAATTAAATGATGATTATACCATTCAAAGCGAATTTACTACGAAACAAAATTAAAAAGAAAAATTATTATTATTATTTTTTTTTTTTTTTATGGACCTGCCATTTGTATCAAGAAAATTCAGATATCTAGGAATCAGCTTCATAGTTGCTTCACAGAGATAACCTCAGTTTCTCTCCCAAATAAAAAAAAATATGTTTTAATTAGTAATGAAGTATACATTGTGATTAATTAAAAACTATATTATTAAAATGAATTTTTTTTTCTTTATATTTTTATTTTTATTTATTGGTTGCTGTAAGTACGTATGTAGGGTTCTGTTGTTTACGTACCAAGGAGCTGTCGTTTTGAGTCTTAAAATTTTGGATTGAAATGATTGCAGTTTTTGTATGTGAGTCTATTAATTAAGCATATTTCTATACTTATATGATCAAGATATTCTTTTCGGTTTCTCTTTACTAACATTTAAATATTGGCAGTAAGATCATCATTATCTTGCTTCGTATGTTTAAATGTTTTCATGTAAACTAATGTTTTAATAATATTTACAAATTGGGGTTACCTGTAGCATGGTAGTTAGCGTAACAGTCAACTATGCTCAAGATGCTGGGTTCAAATCCGCCTGTCGCTCTAGGATTTTTTAATGAGAGTAAAAAATACTTGGTTATGCCGTCCTTCGAAGGGGACGTTAAAAGGTGGTCCCGAGCCTGTTCGATGTCAGGTACTCGTACTCGTTTGAGGTGGTTGTTTATTAATTAAGTTAGCAAATTAGGTCTTTCGAAATAAATTATTAAGTAAGGAGAGGTTTAGTAATGGAGGTGAATGTGATACGATAATTGATTGTTAGTGATTCGTGATTAATTTCGTTGATCGAAGCCCATTAATCATCATTCTGTTGAAGACGTGAGGATGAAAATTAAGCTGCAGTTAAAAAAGATTTATCTTCCGCGATTAGGTTTTTCGGTATTATCAGACGATTTTATTTTTTGTTGTAATAATTCATTCTTATGGTTTCTGCAAAGTCGTTTAAATGTGCGAGATGCCCCAACTTCATGTTGAAGGTGGTGCTTCTTGTTGAATAAGTAAAGCGGTGTAGTTTGATGAAAGTATTAAGTGCTGAATTTTCTCTCCCTTAGTATTCTCTGTAAAGATGAGGTAATGCGCCTGAAATATGCTTTGTGAGGAGATGAATTGTATTATACAAGTTCTGCTTTACTTTGATAACTTTTGTGTTATCCGCAGTATGCTAAGAAGATGTATTCATTCGTTTCTCTTTTTACTTTCACTTACTATATATAGTAAGGGGAAGTATTGCGATCGTGAAAATTTTCGAATTCCAGTTTTCAACGGAAATACACGTTTTAGGGTCCCCTGAGTCCAAATAACCAAGTCCCGCAAAAAGGTCTGTGTGTGTGTGGTAACTCCCGGGCGGAAACGGTAAGTCCTATGAAACTGAAATTTCATATTTAAGACAACTATATGCCCGCGACGTGACAAAACTTTTTTCATCTAAATGAGCCTACCAGAAGAGGCACTTTATACCATGCATTTTTCACCTTTTTTCGATTTTCTAAAAAACGGTTCCGACGATTTTGATTAAACTCGCTATATCGATGTAAAATTTAATGGGCTTTAATATCATGTAGGTTTTATTTAGATAAAAATGGTCTGACAGGGCTTAAATGCCGATATTTTAAATTGTCTTCCCCTAAAGTACCTTTAATTTTGTAGATTCAATAATAATAACTAGATTATCTTGTTAACGCTGATGAAAAACTGGTAAATATATAATTGAATAAATTCGATACCCAACTAAAGGAGAAAACAGAAAAAATATTTTTTTAATGCAATTTTTCGTTTTTGAACATAAGAGCAGTAATATACATGTATGATATACCGTTGGAAAGCTAAAGATTTTAGAAAAATTATCATCTCATACACAAGCTTTTAAAAGTTAATAGAGAGTGATGAAATGAACATAGAACTAACTGATTATTTTAGATAATAATATAATAGATTTTTGAATCAAACACATGTTTATATAGAAATTTAATTTGATTAATTCTTTAATAATTTCACGTATTTTTATCCCTAACTGTATTTGAAAATCCTTTCATTGATTTTAAAAATTGAGGTAAGTGAAAGTCGTGTGTTGCCCGCACCAGATTTTTTATTATTCTGTTTTAGCTACATCAGCCCATTCAGGACAAGCTTGATTCACAGATTTTTTATTTTTATGAGTTTGTTTGTCTGTTTATTAAATTAAAGTCACTTTTATGCTAATTAAGTTGATCAGGACAATGTTCAAAGTGTGAGTCCTAAATTTTTACTATCCAGGATTAAATAACATAGGGATCTTTAATGAGTACCTGACCTCTTATGGGCTACCATATTACATTCCTTCCGAAGGACGGCATGAACAAGGAACTTTAAATTACTTTGTAAATTCTTAGGGTCATCTGCAGGGTTTGAATTCGAGACCTTGGAAATACTAGGCTATTATGCTTGCCACTGGAACACTTCTGACCCCATTTTATAAATTTTAGTCAATTATTCTGAAAGGTATAATGTGGCTAGAACCTAGCTGTACAAAGATTGTTTGCGGAATATTCCCATTTTAAAGATGCTAACGTCAATTAATGGCTTATAGAATAAATTAAAATATTAAAGAATTATAATATAACAGAATAAAAAATCTGGTGCGGGCAACACACGACTTTCACTTACCTCCATTTTTGAAATCCATGGAAGGATTTTCTAATACAGTTCGAGATTAAAATACATGAAACCATTAAAGAAATAATAAAATTGAATTTATATAGAAAGAAACATGTGTTTTATTAAAGAATCTATTATATTATTATCTAAAATAATCAGATTTATCGACTTTTCATCACTCTTTATTAACTTTTACAAGTTTGTTCGTTAGATAATATTTATTCTAAAAGTTTTAGCTTTCCAACGGTATATTATACGTGTATATTACTGTTGCTATGTTCTAAATATAAAAATTGCATTAAAAAAATATGTTTTCAGTTTTCGCCTTAAGTTAGATATTGAATTTGTTCAACTTATATATTTATGTGTTTTTCATCAGTGGTAACAAGGTAATGTATTTATTTTTACAAAATCTACAAAATTAAAGGTACTTTACAGGAAAAAAAATATAAAATATCGGGATTTAAGCCCTGTCAGACCATTTAAATCAAAATGAAAACTACATGATATTAAAGCCCATTAAATTCTACATCGATATATCGATATAAAATCGTCGAAACCGTTTTTGAGAAAATCGAAAAAAAGGTGCAAAATGCATATTATAAAGTGGATCTTCTGGTAAGCTCATATTAATGAAAAAGGTTTTGCAACGTCTCGGGCGCATATCTGTCTTAAATATGAAATTTTAGTTTCATAGGACTTACCGTTTTTGCCCGGGAGTTACCACACACACACACACAGACCTTTTTGCGGGACTTGGTTATTTGGACTCAGGGGACCCTAAAACATGTATTTCCGTTGAAACTGGAATTCGAAAATTTTCACGATCGCAATACTTCCCCTTACTATATATAGTAAGTGAAAGTAAAAATAAGGATTCGTTGTTGTTGTTTTGGTTTTAAGGGCAAAAAACTGCGAGTGGTTATTATTGCCCAAAACATCTTCAGAAGACGATTAGCTTACCTATGAAAATAAGGATTTTCCCCCCTAACCATATATAGTAAGTGAAAGTAAAATTAATTTATCTGCGCAATAGTCTTACTCAAACCTATTACTTGGGTGTTGAGAAAACATAATAAATAATTTAGTGCGCGCTTCTGACAACATTCGCTTTAAGCTAATCCCCGAGATTTGACTTAAAACAAACTAAGCCTACTTACCCATTACTGCCCAAATGAGCAGGATACAATGATACCACGCCTTGTAAAGCCCTATAAATTATCAAGTGATCCATTTTCCAACCAAAAATCTTAAGAAACATTTCATTATCGAAAACATTGTTCATCATTGAAAGTAAGCGATCATGTTTTACTCCCTACCAGAACCGTTGGGAGAATAATATAAGTAGTTTTGTAAATTTTAACCATTAAAGTACCTTTAATTTTTTTGATTCTATAAAAATAACTATATTATCATGTTACCACTGATGAAAAAAAGGAATTCGATACCCAACTAAAGGAAAAAACTGAAATAATATTTTTCTATTGCAAATTTTCTTTTTTTGAAGATAATAACAGTAATATACATGTGTAATATACCCTAGGAAAGCTAAAGATTAAAAAAAATAAATATTATCTAATACACGAGCTTTTAAAGGTTAATAAGTGTGATGAAAAGCCGATAAATCAAAGTTATTATTTTAGATAATAATATAATAGATTTCTTAATAAAAGACATGTTTCTATAGAAATTCTATTTGTTTGTTTGTTTATTTATTTAACGTCACTTTATGCTACTATGGCTAATCGGACGATGCTACAGTGGGAGTCCTAAATTTTGCCTATCCAGGTTTTATTAGGATAGGGATCTTTAACGAGTACCTGACATCGCACAGGCTCGGGACCACCTTTTAACGTCCCCTCCGAAGGACGGCGTAACTAAGGATTTTTTACTCCCATTAAAAAATCCTAGGACCACCTGCGGGTTTGAACCCGTGACCTTTAGCATGGGAGGCTGTTACGCTAGCCACTCAGCTACTAAGTGATCCCAACATTCTATTTAACTAATTCTTTAACTGTTTCACTTATTTTTATCTTTTACTGTATTTAAAAATTCTTCAATCGATTCTAAAAACGGAGGTATGTGAAAGTCGTGTGTTGCCCGCACCAGATTACTCAAATATGGATAGACCTTTTTGAGGGGACTCCTTTGACCTGAAAAGAAAATCGCCTAGAGACTTTCAGATTTAATATTTTTCAGAGTGCATCCAATGGAGAGTTTCTCTACATGCATATCCCTTCTTTACTGAATTCTTATATTTGATGCTTAACGGAAATCTAGTATTGAATTTCAATTTGTTTTAAATATTTGTTTATAAACTTCTTTATTATTTTCATCAGTGTTAATCTTAATTAAACATATTTATTAATATTTGAGCTGTTTCAGCTGCTTGAATATAGGTATAATTTATACATATAGCATATCTTAATCCTTTCCTTAACCGCCATGAGATAAATCTAATATAATTAGATATGTTGGAGGTGAGCCAAGACCGCTGAGACGTTCTGTTTCTTGCTCCCTATAAATAATGAAACGGGCCAGATTTGCCAAGATGCAATTAGGTCCTAGTTCCAAAAGCATATTGAAACTATACTACGTGTATAATACTAATAGCTATCAGAAAATAAAAATTATATAGATATTAATGAAAATATCTCGAATGAATCCATTCCTCGCATAGAGATTTAGAATGCTCTACAGAAAAAGAGTGCCATCTAACCTAATAAGCAGAATTAAACTGATCTATCAGGACCTGAAGGTAATATTGCGGATTTATAGAACTGGATTGGAGCCTTTTTGGTTTTAGAAGTGTTTTTAGAATCAAAGAATTAAACATTAAAGAATTAATTAAATTGAATTAATATAGAAACACGTGTTTTATTAAACAGTTAGCTTTATCGGCTTTTTATCACTCTATATTAACTTATAAAACTTATGTGTAAGATAATATTTTTTCTAAAATCTCAAGCTTTCCAACGGTATATCATATATGAATATTACTGTTCTTATGTTCAAAAACGAAAAATTCCATTAAAAATATATTTTTTCAGTTTTCTCCTTTAGTTGTTTTTCTAATTCGCTCAACATTCATATTTAGCTCTTATTTATCAATACTAACAAGATAATATGGTTATTTTTATAGAATATATAAAATTAAATGTACTTTAGAGGAAGACAATTTAAAATATCGACATTAAAGCCCTGTCAGATTTTATTTTAATCAAAATAAAACCTACATGATATGAAAGTCTATTGAATTTTTCATCGATATAGCGAGTTTAAAGAAAATCGTCGAAACCGTTTTTATCGTAGAAAATCGTAAAAAGGTGCAAAATGCATGGTATAAAGTGGCTCTTCTGGTAGGCTGATTTTAACGACAAAGATTTTGTAACATCTCGGGCGTATAGTTGTCTTAAATATGAAATTTCAGTTTCTTAGGACTTTTCGTTTTACGCCCGGGAGTTACCACATACGGGCACACACACAGACCTTTTTGCGGGACTTGGTTATTTGGACTCAAGGGACCCTAAAACGTGTATTTCCGTTGAAAACTGGAATTCGAAAATTTTAACGATCGAATACTTTCCCAATACTTTCCCTTACTATATATAGTAAGTGAAAGTAAAAAAGAAAAATGGAAAATAAATTCAGTAAATTTTGATAATATGAAAGGCCGTAGTAAGATTTCATCAGACCTTAACATATTAAGCTTTGTAAGAAACTAGTGACCATAAAATCTTGATACAAAAAAAAAAAAAAAAAAACTTCTCTGAAAAAGAAAATTTCTCTGAATAAAATAGACGATTGAGAATAACACAAAAGTGTTCACTGCAATAAGTAATAGGCTATAAGAAATTATTCATTCCATATGTACAAAGTGAAAAGAAAAAAAAAAAAAAAAATGAATACAAGGAAACAAAAAAACTCACGGCCACTTACGTTTCATTTGTAAAATATTTACATACTGCCCTTGAAAGCTCCAAATCGAAATCTGACAATCACTAATGGATGTCAAGGCATGATCGCAGGAGATCCCAGCGCCGCTAATTCAGCCGCATAACTGGTCTTGACAGAGGGGACTGGGTGAGGGCGCTAAAGCTACATAATTACAAGAGATCTCTGAGCTACAGCCGCTTCAACCTAAGGGGAGGGATTGTCCCAAGGGATTAGGAAGGTGAGTAAGCTTTTGATGGAAATGGGATGAGAATTTAGGTGGGATCAAATCAAGGACAGGTGGTGTATTCAGATAACGGTGTAAGGTTTTGTTCGTGACATAATATGGAACATCCACTATTGTTCTGATTACAGTAGACAGAAGGGATCGGATGCGTTCAATGTTCGAAATTTCATCGCTTAATAGAGATCATATCAGTAAAAAAACGCAATAAATTAGAGTTTTTGGGGAGGCGGTTGTAAACTTAACACCCAAAAAAGTTTATTTCGAATTTCACAATTTCGACATTCATCGAAAAAAAAAAACTTTTGTAGCTGACAAATTCGACTGAACCTTTCGAGATTTAAAAAAAAACAATTGTGAAGTTGATTTTCATAAGGCACTAAAGAACATTTTTTTCGAAATTCATATTTTGACATATTTTTATTCTAATGACTTAGTATAATTAGACTTAGATTTTATGTAAAAAAACATAAAAGTCCTTTAAAAAGGTGTTGGAAAATTGCAGTTCATTGCAAAAGGTACTAAATCCACATTTTATTTCATTGATTCTATTTAATATAAAACATATATTTTAAACAAAACAGAATATAATTCTTTAAAATATTTTCAACTCTATTTCATAGTTCTTAAAATAATTTTATCAACAGAGATAAATGAAAGTCGTGTGTTGGGTGCACCAGATTTTTTTTCCGTTTTGGTTTTGTTTATCAACTATATTTTAATAATATCATAGGGGGGAGTGGAGCATTTTTTTTTTTTTTTTTTCAACACAATAAAGTACTATATTACAATAAAAACTATCAAGAACATTGAAAATTAAAAACATTAGTATAGACGAATAAAAAAGATCACTTTACTAAGTAAGTCCTTAACTAAAAAAATTAACAATCAGATAACTTCAAAGTAATTTTCTATATCAGCCAAGAAAGAGTAGAAAAAATAAGATAAATATTTAAAACATAATAAAAAGGTTCTTGTCAGTCACACAAGGGGTTGAGTCGAGGAAATTATATCATTATCAACAAAGATGAAGCAAACTAAAACCTTTAAAAACCTGGTAAATTCTATTTAAACCTGACAAAGAGAGTTTAGAACAATAACTTGATGTTTAAGGTCACAATTCTCCTCAAAAGATTTCACGTGCCAAACCTTGTTCAAAGGATGAATTAACTTTATATAAGGATGGAGAAATCTTTGGATAAAGATAAGACTAAATAAAATTTATGTTAATGTAAAGCTCATTCTATTCATATACTGCAATGGCTAAACCATGGAAATTATCACTCGTTTAGATCCTCAATCTTATGATATCTCTTTAATCTAGAAGTTGCACCGCATAATCCTGTAATATAAACACACATAGGTGAATTTAACAAAAGAACAAAGTGTTTTGTGGTAAGAAAGGCTTTTTCCCAATTCCTTATACAGTAATAAAACAATTATAATTGTTTTAATTATTAATACTATTGGTTTCCTTTTAATATTTAAATAATACTATCATCATATCATTTCATATCAAATGCGTTTAATATCACAGTTGATTGGTAGTTAACGTCAGTATATACTACTTCAGCTAATCGGACTACGGTATAGAGTAAGTCCTAAATTTGCCGATCTACATTTAATTAGGATAGGGATTTTTTTAGAGTACTTGAAATCACATAGGCTCAAGACTACCATTTTACATCCCCTCCGAAGGACGTCGTAACCAAGGACTTTAAACATTATAGAGCCAATTTGAAACCGTTTATATCATTATAGAGACTATATGAAACTGCGACCTCGATCATCTACCGTATAATCAACAAAATAATGATCTGGCACGGCGTTTTGCATGGATTAGGTCTGTAAGGTATTGAGGCAAATGGTTTTGGTGAGGAGTTATATTGGAGTGCTTAGGAGAGGAGGCAGTCCAGACAGCTTGCTGAATGGCGGTTGTGAAGGAGTAGACGGAATCGTCAAGGTCTTCTGGGGTTTTGAGGGTCGCTCTGAGGTTAATATTATCGGTCAGGATTTGGCGAAATAGGTTCCAGTTGACAGGGCCTCGGATAAATGACGGTGGGATAGGTTTTGGAATTGGAGTGAGAGATACTTTTAGGATCAGTGGACTATGGTCTGAGGATAGTTCATCAAGTCGAGCTACAGATAAGTTGAGGGAGCCTAATCCGCTGTGAATGAAGAAGTCAAGGATGTCAGGATTACGGTTGGGATCGGTTGGCCAGTAGGTAGGGGAATCGGGAGGTAGGAGATTGAAATGACGGGAGTTGAGTGCAGACAGCAAATTTCGTCCACGAGAATTCGTGGTTCTCGAACCCCACTGTTGATGCTTGGCATTTAAGTCTGCACCCAGAATGAAATGATTTCCTAAGGAATTTAGAAAGGATACAAATTCGGTGTTGGAAATGGAGTGTTTGGGAGGGCAATATGCTGATGTAAGGGTTACCGGAATGGAAAAAGTTTTGATTACTATGGCTGTGGTTTGTAGGAAATCATAGGTAGGAAGTGGGAGTAAGTGATGAGAGAGGGACTGGTGCACAATGACAGCAGTACCGACTTACATATTTAGCTGTTATTTATCAATAATAACAAGATAATTGGGTTATTTTTATAGAATCTTAAATATAAAATTTCAGTTCCATAGGACTTTTCGTTTTTGCCCGGGAGTTACCACACACAGACCTTTTTGCGTGACTTGATCATTTGGACGTACTCCTAAAACGTGTATTTCCGTCGAAAACTGGAATTTGAAAATCTTTACGATCTCAATACTTTCTCTTACTATATATTTCATATATCTTCTTCTTGCAGGGGCGCGACAGGCCGTGTAGGCCCTGGGTCTCGTGGTGTAAACTCCTAGGAGTTTACACTCACGTTTCACGATGCAATTTTTTAAGTGTAGGGTCATCACTCCCTACGACTAACTTTGTGAGTGGCCACCCTTTGCCTGACGGGTCTCACATACCCGAGGGAGAGGCTCTGAGTGAATCCCCATTTATTTACATCCTTATAAAAGCCCCGCCGGGACTGGGATTCGAACACAGAACCTGTAGCATGAGAGACTAGCGCGCTAGCCACTCAGCCACGGGCTCCCCTTTTATATTTCATATATAGGTAAGTAAAAGTAAAAATACTTTATAGTATTGATGGGATGTTGATGAAATAATAAAGTAAAATGTGTGAGAGCACCACAATGCAAAATATTATATTTATATAATCGTTTCTATATGTTTTTATTTGCTATATTTGTATAAATTCGAAAATTATTAATGTGTTACGTTTTGGAAAAGAGCCTCATCAGTCTCATTAATTAATCAGTCTCATAGTTCATGAATTTATTTTTTTTCCTTATAACTTAATTTATATCATGTAACACCATTACTTTATATTCATTAATTAAAGTTTAATTGTAATTTTTCTAAGATGGGTGGGATTTTTTTTGTACTGATTAATGTTAATTTTTTTATAAATTTAAATCGGAGCAATTTTAAAATATTAAATTTAAAAAAGCTAATACTTGAACAACTTTATATTCTATAATTTGTATTCCATTTGGTGCTAGTATTTGGGTACGAAAAAAAAACAAAACAAGATAACTCATCTTTATTTCTCACAGTTACCTGTAAAAATGGTAGGTTAAGTGCCGGATTCGATTGCTTACAAAGAGCTGAACATCTATTAATCGGCCAAAGGTTATTGTGAATTGACTCATCAAAGCGGAGTTTTAATTAGACTAGTGAGTTGATAACAGCATTCCTCTGCCAAAGCGCTCGACTAATATTGGAATCCTGAGTGCTCTAGCGGCAGCAAAACAACTATTTATTCACAATCATCACCATTTTAAATCGTAATTTCAAATTCCTTTGAAAAATATTTATATTTTAATATTTTAGCTGAATATTTCATTGGAAATATTTATAGCTTTACATACCCTGTATATGGAATCGCTACACACACGGTTCCCTGAATTAGCTTCAGGGGAAGGATTATGGAGAATGGACAAATCCAGGGATGGGTTTTCTATCTCTCTGGGTAATCATACGTTATTCTTACAGGCTGAAGTAATGGCGATAAATATCTGTGCTCAAACCCTTATTCTAGAAGGGATGAGAGACAGGCTTATCCATACCGGTATTTAAACTGCTATCGGAGCTTTGGGTGGCAACATGACTTGGTCCAAATCAGTGATGGAAAGAAAAAGAAATCCCTGTACATTCTCCCTGCTGAATAAGTTTCGAATTCTTTGGTTGTCTGGTCGTTCAGGCATTTTAGGCAATGAGAGAGCTGATAGCCTCGCAAGAAGGGGTTCTGCTCAGTTACTCTGTACACCTGAACCTGTGTGTGGAATAAGCCTCAGCCATGCTAAAAGTTTGGTCAAGGCAGCTCCTGGCAATGTATCCAGACTACAATGGAGAGATACTGGAAAGCAGCATCACTCTAAGATGTTTTTAGAAGGACGCTGCAAAGAGAGAAGTTGTACGCTACTCTCAATGGACAGGTTAACTCTGAGGAAGGCGGCAGCACTGTACAAAGGACACTGTCAGCTTAACAGGCATCTCCACAATATAGTGTTAGTAGCCTCACCGACTTACAAATTCTGCAAGAAGAAAGATGAAACTGCCTATAATGTGATATGTAGTTTTCCAGAGATTACTAGAATACAGTTTTATCATTTTGGCAGCGACCGTATTATAGATCCTAAGATGTGTGAACTGATTAATCCCTAATTTTAGTTAGATTCACCAAGGAATAGGCGTGCATTAACAGGATAATGGACGACGCACAATAAGTCTAGTTGAGGCTACAGTGCAAAGGATAAGCCAGGAAACAAGACATAAAAAAAAAAAAAAAATGTGCGACCTGGTTTAAAAGTGATAACTGAACCCTTGTGAAGATTGGTGACTTCTATTTGCTCTAGAAAACAGAGCGGTTCCAGTTAAACCGGCTTGCACAAAGGTACGGTTCTTATTTGTTCGTTCATCGTTCGTTGTTTGAGTTCGCTGATAGAAACTTAGATAAAATATTTTCGAATATAGCAGGAAGTTTTAGAACTTAAAACCGATATTATTTCGCGCGTTTACCAATAGAGAATTCAATATTTGCTGTTAAACAATCAACACTAATCAAGTTTAGAAAATGTTTGAGAAAACTTTAAAATAAAAATTAAAGTCTCTATGATATACATCGTTTCTGGTAATATTCTTACATACTTACCTATTATTATATATTATTTACTTATGATAGTACACTTATTATACATATAAAAAACGCGTTCAAATTATTACACAATGGTTTATTATTTCCTATTTACTATTTTAGAGTATAACTGTTAATAAAGCAATTTTTAGACAGTTCCTTAATATGAAACAAAGTGGTACTCTAAAATCTTTTCATTTCTTTGCGGTGCTATGATCGGATAGGCAGATGATTTTTGTTCTAATCTTTATTTTAAGACTTTCTTTGTAGCACCACCTTTTCAAAATGTTTACGGTAGTTCGTAACTTTGGTCTGGTTACGTGATCAAAAATATTTTTTTGACCAATTCGTCTTATGTGTGGCATATTTAAACATCCTATATAGAAAACTCTGAAAGTTAGCTGTAATTTAAGCAAAACTTCCACCATCTTGACTTTAAGCCTCAATAAATGGGACTAAACATTAGTCTGGATGAAATTTGTGCTATATCTAGATGCAGTGGCTAATGTTCAACAGAAACACGAGCCAGATGATCAAAATAAAAAAATTCGAAAAATCGATTTTTTTTCCGCACTTGCTCCACTGTGCGCCGGCCGGCCCAAGAACTGATGAATGATTTAGGAGAAGAGATCGCCCCACCCGAGCTCAGATATGTTAGGAAATAGTAAAATTTAACCGTTTTTGAACTTTATAACAATCTAACCATTAATATATTTTAAGGGTTACCTGTAGCATGGTGGTTAGTATAATAGCCTCCTAAGACCCAAGGTACCGGGTTCAAACCCACAGATGGCCCAAGGAATTTTTTATGCGGGAGTAAAAAATCTTTAGTTATGCCGTTCTTCGGAGGGGACGTTAAAAGGTGGTCATCAGCCTGTACGATGTCAGGTACTCGTTAAAGATCCCCATCCTAATTAAACCTGGATAGGCAAAATTTAGGACTCCCACTATTGTCACATTGACCGTTTAGCCACATCAGCATAAAGGGACGTTAAATAAACAAATATACATCATTATATTTCCTTAGGTTCAAATAAGGTTTGTAACCTAATTCCATCATAACCCTTAATTTCAAATACGGTCCACTGCATTTATAAACAACCAGCTCTCATAATTGTTATTAATGTTAAGAGTACCCTGGAACGCCACAGGTCTCGAAACACTAACTTACGTTTTAGAAAGAAATCATTCTAGTACTTTTTGGAATGAAATGAAATGAGAATTTAGCACCTTTTGGAATAAACTGCCATTCCAAACAAGTTTTAAATAATATTTAAATAATACGGAGTAGAGCTACGGGGCTCTACAAAACATCGAATTCCTCTCGTATCCAATCCTTACAATCCAAAATCTTTGATAAAATCCTCAATGCTCCTTGATATTCCATATGTTGCGGACTTAGCCCGAACCAGGTACCGTTCCATGACAAACTCCATTCCCACTAAAATCCATTAGTTTCAAACCTTGCTTCCTCGTTGATCCCTGATAATCCTCCGAGGCGTCTGTAAAGGAGATGCTCACAAGACCTAGTTTAGAATATTTTTAGAGTCCTGCCACTGGGTAGTGTCTCTACATGTATTTCATAACTGTTTTCTATATAACCATCACATTTACTTGATGTATTTTTTTTTTTAAATACAGTTGTAGATATCAAACAATTTGTTCAATAAATAAATGAAATTTGATGACGGATTTAGATAGTTGTAAACCAATAGAATAGAATTACGTCCAATAATTAATTTAGAAAAAAATAAAATAAAATAAGCGCCTTACTTGGAATCCTCACACAAGACTGAAACGACAAGAAACTGCTCGAAGATATCGATTACTACACCACTTACTAGACAAACGTTCAAAACGTCCAGTATATTACAAAAGACTCATTTACATCACTGTTATCAGACCTATTAGGACATATGGAATCGAGCTTTGGGATCTACGAAACCATCTAATTCCTCCCGCATCCAGTCGTTAAAATCCAAAATCCTTCGCAAAATCTTGATTGCCCCTTATTTTTTTTTTTTACAAATCAACTCATTCATAATGACCTAAACTTCCCATTTGTTGCAGACATAGCCCGTAATAGATACTCCTCTTTCCATTCTAAACTTCCTGCCCATACAAACCCACTTGTTCGTAATTTATCTTCCTTAGATATCCCTGATAACCCTCCAAGGCGACTGAAAAGAAGGTGGCCTCGGGACCTACTGAGTTAAAATAGTTAGTGAAGTGCTACCACTGGATAGTTCTTTCTCAAGAAATTCTCATGACTTTTTTTCATTCCTCATATTTACTTATTGTGTTCATTAATACAGTTGTAAATTACTATAAATAAATAAAAAAAAAGAAAAAAAAATGTCCTTTAGTAGAGAGATATGAGGTGAGGGAGACAGATAAATTGCGGGATCTCATTAAGAGGCTGGGCTGGGTATATAATAGGACGAGGTTAGAATCTGGCGATTAGGTCATTCAGTCATTGTGGTGACCGGGGAAGGAAGGCGTGTCGCTGGGTTTCAATTTCAAACAATATAGTCCTTTATAGCTCGGTCTATATTACACTAAACGATGCGGAACGTTCGTGAATCTGTAATAAATTGACATTGGAAATTCTGGTGCACGCTTCATTCCACAACTATTTACTATTTCAAATCCCAACTACGTCAAATAAATTTGAGACCTTTATTTTCCTGTTATAATTGAAATAGATATACCTTTTGGCTAGGGTCAGTAATTTTAATTGTATAACTTTTTTTTTTTAACTCAAAAATTAACACGTTTGACATGTTATTAAATTTTCTCCAGGCCTCACCGTTTTGAAGCTTTGCTTCTAGGCATTTTTAGACTACATTTTTGGTTTATTATTTCCAATAATGAACCTTTGTAATAGAATAAAAACATATTACACCCCCTCCCTCTCAAAATTTAAGGGCTTACATTTCAAGATGCTTAGAATCCAAATAATGGATAAAGAAAAAAAAACGTTTGCCACCGTACGCCATTTCCAGTTTTTAACAGAAATACACGTTTTAGGATTCCCTGAGTCCAAATAACCAAGTCCCGCAAAAAGGTCTGTGTGTGTGTGTGTGTGTGGTAACTCCCGGGTGGAAAAGAAAAGTCCTATGAAACTGAAATTTCATAATTAAGACAACCACACCCCCGAGATGTTACAAAATCTTTTTTATCAAAATCAGCTTACCAGAAGAGCCACTTTATACGATGCATTTTGCACCTTTTTACGATTTTCTCAAAAACGGTTCCGACGATTTTGTTTAAACTCGCTATATCGATGTAAAATTCAATAAGCTATAATATCATGTAGGTTTCATTCTGATTAAAATAGTCTGACAGGGCTTAAATGCCGATATTGTAAATTTTCTTTTTCTAAAGTACCTTTAATTTTGTAAATTCTATAAAAATAACGATTTATCTTGTTAGTATTGATAAATAAGAGCTAGATATGCATGTTGAGCGAATTAGAAAAACAACTAAAGGAGAAAACTGAAAAAATATATTTTTAATGCAATTTTTGGTTTATGAACATAAGAACAGTAATATACACGTTGGAAAGCTTGAGATTTTAGAAAAAATATTATCTCATACACAAGATTTTAATAGTTAATAGAAAGTGATGAAAAGCCGATAAAACTAAGTGATTATGTTAAGTAGATGTAAAATGCCGGTTCTGGCGCAGGGCTCCGGAGCAAGATGGCGGCGCCCATGGTTTCCCGCCAAAACTGGCCTTTAGTGAACGATCGTTCGCGATCTACCCGTCGTTCGCGACCTAACCAATCCAATCTAACCTTATATTATTGGTTTTATTTATCGATTTAATATTCGATTTCTTTTAAAATATAAACATAGGAACCTTGTCATCACTATACAATACCAAAAAAATTATACATATAAAAGTTTATTAGTAGATAAGAAATGGAGGAGCTGGCGCACTTTTTTTGCGCAGCCAATCAGATGCCAGCATTTGGTCACGGACATATGGCGGGAGATTTGAATTTGAAATTCGACCGCGACCTAACCTTAACCACGCTGGTTCGCGCCATCGACCTAACCTAAACCACTAAGCCACGCCCCTTTTTAGTCACGTGACCCTTCATCAACCTAACCTAAACCACTAAGCCACGCCCCTTTTTAGTTACGTGACCCTTCATCAACCTAACCTAAACCACTAAGCCACGCCCCTTTTTGATCCCGTGACCCCTGTTTGAGGGTATAAAGCATGAGTCTACCCGGCGTCCATTTCCTTTTCCCTACGTTTTGGGCTAATTTAGTATTTATAAAGCATGAGTCTACCCGGCATCCATTTTTTCCCTACGTTTTGGGCTAATTTAGTATTTATAAAGCATGAGTCTACCCGGACACCATATTGGTATTATGACGTAACAATGTAAACAGCATGAGTCTACTCGGCCGCCATTTTGCTCCCCCCACTCCTTCATTAGTTAACCAATCAGAGTGCCTAACTTGAGAGTTCCTCCCGGCTAGGTCCGATGGTCGAATTGTAATGTGTGCTTTTACGGAACCTTTCAAACTGTGACATAACCTTACTATTGTTTACATTTTTTTAAACCTCCGTTACTGTTACATAACCTTCCCGTTGTTTACATTATCTGAAGCATCCCTTGCTGTTACATAACCTTCCCGTTGTTTACAATATCTGAAACCTCCCTTGCTGTTACATAACCTTCCCAATGTTTACATTTTCCGCAACCTTCTCAATGCTTACATTTATGAAACCTTCCAAACTGTTACATAACCTCCCCATTGTTTACATTTTCGGAAACCTCCCTTGCTGTTACAAAACCTTTCCAATGTTTACATTTTAGCTTCGTATGTGCTTACTTTATGTTCTGAAACTTCCTCTTTGTTTACAAATTCTGAAGCATGTTCAATAGGTATTAACATTTCCACTGTTTGTTTACTTTTATTTTCTCTTCACATAGTCGCAGAACATACTCCATTTCTAAAGAATCCGCAAGAGCGCAGCACCAGCTCTACTTTTTAATGTGCCCACCAGAGTGCATCTCTCCGGAATATTTTATGTTATCTTTCCAATAATATTTTATACTTTTTCAAGTAAGTTTTTTCAGCCGCCATTTTGTTTTATGACGCCACCGTTGCAATAATTTAAAAGGGTATGAACATGTACAAACAGGTTTGGATCATGTTTAAGCATGTTGATAATTGAAACGTAAACATGGACTTTGAACCCTCTTAACGGCTTCAATATAAACATCGTTATAGACCTTCTTAATACTATACAGCTTTGAACTTTGGTCCTTAATCCTACTATTTAAATAGCGATAAAAGGTTCCTTAAGCTCTTGGACCATGGACTTTGAACCTTCCTGATGGCTTTAATATAAACATCGTTATAGACTTTTTTAATCCTATACAGCTTTGAACTTTGATCCTTAATCCTACTATTTAAATAGCGATAAAAGGTTACTTAAGCTTAAACGTAAACATGGACTTTGAACCTTCCTGATGGCTTTAATATAAACATCGTTATAGACCTTCTTAATCCTATACAGCTTTGAACTTTGATCCTTAATCCTACAATTTAAGTAGCGATACTGGGTTCCTTAAGCTCTAAAACTTTTTCTCCTCTTAAGTATATATGTAAATATAATGCGGACCTTGTACGTTTTATCTCTTAGTATAGTAAATCCCTAATGATTTAATCGTAACATCAATTTAAGACGTAAATATTAACTTTGTACAGATAATTTCTTAATATATAAATAAACAATAATATAAAACTTTTACCTACATCGGACGGAAATTTATTTGGTTTAAACATAATACTTTCAACATTTTTAATTGTTTTATCATATACTTAGACCATTTTGTACTATTTTTAAGCAATATTTACTTATAATTAACTATTTTGCTATGGAAATGCAATTTTGCGATGTATTCGGGGCTGTTCGGCTACTCCCGGCCACCTTCGGTCTTCTACCTAACTTCGCTATAATCCGGAGTTCTATCTAAAGAAATAAACAATGATAACGTTAATTCCATCGAAACAACTTCCTTATCTTCTCTGCGTCTCTTGCTAAAGTATAAACAATATTCTATTCTATTAAAATAATATTATTATTAATTAATAATATTATTAATAATAATATTATTATTATATAATATTAATTTTGATATTAATATATTATTATATATAATATTAATAATATTATTATTATTATTAAACTATATAGTACATCGTAAACATTTTGTTCATTTTCGTTAAAAGTATTATTAGTAAACTAAGTGTTGTACCTTTTTTAGTTCGGCGTTAAGCCTTAAGCCTCTTCACCACGTCAAGGTTAAGGTACATGGAAGAGGTTTTTATTTTATTTTACAACGTGATTTTTACAATAAAAATGTGTACAAATTCAACGAAAAAATAAAGTTTATTGAAAATCAGAATTCATAAAATATAATTTCTAACACAATCAAGAATTAAACTAAATTTATGCTTATAAAAAAATAAAATCATCTCTTTTTTTGGTAATGTATAATCACATTGAAATTTAATTTTTCACCTGATGGCATAAACGAAATATTTGCTGTTGAGATGGTCGGCAAGGTGCGGCAATTACTATTTAATCTTCAATAAATTAACAACACCATATACTTTATCATTTTTTTTTTCTTTATGTATTTGAAAGAGAAATATGAGCATCGAAATTATTCTGCAGGTTTATTCTATTCACCTCACATTCACTCACACATTCTAGTTTACAGGTGTTCAAACCATGCCATTGACCTTCATTCAGTGTTTATAGGTGTTCAAACCGTGACAGTGACCCCTTTCATTCATGGTGAATAGATTTAAACAATTTTTTATTTACCCATACAGATAAAACCTTTGTTTGATACTCTGTACATTTCTCTTTCGAGACATGCAATAGCTGTCTTGCTGAGATGGCTTTATTAATTTTAAGACCGCCAAAATGTTCCAAATTCATTAGTGAACAAACATATTGCCACACCATGAACCATCGTTTTATTATATGTTATCTTAGTTTTTTCACGCCAAAGACAAAAATGGTTGTAAATTCGCGTTTTGTTTCTTATTATTACCAAAATAATCTTTATATTATTTCACTTAATTTAATTTATAATGACCATAGGCCAAAGTATTGATTCCGTCTTCTAATATGTGTCTTTTATCATCAAAGGGGGACAGAGATACCTTATTTATTTTGGAACTAAAAATATTATGGAGCTTAGATTGTATCATTCTCATTGGCGTATGCCTAATTTCCTTTTTAAATAATACATTTTCATAATCCTCAAAACTAATATATTGTTTTAATGAAGATGTTTTTACGCCTTTAGCACGCTTTTTTACATCATTTTCAGTCATAATAGCGTACATTTTCGCTCTTAATCCCACGTATTTTAAAATTATTTTGGAATTAAGCTCATCTTTGAACTTTCCTAACTTTTTTTTATTTTCTTTCGAATAACATAAATGTGTTTCAGGATAGTCTGAGAAATCGAAATATTGATTACTTTTTTTCATATTCTTCATAGACATCATCTGTTAAGACTCTATAGATAAATGAATCTGTATCGGTATACATCATCTTCAAGTTTTTTCCAGTATACGTTTTCATCATTATGTCATAATGAAATTGATACATTACAGTTTTTGATAAATCTAAAATGCACATTCCTATGTATATAGGTTTATTAAACAAGACTTTCGATTTTCCCATATGTACAGCCCATATAGGTTTCAGTACTGTCTTATATATTAGTAATTTGTTGTCGACTGTAAGATAAGATTTTCTGTCCAGTAGTTTGTATAACCGGCCGAATCTGCGGTTGAGTTCTATCCTTTTAAGTCTTGTATGTGGGTTCCACGTCAGTCTTTTGTCTAGTAAAAAGCCAAGGTACCGGACTGTGTCTGAGGAAGGAAGCGGTATGGAATTGAATTTAACTGTTGGACAGGATTTACGTCGAAGGGTGAAAGTAACGTGTGTGCATTTGCTTTCGTTCACCTTAATTCGCCAAGCCTTACACCAGTCTTCGACAAGGGAAAGGTGCCTTTGGAGATTTAGCGATGCTACTTCAGGATCGGAATCGGATGATAAAATGGCTGTGTCATCAGCAAATGTTGCCAGAAAGGTTTTGGGATCGGTAGGGATATCGGCGGTGTAGAGGATGTAGAGGACGGGTCCTAAGACGCTGCCTTGAGGAACACCGGCCTCAACAGAATAATGTTTGGAAAATTCGGAACCACAACGAACTCGGAAGGAGCGGTTTGATAAATAGGATCGGAGGATTAGGTATAAAGATTGAGGTAAATGGGTTTTGAGCTTAAAGAGCAGTCCCGGGTGCCACACCCGGTCAAAAGCTTGAGCTATGTCCAGAAAGGCACCCGAACAATACTCCTTGCACTCAAGGGCGGAGGAAATGTGGTCTACAACTCGGAGTCCTGTGCTGAACCGTGGAATGTTGAGGACGGAATCCAAACTGGTGTGGAGGAAAATTATGAAATTTGGCTAGGATTCGTTTTAATAGGAGTTTTTCGAAGATTTTGGAGCGGATCGGAAGAAGGCTAATAGGTCTGTAGGATGACGTACAGTTGGAGGGTTTGCCTGGTTTTAGGAAAAGGATGATAGTCGAGTGTTTCCACAACAGAGGGAAATAGGTAGTGCGTAGGATACAGTTATAGATATATGTAAGGAATGTAATGGCTTTAGATGGAAGTTGTCTTAGGATTTGAGGAGTAAGAAGATCGTATCCAGGGGATTTACGGAGAGGAAGATTTTTAAGAAGATATTTGACCTCAGAGGGATTGATTGCTTTAGGTGGTAAGGAAATTGGTATCGGGGACGTAAGGAACTCTTCAACTATTGCGGTATGGGTTGGATTGAGATCGGAATGAGGAGTGAATACCTTGGAAAGGTGTAGTGCGAATTCCTGGGCCCTATCTTTGTCAGAAGCAGCCCAGGAATTATCACTACGCCGGAGAGGATGGGATATCAGAGGGGATTTAAGAATTCTCTTCGTGACATTCCACAAGGAATTGTCACGAGTCGAGAGAGAGGAGAGGTAGGAATTGTAGGATTGGGAACGGAAGATCGCCAACTCCCGCTTTAATTGTCTACAATAAAAGTTATAGGAGTGGCGATCTGATGGGTGACGGGTGCGTTGCCATAATGCTCTGGCTCGGCGTTTAGTGTGGATTAGGTCTAGGAGGTGTTGTGGTAAATGGTTTTTGTAAGGATTTATTTGGGAGTGCTTGGGAAAGGAGGCAGTCCAGGCGGCTTGTTGAATCGAGGTTGTAAAGGAATAGACGGCATTGTCAAGGTCAGTTTGGGTTTTGAGAGTCACTTTGAGGTCAATATCATTGGTGAGGATTTCACGGAAGAGGTTCGAGTTGATAGGGCCTCTGATGAATGACGGTGGGACAGGTTTAGGAATAGGTGTTAAGGATACATTTAGGATCAGTGGACTATGGTCAGAGGATAGTTCATCAAGGCGAGTTACGGAATAGTTCAGGGAGCCTAATCCGCTGTGGATGAAGAAGTCAAGGATGTCTGGATTACGGTTAGGATCTGTTGGCCAGTAGGTAGGGGAATTGGGAGGTAGGAGATTAAGGCGTCGGGAGTTGAGTGCAGCCTGCAATGTCCGTCCACGAGTATTTGTGGTTCTGGAACCCCATTGTTGGTGCTTGGCGTTTAGGTCTGCACCCAGAATAAAGTGATTCCCCAATGAGTTGAGGAAGGATCCAAATTGGGCAGAAGAAATGGGATGTTTAGGAGGGCAGTATGCTGATGCGATGACGAGCGGAAAAGAAAAGGTCTTGATTATAACAGAGGTGGCTTGTAGGAAGTCGTGGGCGGGAAGTGGGTGTAAGTGATGGGAGAGGGATCGGTGGACAATGACAGCAGTACCGGCATGGGCTTTGCCGTCTGGATGGTCTGTCCGGTATGTCGTGTATTCAGGTATTTTGAAGTATTGTTTAGTGGTTAGTCTAGTTTCAGTAATGAGTGCAACATCAACTTTTTTGTCTTGCAGTAAGGCTGTAAGTTCGTCAGTGTGAGTTCTAACACCATTCGCATTCCATAGGAGAATAGATAAGGAATTAGGTGAGGTCATTTATGGCTTTTTTATGGCAGGAATGAGATTTGATACAAGATTCGTAAGGATTGTGATTAGGGGCATGACAAGGGATTTGATTTCGGAAATGAAGGATGTCATCAAACTGGTAAGGTCTGTGGCATTTGAAGGAGGTGGGATATGAGAGATTTGTTGTGGATGAGGATTTTTAGGATTGATTATGTTTTGAGGAAGAGGTATTTGTTGAATGGACTGAGGATATTGAGGTACATTTTGCAGTTCCGGCAGGGCCTCGGTTTCACTACATTGGTTTCCACCTCCAAGTAAGTTGGCAAATGATACATTAGCATCGATTATTTTTGAGGGTTCTCTTCTAGTTCTTGTTTGTCTTGCTGTTTCATCCAGTACCTGGGGTTTTTGATACCTGGTCCTTAGTTCCTTTTAGATTTGGCATCCTTTGTAGTTGGCCGGGTGGTCCTTGAGGCAATGAGCACATACAGCGGGTGTTGACTTCGGTTTTGTACATTCCACAGACTTGTGCTGTTCACCGCATTTCACGCAGCGTGGTATGTGATAACAGTAACTTTTGGTATGACCATACGCCTGACAATTGTGACATTGAACAATTTCTCTCTTGGTGTAAGGTTTTTCGACTTTTACACTTGTATAATACAGTCTTTTAGATCATAAATTTGTTCTACTCCTGACAATGGTTCTAAGTCAACGAAGAATAGCGGAAGTTGAACCCTATCTTTTATGACATTAGTGACTTGGCGCACTTTGTAACCCATCTCCATAAGTTCTTCTTTGATTGCTTCAACTGGTGTAGAAGAATGTAGATTTCTTATTACAACTCTAAGAGATCTCTCTTGGCGTAACTGATAAGTGTGGAAATCCGCTTTAGTATCAGTCAGATATTTCACTATTTTTCTATACGTCTCGGCGGTGGTCGGTGATATTTTGGTGTCATTGATTCTACTCATACAGTAGTAGCTGGTGGAGTCGGTAATTTTATTCAATTGAGCACACAACAACTGAAAATTTTTAATATTTTTGACAAATATCGGTGGAGGCCGTGGTTCACTGGGTGTAGGAGCAGATTCCATGTTTTCTTTTTCATTATGTAGGATTTGAAAAGGATTTGGGGTGAAAAACGGAGATTCGTCAGTCATCCCTTGTGACGATGTGCCAGGTTGTGGTTCAGATTCGGTATTAGTACCTGAAGGGGTTGCTTGCTGATTTAATTTTTTATTGGTATCACGGCGGGGTCTTTGTTTTATGGGAGGCGTGATTGAACCACTAGATCTAGATCTTTTAGTTGATGCTTTGGAGGACATCACTTGGTGAAAATATCGCATTTCATGTGAAGAAGATAATAAGATAATAACTAGATGTGGAAAATAAAACAATAACTAAAGAAAATAAAACCAATCCCGGCCTTGCCGAGCTATTGGCAATCAGCTGATGTGAAGAGGTTACCCAGCATTCACTTTACACCGTAAATTATAACAAAACTTACTGTTTTTGCTCCAATATTTACTGCAGTTGTTATCCTGAAGCCTGGTGATGTTTTCAAGATTGCACTGAAGTGAATTCCAACTGAAAAAGCAAGAAATCCAAGAGACGATTTGAATGATGACTGCTATACTCATGCGCATGTATAACGGTAAAAGACATGAAAATGTATGCACCCAGGAACCTTTGATGAAAAAGTTAAAATTATCTGAGCCACAAAAGAATGCTATTTTAGCACTCGTGCCAGACAAGCAGGGACTTGTTGAGTATGAGACAGCATTTCAGAGCCGATTGGCATCATTCTTCATCAGATCATCCGATTCTATGGATATAAACTCGTTTCTGGGAAGTGTTAAGAACCTCTTGGTGCATAAAATTCGTGATTCACTAAATGAACATGGTGCATTAAAAGTTAACTGTCTGTTAGAATGTACTTTTACAAATTCTGTTGGTGATCAGACGGATAAAGCATTCAAAACACGAAACAATTGTGTGTTCAAAGGCAGTAATCTAAGCAAATTTATAGAGGAAAGTTTTAACAAAATCATAACTGAAGCTGAGGAGTCTCAATTTAAAAAAAGCGGGTGGAAGCTGAGTGGGGTTGATGGAATCAGATTAAGAATCAACAAATATTTGCCACTAAGGGGCTGCACCTATCTTCCTCTTCCGCCATCGATAGAATCAAAGAAAGCTTGCATTAATGTACAGAATAATGATATTTATTGTTTCAAGTATTCCATTTTAGCAAAATTTGTGAAAAAGAATGCTCAACGCGTTACTAAATATGATAATTTAGAACATAAATATGACTTTAGTTGCGTTTCGTTCCCGACATCTCTAAGCGAAATAAGAAACTTTGAAAAGAAAAATAATGTCTCCATCAATGTTTATGGGCTGGATGAAAAAGAAAAAATATATCCACTGAAAGTCTGTAAAACAGAATTGAAAGACCACCGAGATCTTCTACTTATATCCGATGATAAGACTTCGCATTATATTTACATAAAAAACTTTGAAAGATTAGTTGTGTCTCAACTCAGTCGATATGAACATAAATTGACGATTTGCAAACGCTGCTTTACACATTTTAACAACCTGTATGGAAAAAAAGCTAGCGAGAAACTTGGAGAACACAAGATATACTGCTCTGAAAATAAACCAGTAAGAATAGAGCTGCCGACGATAGATCACTTTATCAGATTTTCAAATGTGGAACGACAAAGCAAAGTACCGTTTGTTATCTATTCAGACTTTGAATCGATGTTAGTTCCTATAAACGAATCGTCAAAGAACACGACTAAATATCAGAGGCACGATCCGATATCATTTTGTGTATATGTTAAAGGAATCGAGGGAGTAGACGTCCCAATAAACAAACCGTACGTTTATAGGGGTGCCAATGCCGCTTACGACTTCATGGAATATATTATCAATATTGCTAAAAAAATTCAAGAAATCTATAAGATGAACAAACCAATGCGGATCTCATCGGATGAAGAAAAAAATTGGGCTGAAGCTAAAACCTGTTACATGTGCCAAGACGAATTTAAAGAAAACAACATAAAAGTTAGAGACCACTGCCATATAACCGGAACGTACTTAGGAGCTTCGTGTAATAATTGTAATTTAAAACGCGTTAATCCCTCGTTTGTACCTGTCATAATGCACAACTTGAGCAATTATGAAGCACATTTTATAGTTAGAGAATTGGGAAATACCCCTGGAGAAGTTGAGGTAATACCGAATAGTGAAGAAAAAATACATATCCTTCACAAAGCATGTTGGTAAACTGAAACTGAGGTTTATAGATTCTTACAGATTCATGCCTAGAAGCCTGGACTATCTTGTAAAATCTTTTTCTTTGGACAAATTCCAGGAGACATCTAAATATTATAAAGATGAGGAATTAAAATTGGTTACCAGAAAAGGTGTGTTTCCATATGATTATATAGACAATGAAGAAAAGTTCAATGAAACAGAGTTACCATCAATTGAAGACTTTTACAATAAATTGAATGAGAGCGATGTCAGTGCAGAAGATTATAAACACGCTCAAAACATATGGGAACACTTTAAATGTAAATCTTTGGGTGAATATGCTGATGTTAACGTTAAAAGTGATGTTCTTCTACTTTGTGACGTCTTCGAATCTTTTCGAGACGTTATGATGGAGAGGCATAAACTTGATCCAGCTCATTATTTTACCGTTCCCGGTTTGACCTTCGACGCCATGTTAAAATATACAAAAATGAATATAGAGCTCTTACTGGATTATGATATGATTCTAATGATAGAACATGGTATTCGAGGAGGCTTGTGCCAGGTATCGCACAGGTATGCAGAAGCGAATAATAAGTATATGAATAATTTTAATCCAAACGAAGAATCCAGTTATATAATTTATTTAGACGCTAATAATCTTTATGGACAAGCGATGAGCATGTATTTACCATACGGAGGATTTGAATGGGTTAAAAATCCGGAACGTATAAACATATCCGAGCTTAAGGATGATGACGAAATTGGTTACATATTTGAAATTGACATCAGTTATCCTCAAGAACTTCATCGTTTCCATGATGATTTACCGTTCTTACCTGAAGCGATGATACCACCAGGAGAAAAATCTAATTCGAAAAAATTAATAACACATTTTGGAAAAAGATATCGCTACGTCTTACATTATAAGAATTTGATTCAAGCTCTACAGCATGGGCTAAATTTGGAAAAAATTCACCGTGTTCTAAAGTTTAAACAAGCACCATGGTTACGATCGTATATAGAATACAATACAGAGCTAAGGAAAGGAGCATCCAAAGATTTTGAAAAAAGATTTTTATAAGTTGCTTAACAATGTAGTCTTCGGCAAAACGATGGAAAATATCCGGAACCGCCAGAATATTCAACTAGTAACTGACAGTAAAAAGTTTATGAAACTTGTTGCTAAACCAAATTTCATTGACCGTACAATCTACAATGAGAATATAGTGGCTGTTCACATGGGAAAATCGAAAGTCTTGTTTAATAAACCTATATAAATAGGAATGTGCATTTTAGATTTATCAAAAACTGTAATGTATCAATTTCATTATGACATAATGATGAAAACGTATACTGGAAAAAACTTGAAGATGATGTATACCGATACAGATTCATTTATCTATAGAGTCTTAACAGATGATGTCTATGAAGATATGAAAAAAAGTAATCAATATTTCGATTTCTCAGACTATCCTGAAACACATTTATGTTATTCGAAAGAAAATAAAAAAAAGTTAGGAAAGTTCAAAGATGAGCTTAATTCCAAAATAATTTTAAAATACGTGGGATTAAGAGCGAAAATGTACGCTATTATGACTGAAAATGATGTAAAAAAGCGTGCTAAAGGCGTAAAAACATCTTCATTAAAACAATATATTAGTTTTGAGGATTATGAAAATGTATTATTTAAAAAGGAAATTAGGCATACGCCAATGAGAATGATACAATCTAAGCTCCATAATATTTTTAGTTCCAAAATAAATAAGGTATCTCTGTCCCCCTTTGATGATAAAAGACACATATTAGAAGACGGAATCAATACTTTGGCCTATGGTCATTATAAATTAAATTAAGTGAAATAATATAAAGATTATTTTGGTAATAATAAGAAACAAAACGCGAATTTACAACCATTTTTGTCTTTGGCGTGAAAAAACTAAGATAACATATAATAAAAACGATGGTTCATGGTGTGGCAATATGTTTGTTCACTAATGAATTTGGAACATTTTGGCGGTCTTAAAATTAATAAAGCCATCTCAGCAAGACAGCTATTGCATGTCTCGAAAGAGAAATGTACAGAGTATCAAACAAAGGTTTTATCTGTATGGGTAAATAAAAAATTGTTTAAATCTATTCACCATGAATGAAAGGGGTCACTGTCACGGTTTGAACACCTATAAACCCTGAATGAAGGTCAATGGCATGGTTTGAACACCTGTAAACTTGAATGTGTGAGTGAATGTGAGGTGAATAGAATAAACCTGCAGAATAATTTCGATGCTCATATTTCTCTTTCAAATACATAAAGAAAAAAAAATGATAAAGTATATGGTGTTGTTAATTTATTGAAGATTAAATAGTAATTGCCGCACCTTGCCGACCATCTCAACAGCAAATATTTCGTTTATGCCATCAGATGAAAAATTAAAATTCAATGTGATTATACATACCCCAAAAAAAAAAAAAAACAAGAGACGATTTTATTTTTTTTATAAGCATAAATTTAGTTTAATTCTTGATTGTGTTAGAAATTATATTTTATGAATTCTGATTTTCAATAAACTTTATTTTTTCGTTGAATTTGTACACATTTTTATTGTAAAAATCACGTTGTAAAATAAAATAAAAACCTCTTCGATGTACCTTTACCTTGACGTGGTGAAGAGGCTTAAGGCTTAACGCCGAACTAAAAAAGGTACAACACTTTGTTTACTAATAATACTTTTAACGAAAATGAACAAAATGTTTACGATGTACTATATAGTTTAATAATAATAATAATATTATTAATATTATATATAATAATATATTAATATCAAAATTAATATTATATAATAATAATATTATTATTAATAATATTATTAATTAATAATAATATTATTTTAATAGAATAGAATATTGTTTATACTTTAGCAAGAGACGCAGAGAAGATAAGGAAGTTGTTTACCTTCGATGGAATTAACGTTATCATTGTTTATTTCTTTAGATAGAACTCCGGATTATAGCGAAGTTAGGTAGAAGACCGAAGGTGGCCGGGAGTAGCCGAACAGCCCCGAAGACATCGCAAAATTGCATTTCCATAGCAAAATAGTTAATTATTAGTAAATAATGCCTGGAAATGGTACAAAATGGACTGATAAGGCGAGAAAACAATTTAAAATGTTGAAATTATGATGTTTAAACAAAATAAATTTCCGTCCGAAGTAAGTAAAAGTTTTATATTATTGTTTATTTATACACTATCAGTACAAATTTGATGTTTACGTCTTAAATTGAGCTTGTTTACGATGAAGTTATTAGGGATTAACCATAATTCTAAAAAAGCGCATTATCTATATTGATACTTAAGAGGATAATCGTCCAAATTTCAAAAGCTTAAGGAGCCCTATATCGCTATTCAAATAGTAGAATTAAGGATCAAAGTTCAAAGCTGTATAGGATTAAGAAGGTCTATGACAATGTTTATATTAAAGCCACTAAGAAGGTTCAAAGTCCATGTTTACGTTTAAGCTTAAGGAACTTTTTATCGCTACTTAAAATGTAGGATTAAGGATCAAAGTTCACAGCTGTAAAGGATTAAGAAGGTCTATAACGATGTTTATATTAAAGCCATCAGGAAGGTTCAAAGTCCATCTTTACGTTTAAGCTTAAGGAACATTTTATCGCTATTTAAATTGTAGGATTAAGGATCAAAGTTCAAAGCTGTATAGGATTAAGAAGGTCTATAACGATGTTTATATTAAAGCCATCATGAAGATTCAAAGTCCATGTTTACGTTTTACTTATGCTTAAACATTATTCAACCCTGTTTGTACACGTTCATACCTGTTTAAATTATTGCAATAGTGGCGTCATAAAAACGAAATGGCGGCGGCTCACAATTACTTAAAAAAAAAAGTCATTGGGAAGATAACATAAAAAATTCCGGAGAGACGCACTCTGGTGGGCACATTAAAAAGTAGAGCTGGTGCTGCGCTCTTGCGGATACTTTAGAAGGTGAGTGGGCACCACGACTATGTGAAGAGAAAATTAAAATAAATAAAGAGATTTAGAAAATGTGAACATTAAAAAGGTTACGAAAAATGTAAGCATTGGAAAGGTTTTGTAACAGTAAGGGGGGTTTCCGAAAATGTAAACAATGGGGAGGTTGCGGAAAATGTAAATATTGGGAAGGTTATGTAACAGCAAGGGGAGGTTTCATAAAATGTAAACAATAGGGAGGTTGCGGAAAATGTAAATATTGGGAAGGTTATGTAACAGCAAGGGGAGGTTTCATAAAATGTAAACAACGGGGAGGTTGAGGAAAATGTAAACATTGGGAAGGTTATGTAACAGTATGGGAGGTTTCAAAAAATGTAAACAATGAGAAGGTTATGTAACAGTAAGGGAGGTTTCAAAAAATGTAAACAATAGTAAGGTTATGTCACAGTTTGAAAGGTTTCGTAAAAGCACACATTACAATTTGACCATCGGACCTAGCCGGGAGGAACTCTCAAGTTAGGCACTCTGATTGGTTAACTAATGCAGGAGTGGGGGGAGCAAAATGGCGTCCGGGTAGACTCATGCTTTGAAATGGTTACGGCATAAAACAAAATGGCGGACGGGTAGACTCATGCTTTATAAATACTGAATTAGCCCAAAACGTAGGGAAAAGAAAATGGACGCCGGGTAGACTCATGCTTTGTAAATTGTGACGTCATAAAACAAAATGGCGGACGGGTAGACTCATGCTTTATAAATACTAAATTAGCCCAAAACGTAGGGAAAAGAAAATGGACACCGGGTAGAATCATGCTTTGTAAATTGTGACGTCATAAAAGAAAATGGGGGACGGGTAGACTCATGCTTTATAAATACTAAATTAGCCCAAAACGTAGGGAAAAGAAAATGGACACCGGGTAGACTCATGCTTTGTAAATTGTGACGTCATAAAAGAAAATGGCGGACGGGTAGACTCATGCTTTATAAATACTAAATTAGCCCAAAACGTAGGGAAAAGAAAATGGACGCCGGGTAGACTCATGCTTTATAAAGACTTAATACCCTCAAACAGGGGTCACGTGATCAAAAAGGGGCGTGGCCTACTGGTTTAGGTTAGGTTGATGAAGGGTCACGTGACTAAAAAGGGGCGTGGCTTAGTGGTTTAGGTTAGGTCGATGGCGCGAACCAGCGTGGTTAAGGTTAGGTCGTGGTCGAAATTCAAATTCAAATCTCCCGCCATAGGTCACGTGACCAAATGCTGGCATCTGATTGGCTCCTCAATAAAGTGTGCCAGCTCCCGCAATTCTTATCTACTATCGAATATTTAATCGATAAATTAAACTGACAATATGAGGTCAGGCTGGATTGACTAGATCACGAACGACAGGTAGATCGCGAACGATCGTTCGCTAAAGGCCAGTTTTGGCGGCAAACCATGGGCGCCGCCATCTTGCTCCGGAGCCCTGCGCCAGAACCGGCATTTTACATCTACTATGTTAGATAATAATATAATAGATTTTTTAATAAAACACATGTTTCTATAGAAATTCTATTTAATTAATTCTTTAATGGTTTCCCTCATTTTTATCTCTAACTGTAAAAATTCTTTAATTGATTCTAAAAACGTAGGTAAGTGAAAGTCGTGTGTTGCCCGCACCAGATTCTTTTAATTGAAATTGTATCCGAAAATACGCCTTTACTAATACTTAGTTATTTTTTAAGAGAAAAAAAAAGGAAAGAATTTCAGGATTAGGACACTTTAAAGAACAAAGAAAAAGAAATGAAAAGGTATAAGGAAAAAACTGAAATATTGCCCATATAAATGTGTACAATAAAGATAAACAACTCATGTTCAAGCTGCCTAAAGGGAGCTCTGTCTTCACAGGAGAAGCCACTGCTATACCAAAGGCTCTGAAATGTATAGATAACTCTAACAAGGATTCGTGGATTGTTGCGACGGACTCTTGGAGTGTGCTAGCTGCCATCGACAGCCAAACACCAACCAACGCGATAATACGGGAAATAATTAACGAGAGTTGGAAAATAAAACTCGAACATACACATGTTGTGTTGCTATGGGTACCAGCCCATCGAGGAATTCCGGGCAATGAAAAAGCTGACCGAGCAGCCAACACCGCCAGAATAGGAGAAGAGAGTGGAATTGTCCTAATTAATGAAGTAACTGTAGAAGATTGGATGCTCCAATCGAAAAAAGGGTTGCTAGCGGATTGGACGGAAAAGTGGAAAAGAGGGCAGACAAAATTAAGAGCAGTGAAATCTGATTGCAATAAATGGTTAACTAGCTCCAGAAAGTCTAGGAGGGAAGAAATCCTACTATGCAGATTGAGAATTGGTCATTGCCAATTTACCCATGGGTACCTCCTAAAACGGTTAGAAGCACCCACTTGCACGGAATGTGACAACGTCATACAGAGTGTGAACCATTTGTTATTAGAATGTAAAAAATACAAAGAATTTAGAAAAGCTATTGGATTGCCACTCACGCTTAACCAAATACTCGGAGACGAAGAAAAGCATATATCCAAACTATTTAAATATTTAAAGATTGTAGGGTACTACAGCAGAGTATAATGTAATGTGATGACGCCAATGACCCTGTAGGGTAGAGGCGGATAACAAATAAAAAAAAAAAAAAAAAAAAAAAAAAAAATGTGTATATATATATATATATATATATATATATATATATATATATATATATATATATATATATATATATATATACTTATATCTCCATTAATTTAGATCCATTAGATATTTTCGCGCGACTTGATTATTTGGATCTTAAAAACGTTGTAAACTGGATTTCGAAAATTTTCACGATAGCAATACTATCACTTACTATATATTTCATAAATAAGTAAGTGAAAGCATTGTAACATGGTAATTCAAATATGTACGAGTAAATTCTACTAAGTAACATGTAACTAAAAAAAAAAAAGTTCATTTAAAGAAAAAAACATATGCACGTAAAAAAGAGAGAGGTACAGTTTCTAGGTTTCCTCTTACTCTTCATCGTTCATATTTAGGCACTATTGCCTGTCTTGCTTGAAATGGATAGATCAAATATGACTTTTAGCAAATTACAGGAGCAATCTCTACAAGTGTGTAAAAAAAATAGCATCGAATATAATTTATATCCAAATGTAGGTAATGTTATCTTAAAAAGAGAGATGGGGATGTGTAAATTTGATGATATATCGAAAGATGCGTGTTCTCAACACGAACCGAATATAAGTGGAATATAAAGTAGGTACTCGAAGATAAGTGGATTTGCAAATGACACCGATGTAGCGAGGGTGTAGTAGTCGGAATATATCTTCGTCACTCCTTCAGTATTCAATTGGTTTTGGACCGTCATGAGGCTCAGGATATCTTATCAACATCTTTTACTGGCTTCCATTTATTTTTTTAAAATTATTTTACAATTGATGAAGGTGGGTATTGAAATGTAACGTCGATCCATCCTAATTTTGGCTCATTAGTAATATTCCTAGGTATATTAAATAAAATATTTAATATAATATAAAAAATTATTATTTAAATATTTTTGGTGTCATTAAATGTTTGATTTTAATAACGATAATATATTTGTAGCCAGCAGTTGATAGTTGAAGCCAGTTTATGAGAATAAGATACCTATCTGTAAAAAGTAGAAACATAAAAACTTGAGATGACTTATAAATTCTTAATGAAAATCTAGTTAAAAATTTAAGATAAGCTCCAGAGAATTCAGTGTATTTATCGTTGTTTCAATTAAATATTATCTTATGATGTAATCTGTAGAATTTTCTTAACTTTATATAAAATGTAACAAACATTTTTTAAATATATTGGATTGGTTTAAAATCTTGAGGTCATTTATTTAAATTAAATATATAAATTTAGGAATTGCATTAAAGTATCATTAGATTAGCCACAGTAGCTTTAACGTAGAGTAAAAACAATAATTAAAACAGTCCTTAAAATATGAAAATCGGGCATATCCTTTAAAATAGTAAATTAGTCCTTTTCGGGCGTAACCCACCCTTCCTCCTTTATATAAACAGTTAGACTCTATTTCGGACCGATTCTTGCTCGGGTAGAATGTTTCTATTGGGTTGTTTCACATGACCGTTTTTATAGTTTCTGAAATACATAAAGAATTTTTCAGGTCTCTGTTGTTTTCTTCTGAATGTTAACATATTTAGAGTAAACAGTTACTAATCCTCTACCTTTGTATTATAAACATTAGCTTCCCAATCAATTACCCACTTTTTAGTATACCTCCACATATGAACATTTGTGGAGTAATATTTTTGTACGAGTTTAAACTCGGCCATTCAGCAACTGAGGCCGCTAGAAATATTTGGAAGGCGTTTGAGAAAGGGAGTGTTAATGAACGGACCATTCGCCGTTGGTTTGCTAAGTTTTCAGCTGGGGATACCGATTATCCATTGTTAATTGTTAATTGACTGAAACCTAAGAACAACACAAACTTATATATATATATATATATATATATATATATATATATATATATATATATATATATATATATATATATAAAGTATTATTATAAAGTATTGGGTTGATGCAAAATTAATGCAGGTTTCCTCTATTGCAATATCTTAATTCCAATTGTGTAAACAAAGCTAATCCTAACATTGATCATTATTATACCAAAACAAACCTTATCTAATACCCTCTCTTTCACCATAAATTTGTTTAGTAAAATCGTTTTGTTCAGTGTGTTCAAAGGTCTTGAATCGAAAATGTCAAAGTGCGATTTTCGTCAAATTTATTTTTACGAATTTAAATTAGGGCGCAGCGCTGCGCAAACGGCTCGTAATATTAATGAAGTGTGGGGTCAGGGGACTATTAATGAGTGCACGGTGCAGCGTTGGTTCCAGAAGTTTCGCAGAGGAGATTTCGACCTCGAAGACAAGGAAGGTCGGGGCCGTCATCTTGCTCTGGACAACGACCCTAAGTCAAAAGTGGAAGAAGACCCAACCAAAACCACACGAGAAATGGCGGCGGAACTCGGAACTCAAAAATTGCAACGTCTTTGCCCAGCATTGATGAATCGGAAGTGGCCGATCCTGCTCCACGATAACGCCAGACCACACGTTGCACAACCAACGCTTCGACGACTGCACGAGTTGGGTTACGAAGTTCTCCAACATCCGCCTTATTCACCTGACCTCTCTCCTACAGACTTCCACTTTTTCAGGCATCTGGACAACTTTTTGAGGGAGAAAAAATTTCAAAACCAGGACGACATTGAAAATTCTTTTCGTGATTTCATTGAGTCCAGGGATTCGGATTTTTTTTCTGGTGGAATAAAAAAGCTTGTTGAACGTTGGCAAAAGTGCATTGATTCAGATGGAAATTATTTTGATTAAATATATATGGTTAAAGTAAAGATATGGCGTATTTACAATACCTACTAAAAACCTGCATTAATTTTGCATCAACCTAATATAATGTGCTTGGTCCCTTTTACGTAGAAATGGTAGTTGTATTGGGATATTGAACAAACTGTGGTTATCGATCGGCTCTCACCCTTCCATTGCTGAGAAGGGCTTAGAGTATCGTTAAAGGCAAGGTCAGGAGTCAGCCTCCGACAACTAGAAGACAATTGCAGGGTCCCTTTGAGATTTAACTTGGTTAAAGTTCTAGTTAGCGTTTCCACTCCCATTTGTTCTTCTTAGCCCTCGATGAAGATCGATAGTCGGCCCTTCAAGACCGGTGGCTGATTGGGTTACGGATGTACTGGGAACTCCTCGTAATCTAGTTCCATCCAGATCTATGGCACCTTAAGGTAATGAGTATTACACAACAAAACAAAACATTACTGCCCAACTGTATTGTGTTGCTACCCTACACAGCGTAGATATCAATCAAATGACATATTGTTATATTTTAGTAGAAATTCTATGAATTTACTTTACAACTTTTGCATTATCAATAGTTTTATGTTATAGTATATAATATAATACTACGTGAAATATTCAATTAAAGCACAATCCCTACAAGTAGAAAACAGAACATGAAAAAAACATACCTAAATGGGAAAAAGTATCAAAGGAAATCAAAGTTTAAGTAAAATTATAAGTCACACTTTTTACAATGATCTTCATTTTACCTGTCCTTCATCTTATATTACTATCACGTTAAGCCTTATTATTACATAAAAGTGGTCTGTTGTTTCCTCATAGATTTCTTGATTTGTCCTCAACCTGTATCCTTGAACCGTTCACCAAGTTCCGTAGATTCTTTGTAGATTAAAAAGACGAATAATCTTAAATATTAGAAATTATTTTAAAAAATAATATATATTATATATATATATATATATATATATATATTTATTTATTTTTAAATTATTTCATTCACACCTGTTAATAAATGTTGACAATCAGCGAATGTGATGATGAAGGAATGATAGTTGGCGTGGTAGGCATGATGGAGAGAAGATGCCCAGCGGCACCTCTTCCTGGCGTGCTTCCTATTACGGATTTAGCTTAGAAGGTCCCTCATCCAGCTTCTTTTCAGTCTTCTGCGAGTATTGTCCGGCATGTTACTAGTGGCCATGCTTCGTATTAGATTGTTAGTATGTCCGTGTAAGTTGTGAAAAGATTAGTAGAGGGTTCGAATCTGTTCGTTGACTGTTGGCATGTGAAGGTCTGTATGTAAAGTGTGTTGCTAACGTACCATAGCGAGTTTGTAATAGTATTGAAAGTTTTGGAATTAAAAACTTTGAATATTGCGTACGTGTAGTCTTTTTGGCAGTCCCGTATATCGTGAGGCGTAAGTCCAAATGGGCTTCAATGGTAAGTGTAAGTTTTTATTTATTTTTAAGTATTAATTTGAGCGTCTTGAGAGTAGTGAGTATAAAAAAGTTTTAGTCTTTTGTTTAGCGTTATCTGTTTGTTCTTGATGTGTGAGCCCCATGTCATTCTTCTGTCGAATGTCAAGCCCAGATATTTGATTGTGTCTGTCTGTGGAATTTGGATGTTGTCAAGATATACTAGCGGACAGGTGTTATGTCGAAGAGTAAAAGTAATATGTTGGGATTTGTCTTGGTTAATTCGAATTTTCCAAAGTTTGCACCAGTCATGGAATTGTGTTAGGTGATGTTGTAATGTCTGTGAAGCGTGCGTAGGATTGGGATGTTTTGTTGTGATTGATGTATCGTTGCGTATGTCGCTGTTAGAGTTTCGGAGGTGGCTGGCATGTCGTGTGAGTAGATACCTATTAAAAGTGATGTGAAAACGGACCCTGAGGTATCTGCAACGACTGTCTAAATTGAAGAATTACCCGCCAGGATCAGATGAGAAGATTAATTATCGTAAGAAAGATGAAGTAAGAAAGTATGTAGGAGAGAGTATAGTCTTTAGTTTGAAGAGAAGCCCCTATTTAAAATGAATTAATAGACTGGCTCCTGATAATTTCAACCTAGTAAAAATTCGTAACTACTAGTAACAACCCCCAGGGTTTCGAGTATTGTAGAAGGCATGTAATTTAGTCTTGTTGATTTATTTTAATTTTATTATCATTATTATTATTTTATTTATATATATTTCTAAAGACATAAATTGATTTAAATTTTATAATTAATATTTTTGCAGCAAACTTCATATTTGTTTGTATATTCATTACTTTTCTTTTTTTTTTTTTTTTTTTTGTCTTTAATTTGTATTTTATCCATTCGTTCTGTTATCACATTAATTTCATTATTCAATTCTTAGGTATAATTCATAAACATATTATTGTTAGAGGTTGTCTTGTGAATAAGACTAATCCCCCCTTTTTTCAATTGTTATCAGTTGTAATAATTATTCTTTTTATGTTAAAAAAAACATGTATGCTCACGCAGCCGATCTGGAAATGAAGAAATTATAAAATTATTAAAAAGGATGAGGAAAACTTTAGAAGAATAAATCCAATCCGAATGGGATCGAATGATTTAATTGATTAATTAAAAACTAAAGGATGGAATTCGGAATTACTCTTTGGTTTCCATTACCCATTTGAGAGGGACTATGTAAATAATAGCTATATTGGCCCACATAATCCTCTTTCAATCAACAAAGACATATCAAATATATCACTCATATCGAGTAATGATTTCGAAGTAACTCAATCAGCGTTATTGGAAGCGTTATTATCAATTCCAATGAAACGCTATGCCTGATGAATAAAAGCTTCTGGGAAAAAATACTCTTTCATATTCAAATAGATTATCGAACCAATAACAATCATGCCAATAAATGACCGGCCAGGCAACCTTATTGCCTTAAAGGTCAATCAAAACGTGGCATTTGAATAGCTATAAGTCAAAGAAAATATATTCACATGTTATTGGGACTTGAAAGAAATCAATTTAAAAATTAAATAAATAATTTTTGCTCTTAAAAGTTTGATTTGCACCTGTCCATACGGCACGGACTATCAGCAAATGTGAAGAATAATGTAGATAATGTATATGTGAGTCATGAGGAAAGATCAGTTGAGTAGCAGCACGCATTCCTTGACCTCATCGACTATTAGTTAACTCAGGAGACCTCGCATCCTGCATTTTTTTAATCTCCTCCTCGAATTTATAGACATATTGTTTGTAACCATATCTCTTATAAGTGTGCTAATATGTCCGTGTATGTTATTTTTAATTGTAGATAATGAGTGATCCTCCAATGTTGGTAAGTATAAGTCAACATGAATAAATGAATGAATGAATGAATAAAGCCTTTATTGCAAGGATAACATTTAAAAATTATAATATTAACTTTTAGTTCTAAAATAATTTCTAATATAATCTAATATAATTTCTAATATAATCTAATATAATTTCTAATATAATCTAATATAATTTCTAATATAATCTAATAAAAAGTTCTCATATAATTGGAAAAAAAAATATAATGCTATGTGAAAAATAATAATAATGCATATACTTGTTAAATGAAAAAACAAAAACTATATAATTAATGTTCCTTAGTTGCTTAAGATATTTACAATATGTTATCCCTACAGGCCTCTCCTTACGGAGGTGATGGTCTAACTTCCCCGGTGACCTAACCTATTGGGAAACATACCATGTTGCAATTATTATAAGTCGTAAAATTTGGGATTAAAAAATTTAAAGCTTTTTAAGTGTCCTTTTTAGTATGCCGTATATTTGTGAGGAGTAAGTCCAGATAGGTTTGAATATATAAATGTATGTACTTTCTGTATCAGTTAGAATTTTGAAAAAAGTTAATAAAGCAGTTTAAGGCGTTTTTTCAGCGTCTTTCTTTTCATTCTAAAGGGACTATCTAACCATTTATAATAAAGGCATTGTCATTCTTTTTTAAACGCATACCTAATATCAAACAGGCTCCGGACTATCATTTTATAACCCCTCCGAAGGATGGCACAACCAAGAATATTTTTAATTCCTTTAAAAATCATATGTCCATCTGCTGGGTTTGAACCCGCGACCTTAGGGGTAGATGGTTGTTATGCCATAATTATGACCAAGTCCCGCATAAAGGTATGTGTGCCAGTATGTGTGGTAAATCTTGCACAAAAAGTCGGACAATACTGGAATTTCAAATTCATTGAAAAAAAAAAAAGTATTCTTACTATGAGGTACACTTGCGATAAAATTGAAAAACATATATATTTCGGAGGACGCTCCAATAAAATAAAGTAGCAAAAAATTTGAGTTGTACCCAACCATCATAACCTGAAAATATTTTTTTTGAAAAATTAAAAAAAAAAATTTGACCTACATTTTCTTGGAAATGTTTTTTTTTTTTTATATTTTTTTAAAAACCGTATTATAAAATCCATAATATATATTTTTTTCGAGAAAATCGATTGAGCTGTTTAGTAGTTTAGCATGTTGCTAATAATTTAACAATGTACACAGTTTCACACAAAACAAAGATTTATTTAATACAATGTGGATAACTTTTATATAGATTTCTTTAATAATAATAATTAACCAATTGAAAACAATTTAAAAAAATATATCGTTCTGAGGAAGGTAATAGTTAGTTTGCCCATGCTCCTAAAATTAATTTATAATTAGAAAAATAATAGTAAGAAAAATAATGAATAATTAAACTGAAAACACTAATTGAAAATTTGGAGAAGTTAAATTTTATATAAAAATCATTGCTGCATTACAATGGTAAAACAACTCAACTTAACCTCTTTGCGTCATGTGACACCGATGCTACAGTAGAAAACAATTATTTTTGTTGTTTTTTCTCCCCTCTATAACTTCCCTCCCATTAGGATTAAAGGGCTAAAATTTTGTGTAAGGTTCTTTCTTATAGGTGTGAATCTATGGTATAAATTTGGTTTTAATACACGCGGGGGCAAATTTCACATGCTTATTCCGGCCCCTTTTGGATCATGCTATATCAGGCTATAGCAATATCTGGTCCAACGAGCCTGGCACCCTTTGAAGAAAAATTGAAGTGAAATATCCCGGTCATGTACTAATAACTTTTTTTTAGTTCTGAAAGGGTACGTATAGATCAAAAACATTGTTGTAAATTTCTGAATTTTTAAACACCTTTTTATAGGGTTTGTGCGTCTGTTCTTTAGATGAAAGCGGAAATCGGATTTCAATTATTAAAAATACATGTCAAAATATCAATATTTTAAATAAAAGTCTGCTCTTTTACCTTTTGGAAATCAAGGCCTCAATTCTGGAGATAATAGAGGATGAGCGGCTAAGACGAAGAGCATTAGGGTCGGAACCCTTTGTTAACTCTTCTTGATAGCTACCCTCATTGTCGAGGGGACTTTAAAGGGAAAGCCTTTCATCTGGATCGGTTACTAAGCTATTTTATTCCGCGGATGAAAAATCGCAGCTTTTGGACCACAATAGAGCTCTCACAGTGACTCGGTTAAATATTCAGCCAATAACCACTTTTGGTCTCCCAGAGCGCTTTGACTGTCCAAGGGAAGGATGCCTCCCTATTAACCACCGTTATATTTTAATATTAAAGCATGCTTTGGGATTATCGACAAAATAAATAATCTCCGCAGAAATGCCTTAAATGTTAAGGGAATTCGATAAAGTAGAATGAACACGATTTTGATGACAAAATACATGGTTGTTATTAATTTTAGATTCAAACTCGAGCAGCCATCCCATTCACGTATGAGGGAGTAATATACCGTAATTAAATATTGCACGGTTAGCTCTTTATGCAGGTTTTTGATGTTGACTGCACTAAATTCAGTTGCCCTTTTTTCATTATTTTCAATAATGTACCTTTGTAATCGATCCAAAAAAAAAAAAAAAAAAAAAAGGATTTCTAAAATATTAAAATATGAGTGCTTAACTTTCAAGATACCTGGAATTTGAACAACCAATAAAAAATTAAAAAATACGTTTTTCCACCGTCCGTGGCTTTTCTCAGAAACCACTGTTCACCATTGTTCACTGTCACTGTTCACTGATACATCCACTTGAGCTAGATCAAGACTGCCTGACCCAGGCGTAGTGGACCGGTATTTGTACCACCACCGAAAATTTCAGACATAGCAGGTAGAGGCCGGGCCGTTCGTTCTAGACACTTGGAGGACCGTCCAGGTCCAGAAGTCTCTAGCCCCATCTGGGCCATTCTAGGCGTGGTATACCTGTCATTGTCTTGACCGTAGCACTACCGTCTTGACCTATTTTTCATAAAAAAAAAATACTAGTGCATATAACTATCATAAAATGGAGGCCGATTAAAATTTAATTTAGTGAAAACATTTAATCCAACTTTTGACAAAGAAACTGAGAATAATCATTAAAAAAAGTCTCTCATAAATATGCCTATAACTCATTTATTTTTTAAGATTGAATTTTTTAAAAATATTTTTTAATAATTTATTGAATTTTATGATTAGGACACCACGGAGAACATAAAAAAAAAAAATAAATAATCTTTTCTATATATAGAACTTTGTTTATGACTATATTGTAACTTTGATATATTCAAAGATAGCAAAACAATTCAGAGAGTTTTAGAATCAGTACACCGCTATTAATTATAAAACAGAAACAAATTAAAATTTCACTAATATATATGCCCTTAACTCGGTTATTTTTAAAGATAAATAAATAATGAGAATAGGAGAAATTACCTTGGTAAATGGGTTGGAAAAAAATGCATAAAATGAAGAGCAAATTAAGAGCTTAGTGCTTGGCAAGGACCAAACAAACGTAGAATAAAAATCAATATCTTGGTACAGTAAATTCAGACACTACAACACAGTAATAGAACCGGAAGCGCTATACACAGCGGAGACGCTAAATTTTGGAAATAGAATATTGGAAGACCAGGGGACAAACGCGAGAATATATATTCATAACTTAAATTACTCTTCTATAATAGTAATTGAGAGAAAAATCTTTAGGTAAATTATGGAACCAGCCAAAAACAGTGAAGGAGAATACAGACTAAGGAGGAACAAAGAAATTTACCGGTACAATGAATATTTAGGCCCCGTTTGGAGGTTGGAAGGAAACAGGATGGTTAAGAAATTAGTCTTCAAACTGTTTGAAATGAAAACGGATATAACCTGGGTGAGGAAGTAAAACGAGACCTTGAACGAGCAGGAATAAAAATTGAAGAAAAACAAACAGAAATATATTTAGAGAAAAAATCATGAAGGGTTATTTCCGTGTTGAACACAAGAAGATAAGAACGGGAACCAAGTGGGCGGAAGAACGAAAACAGCGGTTTTTTGAACAGATGAAGGCTTCTTTGTAAAAAAGAAGAACAAATAAGGAATTGAAATGTGCTTCAAATTAGCCTACCATCGCACAGTGGGGCCGAATGGCCAAAAAGCGAAAACAAATCAATATCACGAAAACGGATTAGCATAAAAACCTGGGGCTGATCTCATTCGACTCAGAATAAAAAAAATGCATCATTATCAACGGTCTTTATTGAAATTTTGAAGAATATGAAGTAACTAATGAGAAAATTAGAGCCTATTGGCAATCTAAAAATTTCAGAAATTTTCGAAATAGGTTGCACTTATGAAAACAAGTTCAAGCAAGTATTTTGAGTGTATATTGAAATTAAAAAATACTTACGTATACAAATTCAAAGAGGTTTAAAAGACTGGAGAATTTCGTAAATAATTAAACTAAAAATTCAAAGCTTGCACAAATTGAAAAGAATCTTACGATTACAAATTCAAGGAAATTATAATAACGAGCTTAGCTGTATCACTGATTTCCAGATGCTTTTTGTTTATGTTTGTAATGAAAGGATCTGAAGTCTCCATAAGCTGGATTCGTCGTCTGGTATGTGGAAAACATATTCATTTTCCATCCAATCGCTGAATATTTTTTCTGAACCTCGCCCGGTCCCGATTTAACTTGTTTGTTTTCTTATTAAAATGAGGCAAAACTCTTGCATAGAGCTGTCACCATTGTAGAAAGTTTTCCTCGTCAAGTTCAGGGCGATTTCGTCAAAGAAATACATCGAAGTTTGTACCATCCCACTTACACTCACACAAATCGCGGTATTTAATTTTGATAAAGCTCATGGCTAGACAACGTTAGCAACTAGTCTGAAATTAAAAATGTTTTGGCGTCGGGGCATGTATTATCTGAGCAAAGTGGGTAAACAAAATAGTGCAACAAACAAAGGGGTACTCTAATCCTTTCTTTTTTTTGCATTTTATGATCGGATAGGACGATAAAGGCAGATGATTTTTGTTTTAATCTTTATTTTAACACGTTTATTTTGAGAAAATACCTTTCCCATCCCGGAGGAAGGTGCAGCTTTTTTTTTGTTGCACTACCTTTTCAAAATGTTTACGGTAGTTCGTAACTTTGGTCTGGTTACGTGATCGAAAATATTTGACTTTTTGACCAATTCGTTTTATGTGTGGCATATTTAAACATCCTAGAACAGGCATAAAACATTAGAATTATTTCACTATTTTCCCCAGTGTACAACAAAAAAACTTGCCCCAATGTGCAATGGTCTGATCGAATAAATAATAATAATACAGTAATAAATATTTATATTAAAGTATTTTATAGGCCAGTTATGATTTGTTTATCACTTCATGAATCATCAAACAACAAGCTATTGAATTAAGAATTATTTATAATATGTTCTATTATAATTTTCAATAATATAACGTATTATAAAGTTCTCCTGATTTTAGTAATATAGGTTAGGAAAAATAACATAGAAGTTACCGTTAACATATCTTACACATTTCTTTCAACATATAATTGTTCGTACATACATTGTAAGATCTCAGAACACATACGAACCATGAAACAGTGTTTGTGTTTATATATAAGTCGATGGCATTCGTTTATAAATAAAAGACTGCCGGAAGCTGTTCGGGGAATCGTTAATTCCTAAAAAGGTAGTTCTTTGAAGTCTGAAAGCTAATTATTTGAATCCAGTTGTTTGTGAAGGTAGTGGAGGGTGGAGGGGGGGAGGAGGGAACAGTAAGCTAGCTACAAAAGGGACTAGCCCATTCTCTTTGTTAATGAAAACCATCCCTAAAAGGGCTACTTCTCTTTAGGGCAAAATCGATGTGTTTAATACAATCATAATGAATAGTGTATCAATGATTCGCTATTAAATGTATATTTTTGTTTAAATAAAAAAAATCTTATTGACGCAACACACCAATTTCACTTTACTCTGTTATTAAAATCAATCTAAATTTTTTTAAAATACATTTATGGATGAAAAAAATCTGGTGCAGGCACTTTTACTTACCTCGATGAAAATCAATTTAATTTAATTAATTTTAATAATGCTTTATTGAGAAAGAATAGAATCAGCCAACTATCTTGAGCAATAAGTATTAGGGCTAAAATAAATCATTCATCCCATATGTACAGAGTAAAAAAAACAATAATAATAATAAATAAAAAAATAATAATAATGAATGAATAAAAAATAACATAAAATGAAATAAAACAAGTAAACTTATCTAACGGGGAGCCGGTGGCTGAGTGGCTAGTCTCCCACGCCAGAGTTGTGAGTTCGAGTCCCAGTCCTAGTGGGACTTTTATAAGAATATAATTAAATGGGGACTCACTCACAGCTTCTCCCCCGGGTAGTGAGACCCGTCAGCCTACTGATGGCAACTCGCAAAAAAAGGCGTAAGGAGTGATGACCCTACCCTAAACATTTCATCGAGAAACGTGAGTATATTCTCCCAAGAGTCTATACCACGCGGCCAAGGGCCTACACGATCTGTCGCGCCAGAGGAAAAAAAAAACTTATCTAACAAATGAAAAGAAAAAGTAAATAAAATCTTGGCCACATTCATACCTATATGCAATATTTACGTACTGCCCCTGGGAAATTCAAATCAAACCCCTACACCCAGAAGTAGACGGAGAGGCACACCACCAGGAGTTCCCAGCGCCTCTCAGTCAGCCGCGTCACCAGTCTAGCCAGTGGAGGCTGAGTAAGAGCGCTAGAGCCACACACTCTCAGGCATGAGTTGAGAAGTTGGCCATTGCCAGCACTCCAGTAGCATGTTTATAAAAGATCTCTCGGCCACTGCCAACCTCAACATCCTTATAAACCTCAAAATACGGTGAGGTTTATAAGGATGGTTGGTACTAGATAGGTATTGTGCCAAGGGGATTAGGAAGGTGAGTAAGTTTCTGGTGGAAGGTTGAGAATTTGGATGGGATGAGATCAAGGACATAAGGGATCTTGAGGTCATGATGTAAGGTCTTGTTTGTGACATAATAGGGAGCATTGACTCTTGTTCTAAGGACTTAGGACTGAAAGGATTGGATACGTTTGATGTTCGAAAATTTAGTAGTTCCCCATAGTTCAATTCCGTAGGTCCACATAGGTTTGAGAATTGTCTTGTAAATTAATAGTTTGTTTCCAACGGAAAGTTAAGCTGTGATGTTCTGTTCAGTAGTTAATATAATTGGCCATAATAATATCTGATATATATATATAGGTCAAGATGAAAAGAAAGACTCTCAAACACCGACTGAAAATACTATACCCTCTTTTATCGAAATCATCAAAATTAAAAATTAGACAGAAACTGAATACATACACATACTTCTGTTCCTTATTCCTGCATTAGTTTCTTGTGATTGTGTAGCTCTTTCAGGCTAAAAATCTTACTATATATTATTATTTTATCATACGTTATTATGGCATTATGATTATTTTTCTTAGCTTCAATTAGGCAGGTAAATAAATGTTCTCTTATTTTCCTAATATTATTTATATAATATTAATATTTAACAGGCAATCTTAAATTGTGATATATTGCTAATGATTAGATGTTTTCAGAGATTTTTTTTTTAGAATCATGTTTTTTGGGTATTATTGAATTACATTTTAATAATATAGATTTTTTTCTTTATTATAATTAGTTTTGCGAAAAAATTCTTTGTGTTGTATCCTGGGTCAGTAGATCCATTGTTGGAAGATGTGTTCCAATTATAATTTTTTTTTCGAAACATAAGAATAGCTGTATAGGTATATAATCGTTGGTAAGCCTATGATGAAAAAAATAAAAATTTTAATATTAAAAATTGTGGATGGTAATGTCATAAAGTAAGGAATAGGGCCTAAATATTAATAATTATTATACGTAATTTTATATTGTTGTATCATTTAATCTTAAAGATGTTTTTCTAATGAAAATATATATAATTTTCAAGTTTAGCTTTGTTTTATAGTTCATTCATTGATTTTAACAACCTGACTGTTTACTACAAAAAGCCAATAAAAATTTACTTAAGAGTATATTATATTTGGAATATCATATTGTTATTTAAATTATTATCACATATCTTGTATCTTATTAAATTTATTTGATATGAGGACATACAATATGATATGAAGCTACTATACAAAATAGTCAGTAATTTTGTTTTTATTATATTTAAAATCTGTTTCTAAAATAACTGTATTAAAATTGTACTTACTAATATTTCCATATTGCACTATAATATTAGTCATATAATCATGCACTCTTATTTATATATATCACTTATATAAGAATCAAATTTTAAATATAATAGTGATAATTGAATTCTCAAAATTTGAAAAGAATCAAAATGTTGATAATATTTGTTGTTGTTGTTTTTGTAGTTGTGTTTATAATATTAAATTGTATCATATTGAATAATCTGAAGATAAGGCAAAGAAATCACCTCGAAACGTTTTATTTATGTTACAATAAATAAAAATATAAAGAATGAGAAGAGATAGTTCCAATTATTACATTTATAAAGGGCCATAATATTTTTTAAAGCAATTTTTTATTTTTTTGTACATTAGAACAGCAATTTAAATGTATAATATACCGTTGGAAAGCTTAAGATTTTATAAAAAATTAATAATCAAAAATCATTTAATCTTAAAGACTAAGATTATTTTTTCTAATGAAAATATACATAGTTTTCAAGTTTAGATTTGTTTTATAGTTCATTAATTGATTTTAACAACCTGACCGTTTACTACACAAAATAAACCAATAACAATTTACGTGAGAGTATATTTTATTTTAAATATCATATTGTTATTTAAATTATTATCACAAAGCATATATCTTGTATCTTATTAAATTTATTTGATATAAGAACATACGATATGATATGAAGCTACTATATAAAATAGTCAGTAATTTGTTTTTTATTATAGCTTTCATGGATCTTTTCTTATTTAAGAGCTTAGCGTAATATTTGTTATTGAGATATTGAATACATTAGGCCTGTAGTGTAGAGATCTCAATGACGATAAAATAATCTTCGCTAACTCTTGCCATGCTCACTAATGTATGAACTGATAGCCCAAGCCCAACCACCACCAGTCTCGTGTAGCAGTTGATATATATATATAAAATAATTATATATATAAATATATATATATATATATATAAGTATCTCAGGAGATAATGAAACGTTTTTTTCAAATAATTGGAAAACGTGGTCGTAAGAGATAATATACGTACCTTCGAAGCAGACAGTATATTAAAATCGTTGTCAATATTTTTTAAATACAGTTTTATGATACTGAGATGAAAGAAATGTTAAAGCATTAATCACATTAAGTTACTATAGAAACATATTTTTTAGTATTGTTGTTTTATTGTTTATTCGTTTAACGTCACTTTATGCTGCTATGGCTAATCGGACGATGCTACAGTGGGAGTCCTAAATTTTGCCTATCCAGGTTTTATTAGGATAGAGATCTTTAACCAGTACCTGACATCGTACAGGCTCGGGACCACCTTTTAACGTCCCCTCCGAAGGACGGCATAACTAAGGATTTTTTACCCCCATTAAAAAATCCTAGGGCCACCCGCAGGTATATTTTTTTAGTAAACAATCCATTATTTATTAAGTAATCTATCCTTTCATCATTCTCCAATAATTTTTACTATCTTGTGAACTATCTCTCCTCTTTCTTTATATTTTTATTTATTATAACATAAATAAAACTTAATTAAAACGTTTCGAGGTAATTTCTTTGCCTTATCTTCAGATTATTCAAAATTATCTAAAATACAATAAAATTTAATATTATAAACACAACAACTAATATTATCAACATTTAGAATTCAATTATCACTTTTATATTTAAAATCTGATTCTTATGTAAGTGATATATATATATAAAAAAGTGCATGATTATATGACCAATATTACAGTGCAATCTGGAAAAATTAGTAAGAAAAATTTTAATAAAGTTATTTTAGAAAAAGATTTTAAATACAATAGTGATAATTGAATTCTAAATGCTGATATTATTTGTAGTTGGTTTTGTAGTTGTGTTTATAATATTAAATTGTATTTTAGATAATTTTTAATAATATATCATTGTATTTCGCAGGCTTTTCATTTTTGTGCTAGACTTATTATACTCGAACACACAAACCTTTGGGCTCAGGGGACCCTAAAACGTTTATTTCTGTTGAAAACTGGAATTAAAATTTTTACGAGCACAAGTTTCCCTTACTTTATACGCCATATATAGGCAATAAAAGTTAAAAAAGTGACTTACGTCTGACCCTTTGCTTGCTGTAAAATTATAACTAATATTGTAGAATGCCAAACTAGTTTAATTTATTTTAGCTGGAACCGGAAGGTGGAAAGTAAATTATACAATAGGTACCTGGAATAACAGACAGAAAACTTTTAACGATATTTAATCGGAAATATAAACTAATAGTTACCAGATTAAATAGGGGAGAACTTAGTTCCGGTTGCAGTAAAATAACTACTTAATTAAGTGTTAAGACTTAATTTATTTGTGCCTGAGTTCCTTCCTAAATTTCAGGCCTTCTTCTCCAAAGAAGTTATCTCTCTCCTTGAATCGCCCTGAAGAAAGTCTGAAATTTAGACCGAAACGTGAGAACAAATAAATAATGTTTTCACTTAATTTAGTGTTTGTTTGACTGCACCCGGAACAAACTTATCCTATATATACATATATACAGACAGTCAACCTTTAACGTAACCAGTTTAACATTTTAATGTGTACAAAACTATTTTAGCGGTATATTATTCTTCAGATTTTATAATCTTTCACCCTTAGACTACTTGTCAGTATATTCCAGCTAATTGTTTAAGTACAATTATGCAAAATCTACCGTTTCTATAAATATTATTGTAATTTTTTCGTGTCATCATAATAGTTTTGCACAAAATTTTATTAATTATGAATATTTCTTTCAAACATGATGACAGAAATTTTAGGAGCGAATTCTTAGCCTTAGTATGGAACGCAATTTACGGAAAGAATTTCATAAGGACCAAGCAATAAAGCCGATATAGACGTCGTCACACGTACATGTGAAAATTAAAATTTTAATTGTTGATTCTTATATATTACTTCTGATATTGCCAATATCTTACCTTTTATTTCTAAGATGTATAGTATAATATCTTATCTTATATCTTATATTATATATAAAATTTTTGAGAACACTATTCATTACATCGACAGTTTGAGGCGTTAAAATTTCTCATTTTTAAAAACGGTATTGTCACTATATATATATATTTTTTTAACATCCTTATCTCAAACAACAACAAAAAGACATTTCTTAAAATCAGATTAAAATGAAAAAAATATCATCTTTTTTATTTATTTTTATCTAGCTGTTTAAGCCTATATGATGAAACGAACGAATGTATTGTCCATCGGAAGTTAAATAAAAAATAAATTAAATTATTTTAACCAATTTATAAAATATGCATTCAACTTATCGATAAATGGAAGGTTATATAATCCAATCAGTAATATATTAATGAGCTACAATAAAAATACCGTGATAATAAATTATATGTTGTCAAGCACTAAGGAATAGCAACTTTTAGAATTTTAATAAAAATATCCTTAATAAAATCCTTATTATTAACTACCAATCGATTATTTTTATAACATTGCATATAATGTTGCATAACATTTTCCGCTAGGACCTACCGTTTAGAAGTATTGGTTCGAATGAAAAAAAAATCACGCTTTGCTAAACTTTATCAATGTACAGTTGTGCCATCTCCTCACACTTCACACATACTTTATCTGAAAGAATCGCATGGATTAAATTGTAATTTAAATCCATTTAACTGTGGTTAGATTTAGATATTAAGTTATGGAAAAATAATCTAGCAACATTAAGGGTTCAAATACAAAAAGATATATATATTCAAAATATTATTAAAGTTAGAAATTCCAAAACCATTCTCTTTTATAAACATCTAGCCACAGTAAATTACATTACTGACAAATGTTCTCAGGAGGTGATTAGATAAGTAATTAAAATCAGGGGTGATGTTTTAAACCTAAATTATAAAAATTTCATGAAAACAAATAATATGTAGTTTGTGTAATACAAATGAAATAGAAGATCTTTTTCACTTTTTGACTGCCTGTCCGATACTTTCAGAGTTTAGAAAAAAATAATTCCTAAAGTCTAACCTGGGGTCAAATATTAGAGTTGATAAATGGAAAAGATTAACTGGCATTAGTTAATTACTCCAGATCGGCTTTCTCTTGTAGAATGTTGTTAACAAAAGAATTTAACTATTAGTGAATTTGATTTTAGTACATAAATAATATCTAAAGTGTTAGTATATTGTTTCTTATTTTGTTATTAATTATTTGTATTGATAGATCAAAGAAAATAATTAATAGAACTAGAAAATTACTAGAGGCAATACACATTACCACAAATAATAACAGAGCAATAAATTACAAAACAGATACAAAAAACCTAGGAACACATTACACAGGCATCATAAATAAAGTAAAAATTTAAAAATAAATATATTAATAGCCCAAAAACAATAATTAGAATATATAATTAATAGAAATTAAAATAAATACAGGGCACAGGGATCACTTAGGAATACTAGAAAGGAACAAAGTGTAAAATTACAAAATAATAGAAACAGTCAGCCGATAAACATCTACGAGGAAGAATATTAGTGAGCTATAAATGTAAAATAGTGAGTGGTGTGTTTGAAAGTGTTTTTAAAAAAGGTAAATAATATTACTAATACAAATTTAAAGGTAAAATTCAAAGGTAGATTATTAGTAACTGTTTACTTTAAATATGTAAACATTCGGAAGAAAACAATAGAGACCGCCAAAATCCTTTATGTATTTCAGAAACTATAAAAACGGACATTTCATGTGAAACAGAAACAAATTTCTGTCAGTTTTCAAATTTTACAATTTCATTTAGTATATTACGTATTGTTTATCCATTTTTCTATTTTATCTTTCATTTTACTTAAATATTTTTTTAATTTGTAACTATTGTTTAGACCGAATGATATGTTTGGGTGATCATATTTTTTAAAAGTACTTTTTATTGTTTCTGTTAGTTTTGTGATATATGTCGATTTGTGAAATATTTTGTAATTGTTGTTGATATGTTGTTTATTGGTTTTTATTTCTGAGACAATATTAAAACTGACTAATAAAGAACATGTCTATAGCTGATATGCCTGTTAAGCGAAGGCTGAAGAGAAGCTGGACACTTTCCTTCACTCTATTATGTCTGCTTACTTTTTATTTATTCATTGTCAGATAGCTTCTAGCAGGTGTGAATGAAAAAAATATTAATAGAAAATATAATTAATTTGAGTAATTTGATAAACTCTAAAATTTACGATGAGTAGTAGATCATATGTAATAATATAAAAATAATAAAAATTCTTTATTTATTCGGGGACAAGTCCCTTCGGAATAATGTTACAGACAAATTAAATTAGAGCTTCAATGTCTTAGAGTAAAAAATAAATAAATAAAAAGCAACAGAAATGACAAGAAAATGAATAATAGTTTTTTTTTTTTCTAAGCCCCATGGGAGTTGGGTTGGAAATCGAAATAGAGGAAGGAATATGGGATCTCTTTTTCTGCATTACATGGGATTATAAGAGGGGAGAGAGGATACAAAAATTTATGGGAGCGAATGGGATTCACGTCTAGGGATGGGGCTCACTAGTCTTTCTGAGTCAGTTAGTCAAGTTATGGTTTCTCAGTCTAGTCTGAGGGTCCTGTCGGAGTCAGGGTTAAACAGTCGGTTCGTGCAGTACCGAAGACTATCAAAGAATTTGATATGTCTCCGGGAGATGAACTCTGTCACGGTCGGAAGTTCGAAGGTGTCGTGTATTTGGTTTGTCTTCGTCCTCTGTAGAGAAGTATGCTCACTATTCGTCTCAGTACTCCATTTTGAAACTGCTGGAGCTTTTTTGCTATGGTTGGTGATATATTAGTTAGCATCGGTGCTCCGTATAGGAGGGCCGGCCTAATCTATACTAATATTATAAAGCTGAAGAGTTTGTTTGTTGTTTGTTTATTTGAACGCGCTAATCTCAGAAACTACTGGTTCTAATTGAAAAATTCTTTTTGTGTTGGATAGTCCATTTATCGAGGAAGGTTATAGGCTATATAACACCACGCTGCTACCAATAGGGCCGAAGAATCAGTCGAAAATCTGGGAGAAAAAAAAAAACCCTCACTTCCCAATGATTCCAAATGATTTACCTTTTATTTTTAAATAATTCAATTTCCCGTTAATTTATATTTTTCCATTTAAACACGTAGGAATAGATTTACGTCGAGATCGGGTTGGGGAGAAAATCAGTATGTTCTTCTGCCACAAAAAAATAAAACTAAAAATGTCATTTACGCGGAAGTACTTTAAAATATATTCTTTTAAAAACTTCTTAATAGCAATCATAATAACAGAAATTGATGCAGACGAAGTCTCTTTAGAATATATCAAAGAAAAAGTGACATGTACTAAGAAGGTTTAAATTTGGGTGATAAAATTCCGGTTCTGGGATACGCCAATGATTTGGTACTGCTAAAGGAAGACACGGAAACTAAAAGACTAAATACAAGTCCGTTAATAAAAACCGGTAAAGAAATAGGACTCGAAATAAATACCGAAAAGACAAAATATATGATTTGTAGCAGAGACGGTGGCGATCATAGTGATATTGATATATCAGGGTATACTTTTGAACACGTAGAGAAATTTAAGTATTTAGGTTCAATGATAACGAAAAAAAAAAAATCCCGGAGGAAATAAAGTCCTGGTTAAACGCGGGAAATGCGTGTTATAATTCACTTGCGAAATTACTTAGCTTCTGTCTAAAAACTTAACGGTTAGAATTTATTAAACTGTTATTCTTCCGACGGTGAAACGTGGCCGCATACTTTGAAGGACGGACAACGGCTAAAGGTTTTAGAAAATAAGGTACTAAAATATTTGGTCCGAAGAGAGATAAGGCTACTGGGGAGTATAGAAGGTTACACAACGCGAAAATATTTATATCAATCTATATTGTTAAGTCATGTTTTATTTCACTTTTATGCTACTATGGTTAATCGTATGATGACTAATTTTTTGCTCTCCAAGTTTAGTTAGGGTAGAGATCTTTAACGAGTTCATGGAGTCGCAAAGGCTTGGGACCACCATTTTACGTCCCCTTCGAAGGAGGGCATAACTAAGGTTGTTTTTTACTCTCATTAAAAAATCTTAAGGGCACCTGGCTGGTCACTACATACAGGTGACCGACCTTTTAAGCATATTGCGTTTCATATCTGTTTCGAGTGTAGGTTCCTATGAAAATATATTCAATTGTTATTTATTTTTTAAAAATGGTTTGTGACGATTATTTTTACATATTAAGTGATTATGGGTATATCCACTTCTACTGGTTCGCTATTGTAAATTTGACAGGAAGAAGTCAAGATCGGGCTTTAAATGATAACAAAGAGCAGCTGATAGTTGATATTTATTATAGCCAATCTCACCATAAACGTACATAAATTAATACGAAATGCAATATTCGCGAGCAAAGCTGCGTGACACAGCTAGTTAATAATAGTTATAAATTCATAGGTAGCTTCTTATTATAATTTAGAAAAACAAACAAAACAAATTAGACGAGAATAAAATGATAAAAATGTTCATATATACATTGAAAAATAAATTATGCATAAAATAAAATTCATAAATCTTTAATATACAAAATAAAATGTGATAAATAATCGTTTCTCTCTGCCGAGTTTTATTGAAATTTGCAAATCACTTGAGGTCATTTGAAAATTAGATAGACAGGAAGTGTTTGAATAAACGGGATTTGAAGGTAGGAAGAGTATTGAAATGACGGATATAAGAAGGGATAGAATTCCATATGGACGAGGATCGGATAAGGAAAGATCGGTCGAAAGCTGCGGTTCGATGAGGCGTTATATTCAGGTCTGAAGACCGTGAACGAGTGTTGCGGGAGTGGACGGAGGATTTAAATGAGAATATATCAGAGATGTACGATGGACGTTGAGATCGGAGGACTTGGTAAAGGAAGGATGCCAGGAGGTACTTAGAACGGTAGGAAGGATAAAGCCACTTTAACTCATCGTAGAATCGGGTTACAGAGGTGTCCCTGGATATCCCAAAGATGAAACGTACCAGACAGTTAAATAATTAATGTAGATATACCCATGATTTGCTGTTTTTCTCAGTCAGTTGGAGGCCAACTAAAAAGCAAGAATTTAATTTTAAGGCAAAGTTAAAAAAAAAAAAATCAATGCTTGATCGCAATGGCTTCATAACATTAATCAACATAGTCCAAAATCAGCAAATCATGTACTAAATAAACAGTTCAATATTTATTTAAAAAAATTAACTTTACGGTCCTAAGGAACGAAAAAATAAAGTTTTTAATTAAGTTGACTAGGAAGACTGCGCTAGGCAGGCGGCTTAATGAAACTGACAGGGGCAGGGGTCTCGGGGCCAGTGTGGAGGAAATGGCGGGGGGAAACTGCCACGTCCCGAGTCAACTTGCCGCGTGTGGTTTCTCTCTGTCAGTTTAGAAAAGCGGCTGACCATAGGGAACATGAATGATGAGGTCTCATTGAGTGGTTCACTACTTGCTAAGTGTTATAGCGCAACTTGATAATCATATAGTGTAATGTATTGAGGTTGCTGAGGGGTGTAGATTCATCATTTGTTAATGATTAGACTAATTAAATAAATATTAATAAGCTTTTGTCAGCAAATGATCAAAAGGCGTTTACCTAAACCCATGGGGCCACCCAGCGATATCATGGAAAATCTCCTAGCCCCCAGGGGCACTTCTCATATCAGCCCTGCCTTCCTTTGTCTGATAGCAGATCGGCAATTTCCAAAAAAGAGTATTTTTGAAAAGAAGAGAGTGTGAGGTGATGAGGGTGCGATTTTAGAAGCACTGAGGCCAGTCTTATTACAGCCACAGGAGTTGAAGTCGAGCAAGAGGAGAGTCAGGTTCCATCTACAAGAAGAGGAGACGTCCGGGGATCAGATGGAGGATGAAGCCTAGAATGGGCGCCCAAGACTAATTTCACCTTCGCCAGCCAGCTAAGTATTTAAAGATATTTCTTTATTGTAATATTGTTTGGCAAGGTTAATGGCAATGTCCCTTATTATTCTCAGGCATTGTGTAAATAGTATAGGTTTTAGTTAATTTAAATAATAATGTCATTTATTCAAACTTGTCTAATTTGATCTTAACCTGCATGCCACCTACTTGGATCGGTAAACACGATACCTTTGGAAAGGAAATCTAATGTTTTCAGTAAATATAGTCTATATATATCGATTAAAGATAACTAGTAACCTAGTTTTAGAAGGTACGCTGCCTTGGAAATATTAAACAGCCGGTCAAAAACATAGCAACAGGACAGTAGAAACTCAATAATTCTGTACCTTATTTATTCTCTATATTGCCGAATTCGAACAATAAGACTAAGTAAAACGAAAGGGAAAAATTTTGTCATTGTTCGCGTAAAATATACTTTTATATATATATATATATATATATATATATATATATATATATATATAAAATATACTAAAAATATTATATAGAATATATATTTTTGGTAATGAAAGAACAAAGGTAGAAGAAAAGAAGCCAAGCGGGTGCACTTAACACTTTTTTTTTTTTTTAAACCGTTTCATTCTTATTAAACTGAGTCCCTTGCTATAATAACTATGGTGCAGAAGAAGAAAAGACCACTTCAGGCTGGAAGAGGAAAGGAAAAGAGAAGACGAAGATTGTTAAGACATATAAATATGAAGCCCACTAAAATCAAAATTGTAATTATAGTGGATATAATTAGTTGACCGTTGTGAATTACTGGAAGGAATTAGTCCGGATGGCGGTCACTAAATTAAACAACTAAATAGTTTCAACCATTTATTGCTTGCCAATGGTTCGACCCCCATTGCAGGTCATCATCAGGGCACATGGTGGGCGAATGGAAACGTTGGCAAGCACTGAATAGTTGAAACTATTTACTGACCACCACCCGGACTGATTCTATCCAACAAATTTGTAATTATAACCTTTCCCGTATTTCAAATACACCGATGTTTTATTCAGTTCTTTTTACCTATAAAAATTAACATACAGTCCTCTGCACGTTATCTGCCACTTGGTCAAACGCGTATCGTTCTTCATAATGAGGGTTGTAGCAAACATTCATTTATAGAATAAATTAGAATATATCTTTATTTGAAACAGGATATTGCCTTGTACAAATTATATAAAATAAATCAAGATAACCTAATGCAAATTATAAGAATTCGAGTCTAGTGCTTTATATAAGAGAAAAAAACGAAAAATGTTAAACGAGATCTCACTATACGCAATAATAAAATTTTTCTCTATCTCTAAAAATAACTGAGTTATGGGCGTATATATATATTATATATAGGCAAGATTTAAATTTTTTATAATTTTGTTTTTGTTTTTATTTATCGCACTTTATACAATTCAAAACTACATACATATTTTTCTCTATCCTTAAAAATAACTGAGTTATGGGCGTATTTATAAGTCAAACTTAAAAAAATTTCTTTTTCCTCTTTTTTATATTTATTCGTTGTTTTTTAGTCAAAAAACACTGATAATGTTGTTATCTATCTTTGAAAATAACTGAGATATTGAATAAAATCACTTTTAGAAATAACCAGATGATATCCTCGTCTAGGTGTTAGGAACATCGTTGCATGCCATTTGTGGCGAATTAAAAAAAAAAAAAATGGTCCAGTAATTTCAGAGAAATGCTGCTGACGGTGTACGACGGACGGAGAAAAAGCGGATTTCTAAGTCATCAAATTTTGAGGGAGGGGAGAAGAGGAGAAATATTTTGTAGTTGTTCGATTACAAAGGTTTTTTATTATTATTAATGAACCATTATTACAAGTCCAGAGCTTTACACACCCCCATTATGTTATAGTACCCACTATTTATCTTTTCAACACTATCAATAGTCAGTTTAGTGTTGTAGTAATGAAAAGACTCCGGAATGGATGGACTGAAATAACATTTTCTCTATCCATTATATGTTGAGCAGTGAAAAAGACAATTGGAAATACATTGATTGCATGACAAAAAGATTTCTTTTGATTTGAATGTAATGTTTGTTTTATTTTTTAAAAGTTTGATAGGTTTCTTGGTTGGCAGTTCTCAATTTGCTAACATATTTCCATTTCTTATGTTAAGTTTAAATGTTAGATTTGTTATCCATTCATATATACACGGAATCAAGGATTCCGTTGTCAGAACCCAATTTAGTAAGTTTTTCGGAAAAAAATTATGCAGAATTTTGGTTTAAAAATGATATAAAGAAATACTTTCAGCTGTTTCATTTTATCATAACAGTCTCCAATACTTACCAACTTTTCCATTATCTCGGAACATTATTTCCCATCTTAAGAATTAATTAACTTCAATTTTTTTTTCACATAAGCAGTCCAGATGTCTAAAAAATAATTTGTAGGAGAAAGGCCCAGAAAGTAGGGTGGATGTAGCAAAGTTACATTTACAAGCTCCAACAGTGGCTGGGTGTTGTCATACGACAAAATAAGCTTTTAAGATTGTCCAAAATTAAGTTCTTTATTACTTTTAATTAATTGTGAATTGAAACTCTGTTTTGAGTTACAATTTACAGTATTAAACTATATTTGCGTACAATGAAACGGAATTTTATAGTTTGAGTAGAATAATTAAAACTATTAAAAATTAAGAACAAGAAAATCTTTAGGGGAGAGCTAAACTGAGTAAATATTTATCATTTTTTTGGTTGTATACACATAAATTAATAATATTTATATATACCTGTTTGAAAGTTTCTAAGTATGATTTTTATTCTAGTACGTTATTTTAGTACTTTATATTGTTTTTGTATTTGACCCAGAAATTTTCAGGTCTCCTTTACCCTCATGTATTCAGGTTTATTTTCTTCGGGTGCGAATATAGTAAAATAATACCTGTGACAAAAAGAGGGTGGAAGTAGTTGGAAGAGCGTTAAGGACGCGGACTGCTATAACTGTTGCTATAAAAAGAGGTGGGCTCCAGAGTACAATAAAGCGATCGAATGGTGAGAGGCAAACAATAATATTTTGTCTAAGGCTTATATTGCCTACTCTCCTCTCACTATTCCCTTTTATTCATTATTGATCCCTCAAAGAACGGCCTTAAAAGTTCTCTATTTTCACTAATTATCTAAGATATATTAATATAATTCTTAAAACGGATGTAGAACGATTATGAGGTTCTGTGTAATTCAAATGCAATTAAATAAATAAAGTAAATATCAATAATATATTTTTAAAAAAATCATGGAGACATAGCAAATCCTTATTTGTTGTGACGATGCTACAGTGGGATTCATTAATTTTGCCTATCCAGGTTTTATTAGGATAGGGGTCTTTAACGAGTACCTGACATCGCACAGGCTCGGGACCACCTTTTATCGTCCTCTCCGAAGGATGGCATAACTAAGGATTTTTTACTCCAATTAAAAAATCCTAGGACCAACTGCGGGTTTGAACCCGTGACCTTTCGCATAGGAGGCTGTTATGCTAACCACCCAGCTACAAGTGATCCCGCTCAAATCACGATAAAAAAATCACGGAGACCCAGCAAATCCTTATTTTCATAGGTAAGTTAATCGTTTTCTGAAGATGTTTTGGGCAATAATAACCACTCGCAGTTTTTTGCCCTTAAAACTAAAACAACAACAACAAATACTTATTTTTACTTTCACTTACTATATTAAGGGGAAGTATTGCGATCGTGAAAATTTTCGAATTCCAGTTTTCAACGGAAATACACGTTTTAGGGTCCCCTGAGTCCAAATAACCAAGTCCCGAAAAAGGTCTGTGTGTGTGTGTGTGTGGTAACTCCCGGGTGGAAACGGTAAGTCCTATGAAACTGAAATTTCATACTAAGACAACTATACGCCCGAGACGTGACAAAATTTTTTTCATTAAAATGAGCTTACCAGAAGAGGCACTTTATGCACCATGCATTTTGCACCTTTTTTTAATTTTCTCGAAAACGGTTCCGTCGATTTTGATTAAACTCGCTACATCGATGTAAAATTTAATGGGCTTTAATATCATGTAGGTTTTATTTGGATAAAATGGTCTGACCGGGCTTAAATGCCGATATTTTACATTTAATAATAATAACTAGATTATCTTTTTAACGCTGATGAAAAACAGGTAAATATATAAATTGAATAAATTCGATACCCAACTAAAGGAGAAAACTTTAGCAATTTTTTGTTTTTGAACATAAGATCAGTAATATACATGTATTATATACCGTTGGAAAGCTAAAGATTTTAGAAAAAATATCATCTCATACACAAGCTTTTAAAAGTTGATAGAGAGTGATGAAAAGAAGATAAAACTAACTGATTATTTTAGATAATAATATAACAGATTTTTTAATGAAACACATGTTTCTATATAAATTCAATTTGATTAATTCCTTAATAGTTTCACGTATTTTTATGTTTAACTGTATTTGAAAATTCTTTCATTGATTTTTAAGATGGAGGTAAGTGAAAGTCGTATGTTGCCCGCACCAGATTTTTTATAAAAAAAAATAGATGAAACATCATCAGAAATATTTTTTATCGCAGGTTCTAATAACCTAGAAGATGACCTAGAGAATTTTTTTAATGGGATTAAAAACTCCTTGGTAACTCTGTCCTTCGGAGTAAACGCAAAATGGTAGTCCGAGCCTATGCGATGTCGGTTCTCATTAAATATCCCAATTATAAACAAAATTCAGGTCTTCCACTATAGTATCGTCCTATCATCCACATTCGTATGAAAGTCTTTTAAACATATTTTTTCCGGGATTAAGTAAGGAATCACAAATGTATTTTCTGCATGTGTTTTACAGTTTCTCTGGGTGCCTTTTATCTTACAACTTGTATCATAGTATCGTTTAATCTTTCCTCAAACTTAACTGATGAATTTATTAATAAAGTTGTAAATAACAATATATTTGTAAATACATTTATTTTATTATTTGTTAGCATTTTGTCGGACATAACCGATGATCAGTAGAGATATTATTTTCTAGTCATGCTTTATTTCTTTAACCAAACTTTTAGTACGAATTTCGCTCTTCTTCTTCTTCTACTGGCACAACAGACACATATTTCCTTGGCCTGCTCAACCGGCCCTTCCCACTGTGCTTTATCTTCTGCCATTGTTATCGTTATTCCTAGTTTTGAGAGGTCACCGCTTACATTGTCCCGCCATCTGGTATAGGTTTTGGTTGCTTGGATTTTACAATTTTAATGGCACAAAACACCGCGGTCATCAGTGCCAGATATATTATTTTATAGAAGATTAATTTAAGATAAAAGGTATTAGTAAACAAAAATTATTAGGTATTATTAAAAAAAAAAGTAAGTACAATAAACAATAATAAAAAATATTAATACATTAATATAAATAAAGTAATAAATATAATAGTTAAACAAGTAATTAAAAATAAAGTAAAAAAAAAATAATAAACACACTACGACAAAACACTTGCCCACCAATTTTTATCGACTACAACCAAATTCCTTAGACCAACTCTGTACATTACCTAGGACTGACACTCGATCGAAGGATGACTTGGGGCCCACATGTCAAGATGAAAAGACAGACTCTTAACCACCGACTGAAAGTACTATACTCACTTTTATCCAAATCTTCAAAATAAAAAATAGACAGAAACTGAATACATACACATACCTTCTTAAGGCAATATGGACTTACGCTTCACAGATTTTTGGTTTAGCAAAGAAGACTCACATACAAAAACTACAATCATTTCAATCCAAAATTTTAAGACTGACAACGACAGCTCCTTGGTACGTAAACAACAGAACCCTACATACGGACTTACAACAACCAACAGTTGACCAACATATACAAACACTCTATACTCGTTTTCAAAGTAAACTTAACGGATACGACAATAGACTGATTAACGACATGTCAATATTTGAAATGCCAGTCAGAAGATGGCTAAAGAGAAGCTGGATGAGGGACCTCCTCTGATAAAATAAAACCATGGAAGGGGTGCTGCTGGGCATTTTTCTTCTTCATGCCAAACCATGCCTGATCTCAATTTGTACAGCACATTTGCTGATTGTCAGATACGTTCTGAAAGGCGTGAATAGATATAATGAGGGGAAAAAAAGTAAACAAAAAGTTTATAAAATAAATAAATTAAGATTAATTTTAAATTATCATTATTTTTAATTAATTTTAAATTTAAATTCATTATTAAAATAAATCAAGTCAAGATGAAAACAATTGTAGTTCAAATCTGCTTGTAAAAATCCATTTGAGAGACAAGACACATTAATTCATCAATCCTTTTCTCATTGTTTCCCAAAGCATCTGCGACGTTGCTTGGTATCTATTTTTGTTCAGCTGCCTGGTGTAGAAGGAACATTCTTTAAAAAATATGAGCTATGGTCAAGGCTCCCCTGCAATGCTGGCGTCTTGGGGGCAATTCTTTTGATATTATGTGCCCATGCGTTAGCCGTGTGTGGGTATTGGGTCTTCCTCTCGGTCGTACTCCATCAGGGTTATGTATAGTCTTTTGGCTGCTCTTGCATCTTCCATCCTGTGAACATGGCCTAGCCATTTAAGACGCTGGATCTTTACGAACATGGACACAACTAATTCCTGATACAGCCAATATACTTCCATGTTTGTTCTGATTCTCCACCTTCCTGACTCTTGGACTGGTCCGAAGATCCGTCTAAGAACTTTTCTTTCAAATCGGTCAATTTTTTCAGAAGCCGTCTATGTCTCACATCCATATGTAGTCACTGGTCTAACAAGCGTCTTGTACAGCCTAATTTTAGTGGTCCTGCTCAGAAATCTATTTTTTAATAGCTTAATAAGAGCAAAATATGCTGTATTCCCAGCCACCAATCTAGTTTTTATCTCCTCATTCTCATTTGCATCTTCATTGATAAGAGCCTAAGAGTAGCTAAAACTGTTCACTACTTCCAGCGTGTAATCCCTGATGAACATGTACACATGTTTTGCTCTAGCGATTATTAATAGACATATACTCGAAAATTCTAGTTTTGGAGACTACATCTTATACATAAACATTCTATTGTCACCCTCTAATCATTATAATAATTTATATTTTATAACATATCTATTCATTATAATAATTTTAAACAATTCATATAAACAATTTTAAATTTTTACAGTAGATTGAACTTCTTCAGTGATGGCAAGGATGTTTCGTGCCAAATAAATAAAACCAACCAGCAGACCGTTAAACAGAATGAAAACTTTATCATCTACCTAACCCACACGACCTTTGAAAAGGTCACCCAATCCAAACCATCTAGAATCCGGTTCGTATGCAATCTAGGCTTCTTATAAGGTAAACATAAAATACATTTTTCACTGGAAGAAATACAAATATATCAAGAAATATGACAAAATTTTATACTGTAATCCCTACGTGGCCTCTAGAAAATCGAATCAGGCGATCAGAAGTTGAGTGCTTCAATACCACCCACATACCCGTCGCTTCCAGATATATGTCGCCAAAGATATAAAAACATCAAAGGACTATTTATTTCATTAAAAATAAATAAATTAGGATTATATTTTCCTTAGGTTTAGAATATATGGTCTAAAGCAATTACATGTTTTGATTAAATAACAAATAAATAAAACAAATTATTATATTTTAATACAACAGATGTTTAAATAAAACAGCTGTTATAACTGTGAAAATAAACATTGAGAATTTGGGGTTCCTAAAGTATAAAATTATTTAGTAGCAATGGGAAGATATAATATTGGCGACGATGGACACATTTAAATCAAAACGTGGAAGTTTTAAGAGTCAGGTGAAGATTGAATAATTTACTGGAATCAAGAATCAAATCTTTCAATTGAAGAAATAAATTACTATGGTAAAAGGTTAGGAGAAATAAATGGCCAATTCCCGGAGATTGAAGCTGAAATGGAAGCACACAACTTTTTAACTCGATAAATAACTTATATTTCCAAATTATTGCGCTTTCGTATTATTTTTACTTTCAGTTAGCTATATATGAAATATGTACAAGGGAAAGTATTGTAGGGGGACAAAAGGGAAAATTTTCGAATTCACCGGAAATACGCGAAAATACCTTAAGTCCAAACGAAAAGTTCCACAAAAAGGTATGTGTATGTGTGTCCCTGTGTCGTAAGTTTAGCGCGCAAACAATGAAAACTGAAATCTAATATTTAAGAAAACTATACGCTCGATAGGTTACAGTAGCTTATCATCATCATATGCATTTTATTTCACCTTTTTATGATTTTCTCAAAAACGGCTAGAACGATTTTGATTAAACTCACTATATAGTTATAAAATTTAATGGACTTGAATATGATTTAGGTTTATTATATATGTCTCTCAGAGGGGACGTAAAATGGTGGTCCAGAGCCTGTGCTACATCAGGTAGAAGATCTCCATCCTAATTAAGACCAATGACTTCCACTTTAATATCGTCAAATCATTAATTTTCAATATATTCTGCAATACATCGTACATCTTCTGTACATTACCACTCATTATGTCAGAAAATGATTAATTTTAAGTTGTGATCACATAGAAGCAGGCACCTGCCATTAAACACAAGCAAATTATATCACTTTTTTTTTCAGTGTCGCGGCAGGCCATATAGGCCCTAGGTGGTGTAATCTTCTGGGAGATTACACTCAACGTTTCTCGATGCATTTGTAGAGTAGGGTCATCACTCCCTACGCCTAATTTTGTGAGTGGCCACCACACCAGGCTGTGGGTGAATCCACATTTATTAAATGCTTGAGAAAAAGTCCTTCGGACAACTTCACCACGACCTCTCGTATGAGAGACTAGCAAACTAGCCACTCATCCAAGGGCTTCCAAAATTATATCACTTAAAATGTTAAATTTGTCCATGTTGAGCGTGTGATTCTTATTAAAAGCGAAGGCTTTACAAACATTTTACGTAATTAAAAAATATTTCCCAATGACATCTCACTGACCCCCTGGACATCGTCTGGGAACCCACAGTGGTCCGCGGACCTACAGTTGGGAACTGTTGCATTAAACCAACTCTCTGCATACATTCAAGCATCAACTCTTTCAATACCTTCTCAAATCTTAATCTGCCATAACATTGATGTAATAGATGTGCGTGCACTATGTATGTATATAAAATTGTTACATATATTACATCAAAATTTAACTAGGCCGTAAGTAATTATTGTTTCTGTTCTGAGGGGACTTAAAACCAGAATAAAGAAAAACCTTTCATTTCAAAGACTTTAATGTACACGTGCCATATGTTACTTATTCGTCCCGAAGATCTTTTCTTTTACGACATACTGAATCCCCACTTCTTTCAATCTTTGATGCACATTAAATTTTAAAAAAATATATATTATAAAAGGTTTAAATGAAACCAAGAAATCCTCGAAAGAATTAAGATTAAAAGTGACCTAAAAGCTTCCTTTAAAATATTCATGAGGGACACAAGGAAAAGCTTACATTTAATTAAAGAAAGGCGCTCTCCTTAATCTGCGTGTTAGCATACGTCAACACAAGTATGCAAATTAGATATATTAGCACTGTCTTCTTATTTTACATTACTTTCGCCCAAAATGTTAAGCTCCTATACTAAACTACTTTTACTATCCGCTAAGTATTTTACCTTCCGAAAATCTGAAATAAAATGCTTTAAAAATAATATATATCAAAAGAAATGTAGTATATTATATAGAAAAATATTAGACACGCAGAATTGAAGTGGTTAAAAAAGTCAATTCTGCGTTTCTCAACTAGAAACAAAATTAGTTTCAAGTAAACAAATTTTGTTTCTTTTTGGTCGAAAATCGTTTTACATTTTTGCGATGTCGTCCAGGTTAGTTCTTTTTTTATTAACATAAAAAAAAATCTATTGGTACAAACTAGACATTGCTACATCGATAATTGTTTTCATTCAAACCAATAAGGCGCCTTGCCGGTAGCTTCTAGCGACAAATGTTAGATGAGAAAAATATTCTACATTCAATTTCTCACCGATAAATTAAAAAAAAAAAAAAAAATCAAAACACCAACAGTTAGAGCGTGTCAAAAGCGTTACATTTTTCGAGGAACAATCGCTACACATAAAAAATGTAGATCCCTAGACAAAAGGCTCAATCTATTTAAAAAATTATGATTATGTCATTATGATTCAATAGTAGAAAATAGATTAAACAAATAATTGACTTTGTTTTGCCGATGAGTTTATTTTGTAAATCAGCCTCTCGTAAAAATCTTAATAATAATCTGTAGCAGCATCTGAAACTGTAAGTCCAAGCCTTGTAAAGTAATTCGTTTCTCACATAAAATGGTGGATCCACGGTTTTTTAAAACATTTTGGATTGAAAAGGTCGAATTCTTTAGATGTCGAAGGTTTCGACAGAGCCCTATAGCTCTGTCCACAAGGATTTGATAAGAATTATGTAAATAGTAATTTTTGTATTTAGGCATAATTTTGATCGTTTGTAAAATAGTCTGGAAACAGTTTGTTTAGCAGTTTTCTCTCAAGCATAATGTGGGTCCATTTGTCCTAGTACGGTCCTGAATTTCGTACATCTTCTAAAGTTGTTGGACTGCTGGACATTCACCATGTTCGGCGTAACCTCAGTGAACTAGGGTTCATTTGAACATTCCACGTTTTAGCCCAACTAGAAAATCCGTCAAGATGTATTTGCAAAATAAAAAATTTCAGTACTGGATTTTAGTTGGATATCAAAAGAGCTGCGTGATCGTTCTCAGGTAGGTCTGACGTGTATATATTGAATAGTAATGGTCCCAGTACATTGCCTTGTGGGACTCCTGCTTGAACAAGTTTCATACCACAAGTGTCTGTCGGTCATGTAAGAGAGCAGTAAGACGCTATATTGTTTAAAATTGGAATGAATATGAGAAAACTATATATTTTTTATTTTCATTTATTAATTCGCACCTGTGAACTGTAAGTTTGTAATAAGCCAATAACCAATTAGCATAGAAACTAATAAAAGTGTAAAGCTACTATAAAAATGTATTTTTTAATTATAGTAAACTTTTATTTACGATATTCGCGAAGTATTCGACCCATGAATTACGACATTCACATTTATTGAACATGAAAACAATAAACATTTTCTTTGTTTGACTCATTTTTACTTTCCACATATTAGCCCAACTAAACCGTCAAGTTGGATTTGTAATATAAAATATAATAGAACTGGGCTTTGTTGGGATATCCTAGGGGTAGGATGTCGTCTGCAAAAGTTGGTATTAACGTGTGATCATTCTCAGGTATGTCTGACGTGTATATCCACAATATTAATGTCTTGTAAAACTCCTGCTAAGACATGTACTCAAACACTGACATCCCCCACCAATCCGTACAAACCACGCCGACGACTTTTAATCTGCGGCCTAGATAGTTGCTTAATGCTGTGTTATAGATGCTAACATAATTAAATATTGTTTTTTTTATTTTTTATTTTCGCAGATAGCAAATACAAATTTCGCCGAAAAATTTATTGCAAATGAATAAATGTTTTGCACTCTTGAAGAATGTTTTTATTTTCCATCTGTAAATTGTATTTTTTAGGTTTTATATTTTGCCACGAGTAAGATATTCTGACATTTATTTATAGTAGCATATCATTCGTATAAATAATCAAGGGAGGAGAGGGGTCGTTTTAACAGAAAATATAGATAACCTTTAGGTTCATAAACATTAAATGAAGATATCCAAATAAAACCTGGATAGGCAAAATTTAGGACTCTGTAGCATCTTCCGATTAGCCATAGTAGCATAAAGTGACGTTAAATAAATAAAAAATATTCAATTAACAATTTTTAAAACCACAACAAGTCAATGTAAAGTTATCATTATTACTATTAGTGGTAACTCCCGGAGGAAAACTAAAAGTCTTATGAAACTGAAATTTCATATTTAAGACAACTATACGCCAAAAATGAACGAGAAGAACCACTTTATACCATGCATTTTGTACTTTTTGACGATTTTCTCAAAAACGGATCTAACGATTTTGATTTAACTATATATATCGATGTAAAATTTAATGGGCTTTAATATCATGTAAATTTCATTCTGATTGAAATAGTCTGACTGGGCTTAAATGCAGATATTTTAAAAGTTATTTCCCTAAAGTACATTTAATTTTGCATATTTCGAAAAATTATGTACATCATCTTATTAGCATAGATAAATAACGGCTAAATAATTAAGTTGGGCGAATTTGATACACAACTAAAGGAGAAAAGTGCAAACATATTTTTTCATGCAATTTTTGTGTTTTCGAACACAAGAATAGTAAGATAGATGTTTAATATACCGTTGGATAGCTTTGGGATACACGGAATTGTAAAGGGTAATGGAGAGTGATGAAAAGCCGATATAACAATCTGATTTTTGTAGATAAATATATAATATATTATTTAATAAAATACACTTTTCTATCAAAATTTAATTTAAATAATTCCTTAATCATTTAATTCCGTTTATAAATATGTTTAAAAATTCTTGAATTGATACACATAATGGAGGTAAGTGAAAGTCATGTGTTGCGCGTACTATATTTTTTTATTACACTTTTAGTTTTTTTTTTGTTTTTTTCTTAAATAACGTGACGTAATTTTCGGAATCATTTAAGTTATACTTATTGGTTTTAATAAATTTAAGTTATAGTTATTGGTCGAAGAATTCAAGGCAAGCGAAGAGTGGGCAGGCCGAATGTGAGGTCATGTAATTGGTGCAATTACCACAACATGTATAAAGTTTGAGGCATGTGGCCGTTTGTAAAAAAAAATATTGAAAAATAAAACTCTTAAAAAAAGCAAAAAAAAATGTTAGGTGGGCTGATTCTGTCGCAGCGGATGCAAATTCTCTCTTAAGAGTCAGGAACTGGGGAGCTGCAGCAACAGACAGGGCCAACTGGTGGAGACTTTTAGAGGAGGCCTTGACCCGTCAACGGGTTGTTGCGCCAACTATGTATGTATATGTATATAATTATAAAATAATTTAAAGTCACTCCCTACACTTTACCATATAATAAAAAAGCCCAGGACTCTGGGAAAAAACTGAATTCTTCTAAAACGCGAATATTATGGAAAATAAAAATTAATTTATATTTTCTTTTAGGTCACTCTTGAAGTTGCACTTTTTCCTTATTAAAATTATAAATATCCTCTGTAATAATTGGTTTATACATGACTTACATGAAAAAGTAAATTTTTTTTAAATGAACTTACGACAGAAATAAACTAATTTATTGCACAAAATAAAAAAGAACAAAGAAAAAAGTGATAAGGAGGTGTTTATTCAAATCTGGCAGATACACTTGATAGGAATTCAGGAAACACGAAACATGAGGAAGTAAGACAGAATTAACAAACACTTGTTGATCGCTGTAGGCTCGATTGAGCATTAAACGCTGGACAGCTGGGCTCTGATCAGCTTCTAAATTAGATTGGCTACAATAAACATCAATTCTTATTTGCATGATAAACATTAAACTGCCTCAAAGTCCTGATTCTCTTTGCTGATGCAAATAGAATAACAGAAAATATCGTAATTTATTACAAACAACTCTGGTGCGCGGAACACATGACTCTTATTTACCTCGCTTCTCAAAACCTAATCATAAAAACTAAAATTAATATTAAATCTGAAGTGTGGCGGTTAAAAAAAAAAATAATAAAAAAACGTTTTGATCCACATTGAGAGTCATCCATCAAGGCTAAAAACATAAAAAGATACAATATTGGTGTTTCATTATATTATATAAAAGTCACAGAATAAAAAAACAAAACAATAAATTTTAGAAAGGCGTGAGTAAACGACGGATAACAATAAAAGCTGATGAAAAAAAATTAATAATAATAAGATACTACATGAGTTAATAGTAAAATCAGTGGGATTAAAAATTAATATAGTAAACACAAGTGTATGTACGGAATACACGTTGTTTTTGTTGTTTTGGTTTTAAGGGCAAAAAACTGCGAGTGGTTATTATTGCCCAAAATATCTTCAGAAGACGATTAACTTACCTATGATGAGAGAAAAAAAATAATAAAAAAAATCGAACGAAATCAATAAGAATAAAGCAGAACAATAAACATTATGGTTTAATCGGAACTTCAAACACGATGATTAGCAACGAAAGGAAAAAAAAAAAATAAATAGAAAATAAATAAATAAAAAGTGTGAGTAAAATATCAAAAAGTGGGTAAAATAACCCTAATGTGTTAAACGAGGTGATATAAACGAATGTTCTTCACCAATTGAATGACACCGTCGACGGCCCGATCACTATCGCTCGATGCCTCCGAGATAACACACGGAATACACGTTTTAGGGTCCCCTGAGTCCAAATAACCAAGTCCCACAAAATAGTGTGTGTTTGTGTGGTAACTCCAGCGCGTAAGCTAAAATTCCTATAAAACTGGAATTTCATATTTAAAAACAACTATAAGCCCGAGATGTTACAGAAACTTTTTTATCAACATCAGCTAATTTTAATAAAAAATTGATTGAATCAGATTTTGATTAAACTCCCTATATCGATGTAAAATTTAAGGGGCTTTAATATCATTCAGGTTACATTCTAATTGAAATAGTCTGACAGGGCTTAAATTCCAATTTTTTACATTTTCTTCCTCTAAAGTACCTTTAACTTTGTAGATTCTATAAATTTCTTTTAATTTGCACATAACAACAGTAATATAAATGTATAATATACTGTTGGAAAGCTAAAGATTTTAGGAAAAATATTATCTAATACACAAGTTTGTAAAAGTTGATAAAGAGTTTCACTTATTGTTATTTATAACTGTATTTGAAAATTGTTTAATCGATTTTAAAAATGGATATTAGTGAAAGTCGTGTGTTGCCCACACCAGATTTTTTTTTAATTGCCTAGGATAAAGAAAAAATATTTTTAGCTTGAAGTATCATTTGACAATAGTTTTTCGAAAATGAAGCAATAAAGTTTACTGGTGCTCAATATCGCGACAATCATTTCTGTGTCTTAAAATATGACCGCAAAACATTTTTTATTTCTAGAAAAATATATTTTATTACAGTTGTGAATACTAATAAATATATTAAATTAAAAAAAAATATTTTTCTAGAATATTTTTGAATACCGGAAATAAGCAGCTACCCGGTACATCACTCCATTTTTACCAACTCTAAATTATTAGCTGTTAAATTGACATAGACAAGTAAAAGAAATAACTATGTTTTATATTTAATATATAAGTGTATTTCTCTCATTAAGGAATTACCTTTACTTTGATCTTTAATTTTATGTATGGGTTGAAAAAAAAGGTATGATAAGTGAGTGAGATTTAAAACTATTTTTATCTCATTTTTTTTGCATTTGTAAGGTTTTTCACACCTCTAAATTCCCGTTGAAAGCACGTTGACAGCTCCACTGGTACAGAGCTCAATTTTTACCATATCTTTATTGTTGACAGGAAAAACAATTATAAAACAAAATAGTAATGAACTGTGTTTTATACATATATATTTTTAAAAAAAATATTTTTTAGGGACATTTATAACTGTATACTATAATACATCAAGTAAATATGCTGATAGAAGATATGTACATGACATGTACGTGAGGAGAAACTGCCCATTGGCAGCACTCTAGTAATCAATCTAAACAACAAGGTCTCGAGGCCATTTTCTCTTCAGACGCCTCAGTGGATTATCAGGAATTGTAGAGGAAGCAAGGATTGAAACTAGTGGATTAGAGTGGGAATGGAGTTTGTCATGGAAGGAATGAACCTGGTACGCGCCAAATCAGCTACATAAGGAACATGGAGGTCTTTATGAATGATTTTATTCGTGACAAAGTAAGGGGCGTTGATGATTTTACTGTTTTATATTTAATTTATATCTTGCGGCAATTTATTTATCCTTTATATAAGTAATGAAAAAATGATTGATTACTTACTCCCATTCTATTTTAACCTTCGACACAAAGCAAAAGTCCATTATATTAGGGGGAATATGTCATATCCTCCCTAATTTAAAATTGACTTAAAAAAAAAAAAATGAACACACGATTTTTTGTATCAACGAAGTTTTCGATTCCTAAAAGTACCTTTTACAGTGCTAAAAAAAACTGCCAACTACATATGAATCAGTAACAAGGTTGGCAAAAACACTTTCAAAAATGAAAAAATAAGTTCCCAACATAAAAAAAAAACATTGTCACACAACACACAATTACAGGAATGTGAAAGAAATATTTATTGGATATACCTGAACGACAGGCGAAAATATTAGCTGTACCGTACGAAGTAAAATGCATAAATAATCTTTGAGGCGGAAAGAAAAGCAATCAGGGCTAAAAGCCTTTAAAGTAAGTACTCAGTGAAAATAAAGAGGAGAAAATAGAACAAACGGAAAGTGAAAAGTAGGGTGAGGGGGGGGGGGAGAGAAAAGGGAGGAGGGAGTGATGGATGAAACGGGGCCAATTTCATTTTGTTCCCGATTCCTTCTTTAAGCATTCCTTTGACTCCAGGCTAACCTTTATTTCATTCTTAATTACAGATTTTTTGTCTAGGATTTTCAGTTATAGTTACACATATAATAATGTAAGAAATTCAGGAATCTTTTATTTGTTTATTTATTTAAGTCACTTTATGCTAATGTGGCTGATCGGCTACTGTGGGTGTTCGAGCCCGTCGTTCGTTTTTATTTAATTCTTCAGTTTTAATTATAATTTTTTTTGGAGATAACTTATATAATTTAGTTTCAAGTCAGTTATATTTATTATTACGAAAGCAATTTTATTTTTAAAAAAGAGACTTTTTTGTTTTGAAGGTGAATTTTATATTCCTATATACAATTATAAGCTGTAGGATTAAACGTCCCCTCCACGCTCGCCTCAGCCGCTTATCTCTCTTCTCGCCCTGTCTTTGCCCCAGCAAGACCTCATTATAGTGCACTGTGCATTTTATGTTCCTGCAACCATTTACATTGAAGCCAACCCAGCCGGACCCGGCTCCCAATATGTCGTCACGGCGATCTTTTCTTAGCAGCGTGGGAGCCACCAGGTGTACCAATTGTATCGTATTAACTTTTTCTTTAAAATTTAATTTTATTTATTTTTAAGTAATTTTTATTAGAGCTAATTTTTTAAAAGTTTCTTTTTTTTTTTGTTTGTTAATTAGTATGAGTTTAAATTTATATTATATTTATTATATTAAAAGTGTATAGTCTGGACCCACAGAAGCCGTGCCCAGTTTGTGATGGAGACGCATTGGAAGATTGTTTCCATTTTTTTGCTCGATGTCCCGCATACTATGACAATAGAACCCGTTATGTGCCCGTATTAAATGATGTGAGTATTGATGGCTTTTACGAAATTCTTGCGGAACCCCACGTAATGGACCTGAAATCATTATTTATTTTTGTCACAGAGAATCTTAAAATAAGATTTCAACATCTTTCTCAGAATGTTAATCATTCTTAAGGGTTTCGGGACTTGTTAGTAATTTGTGGGGAATTAGTATTCGCTTTAGTACTAATATTTATGCATTATTTATTTATATGCTTATATTTAATTTATGATATTTATGTATATGCTGGATGAAATTAATCATAAAGATAGCAGCACCTTTATGCTTACTGCTGTATATGTGTTTTGTTGTTTTTGTTTTAAATATTCATTCGAATTGTAATTATAATATTGTATATTTGCTGGTGATAAATTTATTAATTGTGCTGTGCCAGCCAGCTCTATTTGTATGGGGATTGCCCTAAAGACCAATAAATAAAATTATTATTATTATTATATTTAAAGTGTATAACAATAAACTAAGCCTTTTTGCCTCTTTTAATCACTTTAATTCTAAATAAAATGATTAAATTTATAACCAATTTTGAAACAGCGTATAATATAATTTAGGGAAGAAGGATCGTGGTGGATGTTTAGCTACTGCCCCTTCCCCTACAGTTGGACTCTTAAATTTTGCATATCCTGGTTTAATTAGCTTAGGAATCTTTAACGAGTATCTGACGTAGCGCAGGCTCGGGACCTCCATTTTACGTCCTCGCCGAAGGACAATTAAATACAATTTTCACAACGTAGGACTCCAATAATCATAAAACTTTGATTAAACATCTATAGTCTACCTACCTTAAATATGAAACTTCAGTTTAGTACAGATATGTTCAATCTAGAATTAGGCATAATTTTGCTTCTTCTTTTATCCCATCCCCGTGTATTTCCGTTGAGAACTAGAATTCTAAAATTTTCACGTTCGCAATACTTTATCTTACTACATATTTCATTTATAGGTAAGTGAAAGTAAAAAATTACAAAAAACTACGCCCTCACAAACCTTTTGCAAGAATGATTTGCCCTAGTACTAATTTTTTCCTCTTGTATAGAGAAAAAGTAAAGATATAGTTAATAAAAATGTGCCTGTTGATGTACTGAAGAGCATTCCAACTAATTGATCAGCTAGGTGATTAAGGGTAGATAGGTCCATCATTCCTTTGCCAAAGAGAAAGTAAACATCGGGAGGGAAGAGGAGCTAATCGGAGTTGCAAAGTTTTGACTCGAGTTGTTTCAAACAGTTGCTCCTAACATTTACCGAGCTTACTCAAGCATCACTTAAATTCCAACGCTGTATATTCCTATTCCTGTTTTTCTCATTGCCTTATGATCAATAACAAAGGACAGATGCCCGTCGTAAAATTAAATAATTTCGGAAACTCTGCGTATTTATTACAAAAAGATTTATTATTTCCTAATAAGGATCTACCAAGCCATAAAATTCCTCCCGCATCCAATCCTTGCAGTCCAAAATCCTTCGAAAGATCCTAAATGCTTCTTATTTTGACACTAATAAAACTATCCATAAAGAACTGAATATCCCGGGGATCACTTGTAGCTGGGTGGCTAGCGTAACAGCCTCCCATGCTAAAGGTCAGGGGTTCAAACCCGCAGGTGGTCCTAGGATTTTTTAATGGGAGTAAAAAATCCTTAGTTACGCCGTCCTTCGGAGGGGACGTTAAAAGGTGGTCCCGAGCCTGTGCGATGTCAGGTACTCGTTAAAGATCCCTATCCTAATAAAACCTGGATAGACAAAATTTAGGACTCCCACTGTAGCATCGTCCGATTAGCCATAGTAGCATAAAGTGACGTTAAATGAATAAACCAACAACTGAATATCCCGTTAGTTGCAGACTTAACCAGAACTAGATATATCTCGTTTAAATCCAAATAACCAGCCCACTCAAAGCCACATGTCCGTATCCTCTCATCGTCATTTATTCCTGATAATCTTCGAGGCACCTGAAAAGACGGTGACGAGACCTGCTTATGACATAAATATTAAAGTGTTACCGCTGGGTAGCTTCTTCACAAGAGTTTATCAATCTAATTGTTACTTCTTTCACATTTACTTGTATTTTTTCCTATACAGTTGCAAATATCAATTAATAAATATTTATTTATTGAGAAATATTACAATTTGTTTTATAATAATCAGTAGTAATAGTATTTTAGAAGAAGAAATTGTCCAATATGAAATTAATAAAAATATCGCTCTGTCATACTGTTCCAATAAGAATAAGACATGATATTAGAGCTTGGATTAAGCTATATAAGTAAAAATTATCATAGGTAATTGATTATCTTCTTTTTAGATTTTCGAGGTTTATTAAAATATCTCTCTTTACTATTTAGGTAATAAGTAGTGAGGGATAAAAATACAAAAGCATATCCTTATTATATTGTTAGTTTTTTTTTTAATTCGATATCTATAAAATTATTAGAATTAGAGAGATTTTCCCAAAGCATTTTTTTCAGTTGTGAGGCTGACTCAAAACGGCTGCAAGACTAAAAATATCAGCTTAGCGGCATTTTCTGGACGATTTCAAATAAATTGACTTATATTTATTTTGATAAGAATGTTTCCATACTTATCAAAATGTCGGCATTATATATATATATGTATATGTATATATATATATATATATATATATATATATATATATATATATATATATATATATTTTTTTTTATTTATTTTTTTTTTTTTTTCATAACCCCAATTTAGTAACATGTTTTGCCAAAATATCTTTTGAATAATTCCCTTTTACTGTATCTAGATACATTTTAAGGCTGTTTCTGTTAATAGATAATGTTTTAAAATGCTATCACTGATTTGCTATTCCTCTTGGTGGTGGGGATCACTTCATTCTTGACACTTCTCATAATATTTTACTTTCATCTACGTATATATGAGATATAAAGTAAGGGAAAGTATTGGGATCGTGAAAATGTTCGAATACCAGTTTTCAACGGAAATACACATTTTACACAGTCAAAATAACCTCGTCCCAAAAAAGGTCTGTGTGTGTGTGTGTATTAAGTCTTTCAACATTTTCACCAAAATGCGCTGACCTGAAGTGCTAATATAAATTTAAATACATTGTTCAGTTCTTTACGATTTTCTATCCTGAAGGTTCATAAGTAAAAAGATTTACTTATCAAAGTTTTACTACGTATCAAAATCTATCTAGCGGTTTAGGAGTGAGTGGAAACCAAAATCGCGTTACCATTACACACACACACACACACACACACACACACATATATATATATATATATAATAGCTATGTTTTTGACCGGCTGCTTTTCTAAGGCAGCGGTAGCTTCAAAAACTAGCTTACTTACTATATTTAGTCAATATATAAACTATATTTAATGATACCATGGATCTCCTTTCCATAGGTATCGTGTTTACTAGTCCAATAGGTGGCATGCAGGGTAAGATTAATGTAAACAAGATTCAATTAATACGTTATTATAATTATTCACTAACACATATAAATTATATCAACACATTGCCTATGACTTTGATTGAGAATACTGAGGGACATTTTACTACCTTTGCCATACAATATTACAAATAACAATATACCTTTGAAACACTTAAATGATGTGAAATCAGTCTTAGGTCCCCTTTCTTGGCATCATCCTCCAGCTGCTCTCAGAACCCCGACGGCCACCTCCTCTTCTTGTAGGTGGAACCCGACTCACTCCTCTTGAGGATAAAACTTGACTCCCTCTTCGGTTCTTCTCTCTCATCCTCGTCACCTCGGGTGGGCCGAGATGGGAAATGCCCCGGTTGGCGGTATAGCCTTTGTGCTATTATTCTTATCTTTACACCCATCTTAATATTCTTGTTGGCCGCCGCTGGGGGGAAACTACCAGAGGTTTCTGGTACCGCTGGGGGACCCATACCGATGGGAAATCTAGGGGGCTAGGTAAACACCTTTTGATGTTTTGCCGACAAAGGTTCGTTATCATTAATTGTTTAATATTAAAATTATTTAATTATGAACTCCCCTCAGTATCCTCAATACATTACAATATATATATATATATATATATATATATATATATATATATATATATATATATATATATGTAAGTTATGCCTGTTCGAGACAAAATAATAAAAAAAAGGAAAAGGTTGAGAATAAACAGCACTCACGGTTCCAGAAACAATACTGATTTATTGATGGAAATAATCCTTCTTATATATGTTTCGGATGTTGTTTACATCCGAGATGGTATTAAGGCTAATACTGCCCGACTCCTATCCTTCACTCCCCCCCACCAGTTTACAAAGATACTCTCAATTTTTGGAAACTCACACTAATGTAAGTAGTCCCGAAATGGAGAGAGCAGTCCTTAGCCCTGATACCTTACAATCCAAAAGTAACTGTTTAAGTACAATGACAATTTAATTACACTCTTACAAGCTAAAATTATTGAAAAAAGTAAAATAACAGAACTATCACTGAAAACAAAACGAAAGAAAATGCATATAAACCTAGAAAAGAACGAAAAAACAACAAAACTGGAATAACACTTTGCAATATGTACACGCTAATATAAATCAAAATATACAATAGAACATCGCTAACACAGCTTCCGTAAAAAAAAACACAAATAAAAGGATACACTGTGCACTGATAGCTGCACAAACACTAAAAACGATAACAAAAAAAAAATCTGTACATAAAAACCCATGAGCCTGCACACCGAGAAAAAAGGAGGCGTCCAGAGGCGAGAGCAAGACAGGCCGCGGTGGCTAGCGCGGATCTACCAGCGGAAGCTTCGTCAGTTCAATGTGAAGCTGCTCAATGTGAACCGTGCGCCGCTTTTTAGGTTCCCGAAGACTGTCGATCGTAACGAGATTGTGTTCCCTGATCGCGGTCACTTTGAACGGGCCCTCGTACCGCAGCAACTCCTTCCCCCTATTAGTGGCCAGTTTGCGATAGACAATAGTACCTATCTTGATGTCGCCCATCTGATCCTGTAGTTTAAGGTTTTCCCGCTCCACACGTTTACTCTTCTCCCTCCTCAATTTGTTCCTTACCTTACCCCACGCCTTGCTTATTTCCGCCCTATTGGCAACGATGTCTCCCACGCATCGATCATCCGCGGTGGTGTCCGACCAGTCGCGACGCAGCCCTCGGAATTCGAATAAAATTTCGATCGGGGAGAACCCCGTGACGGAGTGGATGGAGTGGTTGTAGGCGACAATCGCCTTCCTCATGGCCACATCCGGCTCTAAACCTTTCTCGCCCGGATACACGCGGAGGTGGTCGCTCAGGGTGCTGTGGAGCCTCTCGATGCTACCCCTACTTTTCGGATGGCCCGGCGTAGTGAAATGCCATGTAATTTCTAGGCGTTTCGCTTCCTCCCGGATCGCGACATTATCAAATTCCCGCCCCGCATCCGACGAAATTCTCTCCGGTACCCCATAAAACTGCATCCAGACGTGAAGAGCCTCCAATACCGCTTCTGCCGACTTGCCGAGCACCTGGTACCCCATGGCCACCTTGCTGAAGAGGTCAAGAACGGTGACCCACTTGTACCCCCTCCAGGTGAAAGTGTCGATTTGGAGGTCGCGGAGTGGCGCGTCCCCTGTAGGCGTCTCTTCCTGCATACCGCACGGGGGGTGCCGGTCATATTTCGTGCGCAGACACACTTCGCATGCACCGATCGTGTCTTGGATGGTTTTTTTGATCCCCCACCAGAAATATCTCCTACGCAACGCTTGTAACGTTTCGTTAACCCCGCGGTGGTTGGTTTTACCCTGATGGTAAGCAAGAGTAACCTCCTTCTGCTGCTCCTCATCCTGAAGTGTTTCCACGAAGTACTTGCATCGGATAAACGTCCGATCGATGCCGATCCGCTCGGAGCACCATATGCGCCGAATCTTAACCCAGATAGTGGCGTTCCCGGCGTAGAGGTGATGAACTTTCCCCGAGTCTGGCGCGTCCAGCAGCGCCCTGCAAATCTGGTCGTCACGGACCCCCGGTTGAGACCAGATGATATGGACTTTGCTCTTACCGTAAGCCCGATATTCGATTTTAATCGTCCCCTCAGTTCGCGTCTTCCAAATTACCTGCCGACGCTTATCATTGACGATCTCATCGACTTCTTCCATTTCGACCGGCCTCTCCTCCGCCGAGCTCCCGTCCCCCGGCGAGTCCTCATCACCATCCGGACCAGCCTCGCCCTCGCCGTCCGGTGTCCACTCCCTCAAAAACTGACGCACGTCGCGGGACGGTTCCCCCTCCTCAACGGCATTAATCATAATGGCTCTCGACAGCCAGTCCGCCACAACATTGTCTTTCCCGGGCTTGTAGGCGATCTCAATATTGTATTGACACAAGAATTTCTTCCATCTCGCGACCCTGGCAGAGGATTCTTTTAACTTCCCGACCCATAGCAGCGGACGGTGGTCGGTATGGACACGGAACTTCCTCCCGAAAACGTAAGGCCGAAAGTGGTCTATCGCCCACACGATTCCCAGCAGCTCCCGTTCCAATGCGCTATATCTGGTCTCCGCGTCGGTTAACCGCCTGCTCGCATACGCAACAGGACGATCACCCCCTTCGCAGTCCTGCGATAGAACTGCCCCCACCGCGTAATCGCTGGCATCGGTAGTAATAGTGAATATCTTAGTAAAGTCCGGAAACGCCAGCACCGGTTCCGCCTGTAGACGATCCATACATTTGCGGATGTTCTGCTCCATCACCGGGGTCACAGTCAACTTAGCACCCTTCTTCAGTAAATTATTAATCGGGACTAAGTACTCCGCCATGTCGGGGACGAATCGGCGATAGTAATTGAGCGTGCCTAGGAGGCGACGGATCCCCTTTACATCCCGAGGGATTGCCATGCGTCGGATAGCTTCAACTTTCGTAGAGTCCGGCTTGACCCCTTCCCGGGAGATCGTATGTCCTAAGAAATTGATCTGCGCCTGCCCGAGTATCGATTTCTCCCCGGATAGTTTCAGCCCGAACTGCCGCACCCTCTGGAAAACGCGGCGTAAGTGATCCACATGCTCGGCTTCCGTCCTACTGAACACGAGGAGGTCGTCTATGTAGACCTGACACACAGTTTCGTCGAGGCCCCTCAGAAATTCATCCATCAGATGTTGGAACGTAATGGGGGCGTTCTTGAGCCCAAACGGCATACGAGTAAATTCGTAGTACCCCCGTTCAAAAGTAAACGCCGTTTTATGTTGATCCCGGGGGTGCATTTGGATCTGATGGTACCCGGCTTTGAGATCCAATGTGCTAAAGACCACAGCCCCGCTTAGTCGGTCCAATATGTCCTCAAATCGGGGAATCGGATATCGCTCGTCTATGGTATTATCGTTAAGCTGCCGATAATCAATCACTACACGATACTTGTCAGTATGATCTCCAGGGGCCGGCTTCTTCTTCACCGCCCTCAAAGGGCTATTGTACGGGGACGTGCTGTGAACTATGATGCCCTGCGCGAGTAGACTATCCAATTCCTCCCGGATATGCTTGCGGAGTGACTGCGGATAGCGTCTTTCCTTGACGTAGGTGACCCTGTCCTGTTTCAGGGGTATCTCATGGACCGTCCTCCCCGTCACGCCCAAGATCTCGCCCTCTCGAAAAAAAATGTCCTTGAAGTCGGCCCTTATTGTGTCTCTCCAGTCGTTAATTTCGGTGACTGCGCCTATCCGCGCCCTTTTCCCCCTTGCAAGTTCCCGACATTTGTATGTCCGTTGGCCCAGCCGAATGCTCCAAATCCCTTGGCTGTTTCGGACCCGCGCTCCCACCTGTCCTAACAGATCGCACCCCACTATCGCCTGGTATTCCCGGGTCATGTTCCCCACTATATGTACCTTTAGGGTACCCCCCGTCTCAACCCAATGGTCTAGCCCGATCTCAGCCTCCCCCTCGACTTTACACGGTCCCCCCAAGGTAAGTAATTTGCAATCACATTTTCGAATTTGACTTGCTCTCTCTCTATCACACAACATTTCTAACGCCTCCCGCGTCATAATAGTGCTAGAGCTCCCTGTATCTACTAGGCACTTCACTCCCCTAGACACTTGAATTATAGGCAACCAGCATTGCTTACCTCGTATATTATTACATATTGCTGTGCGGTCGCCTCTCTGCGAGCACACTCCTCAGATCCCGGCTCTCTGCCTCCTTCCGGCTGCCGCTCGTCGAGGTTGGCTCCATCTGCTGCATCCCTCTCCTCCGCTGCCACAGCTCCCTGGTTCTTCTCCATCCGTCTCCGAAGTATCCGAACCCTCGGTGACCTCTACTGAAGGGCCGCTTCTTCTAGATGGGAGGTGAGTTCTCTGCAACCTCTGCATGTTTACCTCCATCGGCTCATCCCGCGCGGCGTCTCGCCTTCGAGCCATATATGGACATTGTCTTGCTATGTGCGCCTCGGTTCCACACTCAAAACATTTAGTGCGGGGACACTGAGCTACCAGATGCCCCTGCTTTCCGCAACCGTGGCACTTCCTGTCATCTTGTCTAAACCCATTTCTCGTCTGTCCCTGGTTCCGTACGCCTGCTCTTTCCTTCTCCAGGTTGTCAGAGTGTTACGAGGGCGTCTGCCGGGTACTGTGCTCCATCCTAGTTCCTCCACCTCCATCCTGGACTCTTCTTCCCTAGCGCTCGAATCTACCATGTCCTGGGCACACTCGATGAATGTACGATCCCGCGGTAGGGAGTCTCTCTTCTCAGTTTCCTTGGCCAACTGCACCTTGAGGATCGTCGATAAGAAATTCATCCGGCCTTCTACCTCGGGAGCACTCATTGTCTCTCGCATCTTCTCTGTTATCCTATTGTACCTTGCAAGTAGGATTCCCGCATATTGTCCGGCTGTCTGGCGAGGTGAACACCTTTCCCGGAACATCTGGAATATATCTTCTTCCGGGGTCCAGCGTCCTCCACCGAAGGCTTTCTTTAACCTCTCTTTGACTATTGCCCATGGTGTTTCTTCGTCCGCCTGGATCTGGTTCAATATGTTCCGTCTCACGCGACAAACTAAGGCCGCCCTCAAAGCTTCGGCGTCCCCCTGGGGTAGTAGGTCTTCTTCTACCTTAGCCTCGATCCTTGCCATGAGGCGATCTCCGCCCTTGAGGAAGTGGTTTAGGTCACCTACCTCGCCACCAAAACGCTCCAAGTCCGAAATTGCTTTCCTCAGATCCTGACATGTCGCCGTTTTGATTCGCATCCATGCCATGGCATTAGCATGTGCTTCTGCTAGCGTATTCCTAGGTAACGGAGGTATTACCGGCACCGGCGGTGGCTGGACTTCCGGTACTTGCGGGTTTTCCGGTAAATTAAGAACTGGTGGTCTTATTAGTCCATCCATTATTTTTAATTATCAGAGAAAGAAAAATAAAAATTTTAAATGTACGGCGTGATAAAAAAAAAACGTGTCACTCACTTTGGTAACCTGCCCGCTCTGAGTTCCCGGGTTTCGGCACCAGTTATGCCTGTTCGAGACAAAATAATAAAAAAAAGGAAAAGGTTGAGAATAAACAGCACTCACGGTTCCAGAAACAATACTGATTTATTGATGGAAATAATCCTTCTTATATATGTTTCGGATGTTGTTTACATCCGAGATGGTATTAAGGCTAATACTGCCCGACTCCTATCCTTAACTTTTATATATATATATATTTGTGTATAACAAAAAAAAAAAATCGAGAAATTTTGAAATACTCATATCTAACAGGCTTTGGATTATCTCATATCATTCGTTTGATATTCCTTTCAGACAGATATGGCATCGGGCCAGGGGACTATTGAAAAATACGGCAATAAGAGTCCTAGCAGTTGCCGGCTAAGTCCTAAACACCTGTTCCCTTATACCCTCTCTTGCTCCAATATCAGGTTATAATATTAAAAATATATGTGTCAATAGAAAATCATATATTTTGAGAAATTGAAACAAATCGTAAAACAACGGCAATTAAGGGATTCTCAACCAAAGGACAAACAAATAAAAAATCTGGTGCGAGCAACACCCGACTTTCACTTAGCTCATTTACCGTTGTTAAAATCGATTAAAGGATTTTCAAATACAGTTATTGATGAAAATAAGTGTTATATAGAAACATGTGTTTTATTAAAAAATCGATTATATTATAACATAAAAGAATCGGTTAGTTTTATCGGCTTTTCATGATGAAATTTCAATCAACAAGAATTTTTATTGAGTAAAATTACAATCTGTCCCATGATAAAATTAATGACTATTACTATCAGAATGTAACCTACATGATATTAAATGAGAAAGATGGGTTCCCAACCATCCGCATCCCACGCGGTCTTCAAAAAGACACACATTAACAGGTAGTGCTTATTTTAATGAAGCTCCACAATGTAGGCTGAAACGTCGGCACACGATTAAAATAAGTACTACTTTTTAATGTGTGGTTTTTTAAAGATCGCATCCCTGACCATCTTCCACATCTAATATTCTCAACGGTCAACTAAGCTCCATCACTATATTATATTAAATCCCATTAATTTTTACATCTATATGGCGAGTTTAATTAAGATCTCTAGAGCTGTTATTGAGAAAATCGTAAAGAACTGAACAATGCATGGTATAAATTAGCACTTCATGTCAGCGCATTTTGGTGAAAAAGTTGAAAGACTTATCACACACACACACACACACACACACACACACACACACACACAGACCTTTTTCGGGACGAGGTTATTTTGACTGTGGGGACCCTAAAACGTGTATTTTCCTTGAAAACTGGAATTCGTAAATTTTCACGATCCCAATACTTTCCCTTAATTTATCGTTTTCGAACTCCAGTTTTCAACGGAAATACACGTTTTAGGTTCCAATGAGTCCAATTAAACTCGTCCCGAAAAAGGTCTGTGTGTGTGTGGTAGTCTTTCAACTTTTTCACCAAAAAGATCTGTGTGTCTTACCTTTTTGGTGAAAAAGTTGAAAATATGTAAAATTCTATCTTACAAAGAAAGTATACAATTTCCAAAAGACCAGATTAACGTATTTGATTCAACATAATATTTAAAAATTAATTCAATGAGCCAAAATTAGTTCAAGGATTCCTATAGTTATTTTGTAAGCAAGATATTATATGAATTTTGTTCTGTAGATTGTAACTATTGTAAATTGTAAAGTAGTTGTAACAGGAAAGCATTAGCATAGCGTTTATTACAAGTGTTAGAAATTTTCCATCTTGTTGAGAAGTAAAGTTCTTTTACATAAGTCTCTCCTCCCATCCTCCCTCTCCCAAGCAGTTTTGAAACTGCATTTTCACAAAGAAAAGTAATAAAGTGTTGGAAGTTAGTTGCTTTTACAGCGAGTTCCTTGCCAACTCCCCGAGTCATCAACTAGCAAACATACCTCCCGCGGGACGCATGCCACCGCCCTCGGAAATTCCGAAATTAAACTAAGAAATTTTAACAGCTTCCTCGGGAGAATTGAATAAAGACGTGGAAAATTTAATAAAATACGAGCAATGAGCGGAAATGAATGGTAGCCATTAAAGATGTAACTGCCTTTTTTTTAATGGCAATTCTTTATTGTTGTTTTTTCGCTTTATAGGCCTAAAAATTATAGCTGGTCGTAAACGATTTTTTCCTGATTTACAGTACTTTATTTACGGTGATGCAGTAAAAGTTGTACTTAATGATCTAAATGAAATTAAAGCAAGTTCCTGAATAGCCATAAAAATTTATTACAGTAACTTTTTTTTTTTTTTTTTTTTTTTTTTTTTTTTTTTTTTTTTTTATTTATTGAGCAATATTACAATCTGTCCAATTCAGGACATTTTTAATAGTGATAAAGTACAACATTCATACTACATTCACACGATATATACAAAACTATAAATTTATATTATAATAATAATAAAATATACATATATACAAAATAAAATCAATAAAATATATACAATAGTCACTCATACCTATATACAATTCACAAGCATACAGCACGTGAGTGGAGAATCTAGCCAATGCTAGAACTCCAATATACATGTTATAAGAGGTCACGAGGCCACTGCCGTTTCAACCTTCTAGGTGGGTTGTATGGATGGGTGGGGCTGGATAGGGATTGAGCTAGAGGATTAGGATGATGAATGAGATTCTGGTGGAATTTGGAAAATTTGGATGGAATCAGGTCTGAAATAAAAGGAACATTAAGGTCGTGGTGCAAGGTATTGTTGGAAACATAATAAGGAGCATTTACTATTGTACGGAGGACTTTGGATTGAAAGGATTGAATGCGTTTGATGTTAGTACGTTTAGCTGTCCCCCACAGTTCAAGTCCGTAGGTCCAGATGGGCTTCAGTATTGTCCTGTAGATTAATAATTTGTTGTCAACTGTAAGTTCAGATTTTCTGTTGAGTAGTCGGTATAACTGTCCGAATCGTCGGTTGAGTTCTTGTCTTTTAAGTCTTGTATGTGGGTTCCAAGTCAATCTTTTGTCTAATAGTAAGCCAAGATACCGGACTGTATCTGAAGGAGGAATTGGAATGGAATTGAAGTAAACTGGCGGACAGGAATTTCGTCGAAGAGTGAAGGTTACGTGTTTGCATTTGGCTTCGTTCACCTTTATGCGCCAAGCATTACACCAGTCTTCGATAAGAGAAAGGTGTCTTTGCAGGTTTAAGGATGCTGTTTCAGGATTGGAACTGGATGATAGGATGGCGGTGTCGTCTGCAAAAGTTGCCAGAAAGGTATCAGGATGTGTAGGAATATCAGCAGTGTAAAGGATGTAGAGGACGGGTCCCAAGACGCTGCCTTGAGGAACACCGGCCTCAACGGGATAAAGGTTAGAAAATTCTACACCACAGCGAACGCGGAAGGAACTGTTTGAGAGATAGGATCGGAGAATGAGGTATAGAGACTGGGGTAAATGGGTTTTCTGCTTGAAGAGTAATCCAGTGTGCCATACCCCGGTCAAAAGCTTGCGCAATGTCCAGAAACGCACCAGAACAATACTCTTTGCATTCAAGAGCTGAGGAAATATGGTCTACAACTCGGAGCCCCTGTTGAACTGTGGAATGCTGAGGACGGAATCCAAACTGATGGGAAGGAAGATTTTGAGATTCTAATATGGGTAGGATACGTTTAAGAAGAAGCCTTTCGAAGATTTTTGAGAGGATGGGGAGTAGACTAATAGGCCTGTAGGATGAAGTGTTGTTGGAAGGTTTGCCTGGTTTTAGAAAAAGAATGATAGTGGAATGTTTCCATAACAGAGGAAAATAGGTGGTGCGTAGGATGCAGTTGTAAATATAAGTAAGGAATATAATAGCTTTCTGCGGAAGTTGTCGGAGGATCTGGGGAGTAAGGAGATCGTATCCAGGAGATTCACGGAGGGTAAGTTTTTGGAGAAGATATTTGACCTCAGAGGGATTAATAGCTTTAGGAGGTAGGGAAAGTGGAATTGGTGACATAAGAAAGTCTTGCTCTGTTGCGGTGTGATTGGCGTGGAATTCCGGGTGAGGAGTGAAAACTTTGGAGAGGTGTGTGGCGAATTCCTCGGCTTTATCTTCATCAGACGCAGCCCAGGAGTCATCACCACGTCGGAGAGGATGGGAAACTTGATGGTATTTTAGGATCTTTTTCGTGACATTCCACAGGGAATTATCACGAGCTGATAGAGAGGAGAGGTAGGAATTAAAGGACTGGGAACGGAAGGTCGCCAACTCCCTCTTCAATTGTCTACAATAGAAGTTATAGGAGCGGCGATCTGTTGGGTGTCGGGTGCGCTGCCATAATGATCTTGCTCGGCGTTTGGTATGGATGAGGTCTATAATATGTTGTGGAAAATGATTTTGGTGAGGATTTATATTGGGGTGTTTAGGAGAGGAGGCAGTCCAGACAGCTTGTTGGATGGCGGTGGTAAAGGAATAGACGGAATTATCTAGGTCATCTGGGGTTTTGAGGGTTACTCTGAGGTCAATATTATCGGTCAGGATTTGGCGGAAAAGGTTCCAGTTGACAGGGCCTCGGATGAATGATGGTGGAATGGGTTTTGGAATTGGAGTGAGAGATACTTTTAGGATCAGTGGACTATGGTCTGAGGATAGTTCATCAAGGCGAGTTACAGAAAAGTTGAGGGAGCCTAATCCGCTGTGGATAAAGAAGTCGAGGATGTCAGGATTGCGGTTAGGATCGGTTGGCCAGTAGGTAGGGGAGACAGGAGGCAGAATATTAAAATTTCGGGAGTTGAGTGCAGACTGCAAATTTCGTCCCCGAGAGTTCGTGGTTCTGGAACCCCACTGCTGATGCTTGGCGTTTAAGTCTGCACCCAGAATGAAACGATTTCCTAAGGAATCCAGGAAGGATACAAATTCGGAATTGGAAATGGAATGTTTAGGAGGACAGTATGCAGATGTGAGGGTTACCGGAAAGGAAAAAGTCTTGATTACTATGGCTGTGGCTTGTAGGAAATCATAGGTGGGAAGTGGGAGTAAATGATGAGAGAGGGATTGGTGGACAATGATAGCAGAACCGGCATGGGCTTTGCCGTCTGGGTGGTCAGTACGGTATGTGATGTATTGCGGTATTTTGAAGTACTGTTTAGTCGTTAGTCTTGTTTCAGTTATAAGTGCAACATCGATTGTTTTGTCTTGCAACAACGCTGTCAGTTCGTCAGTATGATTTCTAACACCATTCGCATTCCAAAGGAGAATGGATAAGGAGTTAGGTGAATTCATTTAAGGATTTTTCAAGGCAGGGATTAGATTTGATACTAGATTTGTAAGGAGTGATATAAGCGGCATAACAAGAGATTTGATTTCGGAGATGAACGATGTCATTAGACTGGTAAGATCTGTGACGTTTGATGGTGGAGGGATATGAGAAATTTGATGTTGAGGAGTTTTTGAAGATTAGGTAAACTTTGAGGGATAGATTGTTGTACAATAGATTGAGAAAGTTGAGGAAAAAGTTGTTACGGCAGTGCCTCGACTTCATGATTCTGGTTTCCACCTCCAAGCAAGTGGGCAAATGATACGTTTGAATTTACAAGTTTAGATGGTTCTCTTCTGCTTCTGGTTGGTACAGCTGTTTCATTCGGATCCTGAGGTTTTGGTATCTGGTTCTGAGTTTCTTGTAGATTTCACATCCTTGTAGTTAGCGGGTGGTCCTTGAGGCACAGAGCACATACAGCGGGTGTAGATCTTGATCTTGTACATTCTTCTGTTTTATGCTGTTCACCGCATTTCACACAGCGTGGTATGTGATGGCAATAACTTTTGGTATGACCATATGCCTGACAGTTATGACACTGAACTATTTCCCTCTTTGTGTAAGGTTTTTCAACTTTTAACGGGTATAGTACAGTCTACTGAGGTCATAGATTTTTTCGACTCCTGCTGATGGTTCCAAGTCCACAAAGAATAGAGGCAGTGGACTTTTATCTTTTAGAACGTTGGTGACTTGCCTCACTTGGAATCCTAATTCTGTCAGTTCTTCTTTGATAGCTTCAACGGGTGTTGAGGAATGTAGGTTTCTGATTACGACCCTTAATGCTCTCTCCTGGCGCAGCTGATAAGTATGAAAGTCAGCTTTGGTCTCAGTCAGATATTTTACAATCTTTCTGTAGGTTTCAGCAGTAGTCGGAGATATTTTAGTATCATTGGTTCTACTTATACAATAATAACTATTAGGATCAGTTACTTTGTTTAAATGCGCACACATCAGTTTAAAATTTTTAATATTTTTAACAAATATTGGTGGAGATAGTGGTTCCCTGGGTATAGGAGAAGATTCCATGGTTTCTTTTTCATTTTGGAGGATCTCAAATGGATTCGGTGTAAAAAACGGGGATTCATCAGTTATTCCTTGTGATGATGTGCTGGGCTGTGGTTCAGATCCTAATGAGGTAGCTGACGCGGTCGCTGGTGGAATTATTTTTTTATTTTGTTCACGGCGGGGTCTCTGTTTTGTAGGAGACGAGTTAGAACCTGCAGATCTAGATCTTTTACTTGCAGACTTTGAGGACATGACTTGGTGAAAATATCTCATTGATTAAGAAAATAATAATAATAAATAAATAATGAGATAAGAATTAAAGATAAAAGAAAGATAAGTTAACGAAAAGCAAGCCCGAGCTTGCCGAGCTAGCGGCAATCAGCTGATCAGTGACCCTCCTTTCACTTTTTCGTGATTGTACAAAGTAAATTATAACTTTGCTTACCGAAATTTCTCCAATATTCACTGCCGTAGTATTCCTGAGGTCTAGTGATGTTCTCCAGACTGAATTCAAGCGAATTCCTACTGAAAAAAGCAAAAATCTGAGAGACGATGTAACGTATGACTGTTATCATCGAGCGCATCAGCTGATCAACCATTACAGTAACTGAAGACCATCATTAAACTGGATAAACTAGAGCTAAATGTTCAGAAAAGGAAGGATATTGTTAACGGTTTTCTTCTCTCCTTACATCCAATACCACCTTTCCTAATTTAATCCTAAATGATCAACCAACCACATTTAGTGTTTCTAAAATCAAATCTGCCTGTTGGTGCCAGCGAGGTGGTCCTACGGATTTTCCCAATACTGTTCCTGGTAGGTAAGCTGATTCACAGAACGTGTTCGAACTTTAGGATTAATTTCTTGACATAGGTGAAGGTAATGAGTTAGTAATTTTTATTTAAACGGTGACAAACAAAGAAAAATGTGACTTTACATAAAATTTGTATAATGTGGTAATTCTGTTCAGTTGAAATTAGTGGAAATGTTGTTGTAACATCCCAGACGTATACTTGTAGCTGTTGCTGTTGCCCACAAATTCATCTGCGTCATTTTCTGTTGTAATTTTCTGTTAACAGAAATTTTATGGCAATTATGATCGCGATTAAAAAGTTATTAAAAGAATATATTTTAAAGTATTTCTGAGAAAATGATATTTTTAGTTTTATTTTCTTGTAGCAGAAGAGCATACTGATTTTCTCCGCAACCCGATCTTGACAATGCGACATATTGTTGACCGTGTAAAAAGCAGTCTTGACGTAAATCGATTCCTACTTGTTTAAATGTTTGCTCCAATTGTTACGGAAAAAGATAAATTAACGGGAATCATTGGAATGCGAGGATAATTTCCCCCGTTTTTTTCCCCACCTTTTCCACTGATTTTTCCCTGCTATTGATTGTAGCATGACGTTATATAGCCTAAAGCCTTTTTCGATAAATGGACTATCTGACACAAAAAGAATTTTTCAATTTGAACCAGTAGCTTCTGAGATTAGCGCATTCAAACAAACAAACTCTTCAGCTTTATAATATTAATATAAATTAGCTGGCAAAACAAACTTTGTTCTGTCACATTAATTATGTAGCAGCTTTTTACGGTTTTATCAAAAACGATGTTACATTTTAATGGGTTTCATATCATGTAGGTTTCATTCTTATTGAAATGGTCTGACAGGGTTTAATTGCGGATATTTGAAATATTCTTCCTGTAATGTACTATTACTTTGCTCGATTGAAAAAAATCATCTAATTAGGATTGATACAATGAAAAGCGGCTAAATATATAAGTTGAAAGAATTTTATCCCCAATAAAAAAACGCTACAACTTTTTACACAATGGTTTGGTATTTCCAAATAACTATTTTAGGGTACAACTCTTTATATAGCTGTTTATAGGCAATTAACTAATATGAAAAGTAATGAATAATTAAAAGGAAAATAGAATATCCTCGCTGTTAATATCAAAATACAATATCTCTGCAATGTTTTTCTTGAATTTCTCTAGCCAGGTAACATGTGATTTACTTATACGCTGTAAGAAAGTGACTCCAATATTCCAAAAGTAGACATTATTTCCTAGAACCATTTCTTCACCAAACAATTAACTCACAGCATCCTCCCTAAATCCACAGTCTTTTGCTATTTTAATATTCAGTCCACTATCTTGAAACAAGATTGTGCCATTCTGACCGGTACAACCTTGCCCATAAAACTAAAACTTTTGACCTTTTCTTTGCCACTTTTCCGCTGGAATTCCCTACATACTCGTATTCACCAAGCTTTTTCTTTATCCTCATTCAAGGATCACCTGTAGCAGGATGGCTAGCATAACATCCTTCTATGCCAATGGTCACCGGTTCAAACCCGCAGGTGGCCCAAGGATATTTTAATGGGAGTAAAAAATCCTTTGGAAGGCAAGTTAAAAGGTGGTCCCGAGCCTGTTCTATGTCAGGGTAAAGATCCCTTTCCTAATTAAACCTGGATAGGCAAAATTTAGGACTCTCACTGTAGCATCGTCCGATTAGCCACAGTAACAAAAATGGACGTTAAATAAAAAAAACAAACATTCTATCCTCATTCTATTCCTGCCTTTGTCAATACTTTCTGTAGTCATAAACAGACGCGCAACAATCATTTAATAATTCAATTAAATTGAAAAATCAGACTTTGAACTTAAAAAATTAATCAAAAGCTTTATTAATTAGTTCATTGAAAAAAAAGGAAATGTTAACTACAATCGTTCTCTAGTTTTTGTTTTGTTATATATAAATGTTAATAATAATTAATTTTGTACCTTTCTCCGAACATATTGAGACATCAAAAGGAACCCAGTTAGGAATAATATTCTTTTATATTCCAATAAACTAATAATGAACATTTAATTCGAAAAATTGCAAATTTAGTGCAAAGTAGTAATAAAACTGCAAAGTAACTTTATATTTCTCGTTAAACTGTTTTTTTAATTAAATTTACTTGATTTATGGTTTCTAAAGTGTTAGTACGAAAAACATGTACGATATTCTGGCTAAAAAATGCCTTTATTTAGTTAAGTTGTAATCAGTTAAGTAGCCCTAATCTCTAAAGTTTAGAAAACACGATATAAAACTTTAGATAAGTCTCAAATTTAGAACTTGTTCAACAGTTAAAACAGCTGAATAGTAAACAGCTATTTAGCATGTTAAAAAAAAAATCTTCAATCACTATTTAAAAGTGATCAAGCTCCAAAAATAAAATAGAGTACATCACAGAAAAAAACCAAAACAGTTCAAGCAGTATTTTTGTTTTCTAATTCGAATAATGAACTGTCTAACCCACTTCGTTCAAAAGCTCCAATACACTAAGTAATCGAATACTAGAAAAAACATACATCCATTAGAAAAAAAATTGATTAAAATTTTAAATATTCATAGCTATTAAATATAATTTATATTTTGGATATGTTTATGTATTATGGAATATATATATATATATATATATATTATATATATATATATATATATATATATATAAAACTGCTGTGCAAAAATATTGCATCACTTGGATATTTTTTAATATCTCATAAAACATTACTTGAATGCTTTCTTTTCTGGCGATTTTATTTGATAAAACTGTTGTGAAGTATGTATAAAACAAATTTATAGCATTCAAAATTATCTGGGAAGGGATAAATAAAAACAAACAAACAAATAAATGAAAATGTCTCTTTATTGACAAAAGAAAAATAAAGAAAAAAATGTAAAAACATTTAAATGTGATTAACAATCTTCTAACAATATCTTGTCAGCCCTCCCTAGCACGGATAATCTCTCTGCGTCTCTCAGGCATCGAAGAAATAACGTTCACGATGACGGCTTGGTCAATATTCTCCCATTCCTCCCTGACAGCTGTCTCCACCTCATCCAGGGTTGTCGGGAGGTTTTGCCGACCTCTGAGCCGCCTCCCTATCACATCCCAAATGTGCTCAATGGGATTGAGATCAGGGCTTCTTGGTGGGATCTCCAAAAGTGTGATTCCAACCTCTTGTAGGTATTGTCGGACAACATTCGCTGTATGGGGTCTTGAATTGTCTTGTAAAAAAAGGAAGTTATCACCCTCATATGGAGCAAAAGGGATCACGTGATCATCAATCACCTCTGTCAAGTACCTGTGAGCAGTCAAAGCCCCTCCAGTTATCCTGTGGAGCTCCGTTCTTGCCACGATGCTGGTTCCGCCCAAACCATTATTAAGCCCCCTCCAAAACTTAATCTGTAGGACATGTTGCAAGCTGCGTACCTCTCTCCTCTCCTTCTCCACACTCTTTCCCTTCCATCAGGTGCAAAGTGAATCTGGACTCATTACTAAACAGAACTCGCCTCCAATCATCTTCTGTCCATTCGGCGTGTTCTCGAGCGAATGCTAGTCGGGAAACTCTGTGTGCTCTAGTAAGTTGAGGCCCAGTTGCAGGTCTTCTAGATGATAAGTTGTTCTCCCTAAGACGCCTTCTAACTGTAGAACTCGAAATTTCAACATTCCTGAATTGGCTGATGAGTCCTCGTAGCTAATTTCCCGTGAAAGTACGATTTCTCAAGGCAGATAGCCGCAGAAATCTGTCTTCTTCAGCAGTAGTTATCCTTCGCCTGCCTTGCCCGGGTCTTCTACCGTAGCTTCTAATCTCCCTGTGCCTACGAAGAACTCTTGAGACTGTGGATTGGTTTACTCTAAGTCGCTAAGCGATTTCACGCTGACTCATTCCAGTTTCAGAAAATGTCACTATTCTGACACAGTTTGTTTCAGTTAAGTGAGTCTAGCGGTTCATAATTAGCAGAAAAAAGAATCTTTGAAGAAATCACAAAAAAAAAACTGAAAAAAAAACTTGAAAAGCTATTGTGAATAGGACAAAGGAAAGTTGCATACTGGCTGATTTAGGAGTAATTATCTTCTATTGGCTTACAGAGTATGGTAAAGCCTTAATTCTCTACTTGTGACCTTTGGCACAGACAGTATTATCTTAAAGTATCAATAGATTAAGTTTAGGAAAATGTGAATAAAGGAATACAATTTTTTTAATTTAATTTTATCTTGATGCAATATTTTTGCACAGCAGTTTATATATATATATATATATATATATATATATATATATATATATATATATATATATATATATATATATATATATATAAATTTTTCTTTCTTTACTTCCATAAAAATAATAAAAACGTCATTCCTAATATTGTTATAGATAATAATTTTATTTTATTAGGTATAATATTATAACTCACAACCTTTAGCGTGCGAGAATAGAGCGCTAGCCACTTCTCCACACGCTTCCCCTGGTGTTTGATATTTATGAAAACTCATGCATAATAATTATAAAATAGTAGATAGTAATTTAAAAAATCTAAAAAGATAACTGAAAACTGATTTTTTTTTTTTTTTTTTACAAACAGTTTAAAATATAAAAAACAGAAAAAAAAAAGAAGGTAACAAGACCCGAGATTTTCCCTTTCCTTAACTTCCATGTTAAATAAAGGACTCCCAGTGTATCATCGTCCGATTAGCCTCAGTAACACAAAGTGACGTTAAATAAACAAACAAACATTAATACTATAAATTGTACATATTTTTTTGTTTGTTATAAATAAGAGCCTTGTAAAGGACTGCTATAAATAATACCTATTCATTTTCAACCTTTCGTTAAAAGAAAAAAAAAAAAAAGTTCCTAACTTTAGGAAAAACAAAAAAATATGTACAATTTATAGTATTAATGTTTGTTTATATATTTAACGTCACTTTGTGTTACTGAGGCTAATCGGACGATGATACACTGGGAGTCCTTTATTTAACATAGAAGTTAAGGAAAGGGGAAATTTCGGGTCTTGTTGTTACCTTATTTTTTTTTATGTTTTTTATATTTTAAACTGTTTGTAAAAAAAAAAAAAAAAATCAGTTTTCAGTTATCTTTTTAGATTTTTTAAATTACTATCTACTATTTTATAATTAGTATGCATGAGTTTTCATAAATATCAAACACCAGGGGAAGCGTGTGGAGAAGTCTCGCACGCTAAAGGTTGTGAGTTCGAGGGGACTTTCATAAGTATATAATTAAATGGGGATTTACTCACAGATTATTCCCCAGGATTGTGAGACCCGTCAGTCTACTGGTGGCCACTTACAAAAATAGGCGTAGGGTGTGATGACACTACCCTATAAAATTTCATAGAGAAACGTGGTGAGTATATTCTCCGAGGAGATTACACCTTGCGGCTAAGGACCACACAGCCTGTTGCGCCAGAGAATAAAAAAAGATCAAATATCATAGAAAGTTCAACCAGATTACAGTACATTCTTTATTAATTTTTAGTTATGGTTTTATATTTAATCCTACATTATTTCTTCACGTTTTTTTCAAATTTATATGGAAAACTATTACTACATTTTTTAATTATAAGGTTACATCCTTCCCTACCACATTAATTAGTTGTTATTAATTATTTTTACTTTAAAGATTATTTAAGAAAAACTTGGTTTCCGAGATAAACTTTATATTGATCAAACCCAGCATTTTTAATATATTAATTAATATTGTTTATTCATATATTATATTCATCTTGTAAATTTGTTCACTATCAGAAAATGTTTAAGTTTATGTTTCATCTATTGTATAAAGAAAGATAATATTCGTTCCTAAAAAATATATAGATTATCTAGTTAAATTAAAACTACATATATATATTACGTAATAAGAAAATTATTTGAATGCAGCAGAACGAAAGCAGTTGTGTGAAGAGATGAAGAGTGGTCGATGAAGTCTGTTAATTAAAACTTTTTTTTTAATTTTTTATATTAACCTTTGATTTACTATATTTGGCTCTCACCTTCCTTTGATCATGTTTATAAAAGTTCATATTTCGTTTATACTCAATTTTTTATTCAACTTTTTACTCAATTCAATCATTTGACGTTTAATAATAAATTATCTAAATAGAAATAACAGAATACTATGAATATTAGTATTTTTTCTCTTTACATGATTCTTATATTACATCGTGATGCGTATAGTATAAAATTGAAGAAATTAGGATTATTCTTCATTAACAATAATTAATTCGAATATTAAATAGTAGGACTCCCTGAGACCAAATAGCCAAGTCCCGCTAAAAGGTCTCTGTGTGTGTTTGTGGTAACTCCTGGGACAAAACGAACAATCCTATGAAACTGAAATTTCATATTTGAGACAACTATATGCTCAAGATGTTACAGAAACTTTCACACCAAAATTAGCCTACCAGATTTTTTTTATTATGTTTTTTTTACTTGTTTTATTCTTATGAAGATAAGGTTATCCATAAAATTTCGTATTGAATATTCCTGTTTGTAAGTATATTTTCTCTTCTGTATCTATAAAAAAAAAATCTCACGATTCTTGGCTTCTGCCAAACTCTAAATCGGTCATACAGGGCATTTTAAATATGAACTACATCACATTAAATTTGCATCTGAACGAAGTAGGGGCTGCTCACTTGACATAATTATAACAGAGACTTAGTCACAGTGCAAAGTTATCTATCCATCTATTTATTTCAAATATTGATAATTAATTAAGATTTATTATTTTCCCAGTGACGCGACAGCCCGAGTAGACTCTTGGCTGCGCGGTATATTCTACTGGAAAAATACACTCGTGCTTCTCGATGAATTTTATAGTGTAGGATCATCACTTTTGTGAGCGGCCAACAGTTGGCTAACAGGTCTCATATTCCCAAGGTTAGAGGATGTGAGTGGCTTCTCATTAATTTAAATGCTTGAAAAAATCCCTCCGGGACTGGGATTCGTACGCACAGCCTTTGGCGTGGGAGACTAGCGTACTAGCCCCTCAGTTTAATTATGATTTAATAATTATTTTTTATCAGCGGAGATACAGAGAAGAAGAATATCAGCGAACCGTTGTAATTATGAACTCCGCTCACACTTTTCAAACAAACTAGTCTTGAAACGCACTAACGTAATTCTCTACAAAACCCTCTTCCGCATTATTCTGACTTGTAGTTCTGAGACCTGAACCACTACAAAGGCAAATGATAGAGACTTCCTAACTTTTGGAAGTAAAATCCTTAGAAAAATCTATGAGTCCACCTGTGAGGATGGACAATGGAGAAGGCGCAGAAATATAGAGATCTATGGCCATTATAGCGAGCCTAACATTGTTGCGATTACCAAGGCAGGGAGGTTAAGGTGGGAAAAATACCTCGCACAGAACCTTGATAATTCCATACGGAAGAAAACACTGACTGACGGAGCAGCAGTTTGGAAGTAGCAGCAGTTTGCGAAAAGTAGGTTGCGGTGGTCGGAGTGTGTTGCAGCTGATTTAAGGACCATCGGATGACAGCAGCACAAGGTAGGGACGCTTGGCGATTTCTAGTGGAGGAATTCAAGACTCGCGTGCGGGTTGTAAAGCTGACCTAATAAAAAATAATTATTTTTTATAGATTTAAATGAACTTTCTTTTTTTTTTTTTTTTTTTTTTTTTTTTAATGGGATTCCTTGGAAGATCTGAGATGCAGTTATAGTTGAAGAAGCACCTGCAGCTCTTACCCTGAGTCGAGGCAGCAACCGTAATTGCCGGTTTAATTAAAAAGACGTCAACCTGTGTTTGGACAACAGTTGGCGCTACAATCGGATTAAGCATTCTCCTCTCTCCAAGTCACTCCATTGTCTCGCTCCTCCGCTCCCACTTCTCTCTCACTTTAATTCTTCCAACTTCTGCGACTTATTGTCAAGTCGAGGAGGGCTTAATAGGATCAAGCTGCGACAGTTGAGTCGAGGAGCGTTGAAAAGTTAGCATTCATTTTGTGATTAATCGTTTCGAGAGAATGCCAGATGTCTGAAGAAGTGGCAAACTAAGCAACAAAAAGGACTGAATACAATTATACAGCTCATGGCGATAATATATTTTTTTAAAAATCTAAAAATTATTACACAACAATAGTTTGTTTTACACACTTAAATAAGCACACCTTAACTTATGTTAATTATTTATTTTATTTCATAATTGTTTACATCATTTATCAACGTTCCGGGGTTCATTCCCCATTTTCAAGACTTTTTTGAAGACACTTTTACATATATTGAGTTATGTCACATGAAATGTCCGTTTTCAAGGTTCAAGATTTTTTATTAAAAATGCGATATGAAAAAAAGATAATTTTATTCGAAGTATTTACCTTCTTTTTCTACACATTTTTCCCAACGTGACACCAAAGATTTTATCCCCGAACTGAAAAACTCTGAGCTTTAATGTGAAACAAAATCTGAAAACGCACTTTTCACTTGATCATCATTTTCAAAAAGTTTTCCTTTGAAGAAGCTGTCTAAATTCCTGAACAGGTGGTAATCTGTTGGAGACAAGTCGGGAGAATATGGTGGGTGCGGAAGAACTTCGTAGCCCAGTTCTTTCAATTTTTGCACGGTATGTTTTGAAACATGCCGCTCAGTGAGGTCATGAGGTACCCATGTATCGAGCTTTTTCACTTTCCCAATACACTTTAAATGTTTGGAAACGGTAGATCCACTTGCATTAAGTTGTGCTGAGAGTCCTTTAACTGTTTGGTAGGGGTTTCCTTCTACTGTATGTTTGAGGACATCGTTGTCTATTACGGACGGAGGTCTTCCTCGGGGCAAGTTTTTCAAGTCGGTATTCCCAGCTGAAAACTTAGCAAATGAATGGTCCGTTCATTGACACTCCCTTCCCCAAACGCCTTGCAAATATTTCTAGCGGCCTCAGCGGCTGAATGGCCGAGTTTAAACTCGTACAAAAATATTACCAGAAAATCGCGTGTTTCTATGTTCATATTTGGAGGTATACTAAAAAGTGGGTAATTGATTGGGAAGCTAATGTTTATAATAAAAAGATAGAGGATTAGTAACTGTTTACTTTAAACATGTAAAGATTCGGAAGAAAACAACAGAGACCTGCTAAATCCTTTATGCATTTCAGAAACTATAAAAACGGACATTATATGTGAAACAACCTAACATAATTCATTATTTCAATTTATAGCTTACTACTATTCGTCTACATGGGTGTTCATTGGCTGACTGATGAATGATGGTATTGGTGTAATACAATTTGTATAAAGGAACGCACTAATTGAAAAGGACTTTTTTTTTTTTTTTTTTAAACATATTTATTGATATTTACAACTGTATTAAATAAAAATACATCTAGTAAATGTGATGGTAATATACAAAACTGTCATGAAAAACATATAGTGACACTACCCAGTGGCAGCACTCTAAAAATATTTTAAACTAGAAGGTCCCAGGGCCATAATTGAAAAGGACTAATTTTACCATTTCGAAGGAAATGCAAGATTTTAATATTTTAAAGACTGTCTCAAATAGTTTACTTACACTTATGTATATATGAAATATATAGTAAAGAAAAATATTGAAATCATGAAAATATTCTAATTCTAGTTTTCAACGGAAATACACGTTTTAGGGTCCCCTAAGTCCAAATAATCAAATCCAGAAAATAGGTCTGTACAAACCAAACAGGTGTGGGTGTGTGTGTATGGTAAGTCTAGCACAAACGCGATAAGTCGTACGAAACTGAAATTTCATATTTTAGTAAATTATAGGTTGTTTGCAATTATAAGATATTACAGGAACTTTTTCATCAGAATCGGCGTTGCAGATTATCCCATGCTTTTTACACCTTCTCACGATTTCCTCCAAAACGGCTTTAACGATCTTGATGAAACTATCTATATCGATGTGAAGATTAACGGGCTTTAATATGATGTAGGTTTCATTCTGATTGAATTAGTCTTACAGGGCTAAAATGCCGATATTTTAATTTTCTCCCTCTAAACTACTTTTGATTTTGTAGAACCTATAAAAATAACTTTATCATTTAATTATCACTGATAAAAACAAGATAAATATATAATTTGAAAACTATTTTAATCGATTTAAACTACAGAGGAGAGTGGAAGTCGTGTGTTGCGGGCACCATTTCTTTAGATTTAAACCTCAAGTCGCTATTATCGTCGCAATCCTTAACAACAATTTTATATCATGTAGCTTCAATATGATTCAAAATATAAAAGAACCTCCATTTTTGACTCAAATCTCCTTTTAAAAGGATACGAATCGAAATATTTCAGTGGTAAGTAGGATCACCACATTAAAAAGGGCACATTTTAATGTAGAAACTCTCTTCCCGATGCAAGAATCTACTATGTTCGTAAGTAAAATTATATGTATTAGGTTGAAAGGGTTTGTTGTTGTTCCTGACGATATAGTGCTTATAGCTGAATCCCCAGAGCAGCTTCAGCAGGCAGTGATGGAGTCGAATGAGGAACTGAAGAGAAAGGGAATGACAATAAATTCCAGAGAAAGCAAGGTTCTTCAAGTTGGTAGAGCTCAAGAAGATGTACAGATCTCCTGTGGTGGAGAATTGATGGAGGTGGTGACAGATTTCACGTAATTAGGCACGGTGATCAGTAGATCTGGGAAATTGGATTCTGAAATCTCAAGTAGAATTTCCAAAGCTAATTCCGTCTATTACCATATTTGCAACACGGTTATCGGAAAAAGAGAAGTAGAACGGAACGTGAAGTTAAGTTACACCTGTTCAAGTCCATCTTTCTACCAGTGCTTCTCTATGGAGCAGAGAGCTGGATTATGAATGAAAGGCTACAAAGTCGCATCACTGCTTCGGAAATGAAGTTTCTTGGAAGAATTGTGGGGAAGACACGGAGAGACTGTGTCCGGAATGAAAGGCTCAGGGAAGATCTTAATGTATTCTCTGTTCTTGAAGTCCTAGACAAGAGGCAATTAGGATGGTACGGGTATGTCTGCCGAATGGATCACCACCGGAACCCAATTAAAACCGTGGAGGTAAGGCCTTTAGGAAGAAGACCTAGAGGACGCGCAAGGTCCTCCTTTATCACTCAGATGGAGCGAATAGGAATGCGTAGAGGTAAAACTTTGAACGAGATAAGAAACCTTGCAAGGAACAGGGATGGTTGGTACCAATGGCTGGGAGCTCGCCCACGCTGAAAGGCAAGTGGGTCGAAGAGAAAGAAGGAAAATGACTAATTTTCCTATTTCGAGAGATATGTATAATTTTAATATTTTTAGGACTGTTTAAATTGTTTTATTCTAAGTTCAAGTCGCCACCCTTGTTGAAAGGATTCTTAATGATTGACATAGCTTGTAACTAGGGTACGATTCAAAATGTAAGAGAACAACCATTTTTGACTCGATTCTTCTTTGAAAAGGTTACGTATCGAAATATTTCCGTGGTGACTAGGATTACCACATTAAAAAACACACTTTTTGATATAGAAACTTTCTTTCCGATTCAGGAAACGTTCCAAAATAGCATCTATATCAGATAGCAGTCAATATGTCTGCAGGAGGTTGGTTTTTCGCACGAAAAGGACTTTACATGCAATCAACTAAAATATTTACACCTTTATTCTGACTGAAACTGCGGATCTACAAAAGCATCCCACGACCGGGCACTATTATACGGAGCCCCTCTTTCTCTTCAAACTTCTTTTCAAACTGATGACACTCAGAAGAAGCCACCGGACTTACAAGCTGTTCTCGACTTCCTAAAGATTCCAGAGATCATCGGAAGAAGACTTATAAAATTTTGAGTATCTAAATACCTAAATAATCCCCTCTTCCGAACCTTGACGCCAGCACCACCACCACCTGTGTCGGAGAAAGTTGTTGGGAAAGCCAACGACCAGCAGTTCACAACTGTGAAAAGGAAACACATTTTTAGAATACAAGTTTTAGTTTTATATTTTTATTTCCTGATAACAGGCAAAAATTTTGACCCAGCACTTCAAGTGCATCAGAAATAACAAGAACCAAAAAAAATTGTAAATCACAAAACATCGTTAAAATTAAGCTATGCTTCAGCAAAAAAAAAAAATATATGTAAATATGTATTATTGTATCTTTATTTTGGAGGCTTTTACTTGAATTATGGTTACGAAAGTGCTCTTACGAAAAACAAGTACGATGTTGTGGCTAGCAAATGCATCCATTAAATTAAGTTATAATCCGCAAAAGAGACTTTGTCTCCAGAGTTACGGGAACACAATATTATTTTTTATAGAAGCCCTTATTTCAGATTTTTTTTTTTTTTCTTTTTTTTAACGCCGCTATTTTCATTAAACATACCATTTTTTACTAGAAATATCAGTAGAGAGTTTCATTACATAAAAAAGCAAATGCACTTTTAACAGATTAAAAAAAAACTATTAAAAAGAGACTAAGCTTCAGCTAAAAAAATAGAGTATATCACAGAAAAACCATGTTCAAGCAGTATTTTTTTCCAATTCAAATAATGAACTATCTAACCCTCTACTTGCACAAGCTCCAGTACACAAAGTAATCAAATTCGAAAAAAAACAAAAAAAAAACATCGATTAGGAAAAAAAAAGGATTAAATTTTGGAATATTCATAAAAATTGAAAAATATAATTTATGATTAGAACATCAGTTGTATGTAATATATATATATATATATATATATATATAAATATATATATATATATATATTTTTTTTTTTTTTTTTTTGGTTTATTATTTCTTTGATAATAAAATAAAATAAAATCGCCAATGTTCATATTAATATCGATTATAAATATTGTATGAGTCGGTTAAATTTTAGTAAATGTATGTAAGGGTATAACTGATAAAAAACAAATATTGTAATTTGTACATGATTTTTGTTTTTTCTAATTTAGATTTTTTTTTTTTTTGCATCTTATTATGTTTACTTTCTGCGCAAATGAGGTTTGATAGATTAAATCTTTCCTGTTTACAAAAAGTTGAAAATGGTGCTTCATTTATCAGCTTTTCCGTCTTTTATTCTTTATTTTATATCTTCACAAAATTTTTCATTTAAGTCGTCGTTATGGCTGTTGTTTACAATGTTCTTCTTTGTCAAAACTGTTAAGGAAATTTTCAACTATTTTATTGTTTGCCTACCTTTGGCAAACAATAAAATAGTTGAAACTATTCAGTTGTTTTATTTAATGACCGCCACCCGGACTAATTTCTTCCAGTAATTCTCAACGGTCAACTAATTATATCCACAATGATAAATTTGTTAATATTTATTTATTGAAATTTACAACTGTAATTTATATTACAACAAGTAAATATGCTAAAAGAAAAATCACATGAGACAGACTTGTAGAGGAGCAACCCAATGGAAGCACTCCAGTGACTATTTTAAACAAGAAGGTCTCGAGGCCATCTTCTTTTAAGACGCCTCGGAGAATTATCAGGAATCGAAGAGGAAGATACGGTTGAAACTAGTGGGTTGGGGTGTGAATGGAGTTTGTCATTGAAGGATTGATATCTAGTTCGGGCCAAATAAGCAACATATGGAACATTTAGGTCTTTATGGATGATTTTATTTGTGACAAAGTAAGGAGCGTTGAGGATTTTATGAAGGATTTTGGATTGTAAGGATTAATAGTAAAATTTAAAATTAATTATTGATGATTTTTTTTCTCTGATTCTAAGGAGGCAAGGCATGAAAAAATTATATGATCATGATTCTTAAACGAAAAGCCAATTTTTAACGGAAGAAAGAAACCCAAAATATGTATTTTTTTAAGCTTTTGAAAAGTGTCAAGTTTGAGTGAAAAAAGCATTGTGGGCTGATTTACCATCCAAACCTGGCTATACTATTTATATGTAAAACTGTTACCACATTTGTATCCCACACCATTGCATTAACTGATTGTCCATAAAGTTGACAGGTTTAAAAAAAACAAAATATTAAAGTTAAAAATATAAAAAAGGTTACAATAAATTATTAAAAGGTTTTCAAATAATTAAAATATACTTTATTTATTTAACGCCACTTTTTGCTACTCTGGCTAATTAGACGATGCTGCAGTGGGAGTTATAAATTTTTCATTTCTAGGTTTAATAAGGACAGGGATTTTTAACAAGTACCTTTAATCGCACATACTCGGGACTACCTGTTTACGTCCCCACCGAAAGACTGCAGAACTAAGGATTTTCCACTTTTATTGATCTTTACTCTTCTCCTGAAAATTTATATTTTTTGCATATTACTCATGATGATCTATTCTCTATTGTATTTAAAGACAGAACCAATGACTATGGCTTAGTTCAGGTCAAACTGATAAAACTTGGCATCCCCTGCTATTATTTCAATCCTTTTACACATTTACAATTGTTTCCTCTAAAACTCAATTTTTCCCTTAAGTTGGGAGAAGGTAGTTGTACTTATAAAATATTATGAAAACATGTATTATGGCATCTTTAATTTAGAGGCTTTGAAAAATAAAAATAAGTAATTTTTTAATCTGAAATCTAATTTATTTTAAAAACGAATTAAAGAAAGAAAAAATTAAGAACAGTGAGAGATAAATTAAACCAAATGAGTTGAAATTTTAACGCTTTCATTCCTACAAACACTATCTACAGTAAAAGTGTTTTTAATTTGTCTCTCTTGTTTTTATTAAGTTGGTTTATAAGATGAGGGTGACCCTTGCAACGCATCAAGGTTTAATGTATTATATTGGATTGTTTTACATGAAATGTCCGTTTTTATAGTTTCTGAAATACATAAAGGATTCTGCAGGTCTCTGTTGTTTTATTCCGAATGTTTACATATTTAAAGTAAACAGTTACTAACCCTCTACCTTTGTATTATAAACATTAGCTTCCCAATCAATTACCCACTTTTTAATATACCTCCAAATATGAACATGGAAACACGCGATTTTCGAGTAATATTTTTGTACGAGTTTAAACTCTGCTAGAAATATTTGCAAGGCGTTTGGGGAAGGGAGTGTTAATGAACGGACCATTCGCCGTTGGTTTGCTAAGTTTTCAGCTGGGGATACCGACTTGAAAAACTTGCCCCGAGGAAGACTTCCGTAAGTAATAGACAACGATGTCCTCAAACATACAGTAGATGGAAACCCCTACCAAACAGTTAAAGGACTCTCAGCACAACTAAATGCAAGTGCATCTACTATTTAATGTGTATTGGGAAGGTAAAAAAGCTCGACATGGGTACCTCATGATCTCACTGAGCGTTAGCAAGACCCCATGTTTCAAAACATACCGTGCAAAAATTGAAAGAACTGGGCTACGAAGTTCTTCCGCATCCACCATATTCTCCCGACTTGTCTCCAACAGATTACCACCTGTTCAGGAATTTAGACAACTTCGTCAAAGGAAAACTTTTTGAAAATGATGATCAAGTGAAAAGTGCGTTTTCAAATTTTGTTTCACTTCAAAGCTCAGAGTTTTTCAGTTCGAGGATAAAAAAGTATGGATCACGTTGGGAAAAATGTGTAGAAAACGAAGGTAAATACTTTGAATAAAATTATCTTGTTTTCATATCGTGTTTTTAATAAAAATCCTTTACCTTGAAAATGGACATTTCATGTGACACAACCCAATACTTCTAAAACAAATTGATTTTTAACTCTAAAATTTTTAACTGCTTTACTCTTCACAAAGAGGCAAATTTGTATTACTTTTATTATTTTATTTACTTATTTTGGGTATCATTATCCTAATTTTGAAAACGAATATTTAAAAAAGAAAGATGTTCACAAGATCGAAACTTCTACAAGTTGTGCAATGATCAGTTTATAATAATAAAAAAATAAAATAATTTGCGTCAGAGTCCTTTATAACCTTGCTTTTATAGCGTGCTAACAGTATCAGTTGATATAATTTGTTTAACAATATTTCTTGGTAGATAAGTAATGTGTCGTAAGGACCAAAAATGTATTCATGACTCTCATCATCCTTGTTTTTAGTGTGTTCTTAAATAGGCAAAATTATCTGAGAATGTTCTATGCAAAATTCAGTTTTTTTGTTTGTTTTTTGGTGTTATTACTTCTTTCTGAGAGCGAAATTTTTTTGGGCAATATGGCTTTCTCGAAAACATTTCTCAAGTGAGGTTGCAAACAGACCGAACAGTAATGGTATAGCTCATGTCCAGACACTGCTGAGTTGAGATGTGAGAATAGGATAACATTCTTTCATGTTTGAGAGAAATATCTGAATCTTAAGCAGTAGCTTTACGAATTATGCAGTAAAAGTTTGTTCTGTTTTTTTATATATGTAAAACTTCAAATGATTGGGGATGAGAGATATTTTAGGAAATACTTCATAGTTGAAATATTTCAATTGTATCCTTACAGTAAAATAATGTCTCTGCAAGAATTTATGCTATTCTACATAGAACTAAATTATATATTCGTCTCTTTCCAGGAATTTTCAAATTTAAATATTTTAATATTTGCTTAAGAGCATCCCATGTTTGCAAACGACCATTTGCTAATGAAATTTACTCGAGAAAAGAGTCTAGCAGTAATGACATCTTTCCAGGACTTCTACGCTATATAATGTAGAACATCTATTTTATTTTATGTATCTTCAAGGGACATTGGTAATAAAAAAAATCCATTCACAAAAAAATTACTAAAAAATAAATACTATTAATAAAAGTAATGAGAAATTAAATAACATTTAAACAAAACTTAAAAATAAATGAACATACTATAGCATATAAATAAGTCCAAGTAAATTAACATAATTTTTTTTTTTTTTTTAAATGGAGGTTTTGCCGTATGTTTATAACATTTATTGCCATAAATGTTTGTTTAAATGTAATTATATTTCTAATTATTTTATTTATAGTAGTTCTTTTTTAGTAAATTTTTTGTGAATAGAGTATTTTAATCACTATTACCAATGTCCCTTGAAGGAAATAATACAACAATACTCTATAAATATTCAATGCCTAAATTTAAAAAAAAAAATAGAGAAAAAATAAGGTTCTTGGGCATAGTTTTGTCCCACGGCTGAAATAATAAATTAAAAAATCTGGTGCGGGCAACACACGACATTCACTTACCTCCATTTTTAAAATCAATGAAAGAATTTTCAAATACAGTTAGAGATAAAAATACGTGAAATTATTAAGGAATTAATTGAATTAAATTTCTATAGAAACATGTGTTTGATTCAAAAATCAATTATATTATTATCTTAAATAATCAGTAAGTTTTATGTTCATTACATCACTCTCTATTAACTTTTAAAAGCTCGTGTATGAGATGATAATTTTTCTAAAATCTTTAGCTTTCCAACGGTATATCTTACATGTATATTACTGCTCTTATGTTCAAAAACGAAAAATTGCATTAAAAAAATATTTTTTTTGTTTTCTTCTTTAGTTGGGTATCGAATTTATTCAATTTATATATTTGCCAGTTTTTCATCAGCGTTAACAAGATAATCTAGTTATTATTATTGAATCTACAAAATTAAAGGTATTTTAGGGGAAGAAAATTTAAAATATCGGCATTTAAGCCCTGTCAGACCATTTTTATCTAGATAAAACCTACATGATATTAAAGCCCATTAAATTTTACATCGATATAGCGAGTTTAATCAAAATCGTCGGAACCGTTTTTGAGAAAATCGAAAAAAGGTGCAAAATGCATGGTATAAATTGCCTCTTCTGGCAGGCTCATTTTGATGAAAAACGTTTTGTCACGTCTCGGGCATATAGTTGTCTTAAATATGAATTTTTAGTTTCATAGGACTTACCGTTTCCGCCCGGGAGTTACCACAAAAACACAGACACACACACACACACACACACACACACACACACACACACACACACACACACACAGACCTATTTGCGGGACTTGGTTATTTGGACTCAGGGGACCCTAAAACGTGTATTTCCGTTGAAAACTGGAATTCGAAAATTTTCACGATCGCAATACTTCCCCTTACTATATATATAGTAAGTGAAAGTAAAAAGTTATTTTATTATTAGACTAAACCCTCGATACAGCACATCTATTTTAGTAGTCTAGTGCCCTATCCAATGTAATACCTCACCTATTTTAACTGCATATAATTAGCTATTTGTATACATTTAGATATAATTATATATTTTATATGGGCTATTATATTTTAGTCAATAGATTTTAAATCGTCCTAATTGTATCAAAAATATTAATCTTGAAAGCATAGTCCTTCTTACTTCCACTTATCTATACATGAAATATAAAGTAAGGGAATTGCGATCCTGAACATTTTCGAATTCCAGTTTTCAACAGTTATAGAATGAGATTGACTTATCAATAATACATAGTAATATTTAATAACTTACTTTGTCTATACCTGAGGCTACCACGGATAACCCTAAACCAGCTACCTAGAAAGGACTGACTAAGTACCGACAAAGGACACATACCTGTACATAGGACACAGTACACACCACCTGCAAGCACTTGCTTTGTGGTGCCCATGCCACCTCCTCATCCCCCCTAGAACTCCTTGCTATATATAGCCTTTGATCCTCAAGACTTATCACTCTAGTTGTAACATTACTTGTGTCACACCCAAAGAAGGAGACCTCGGAATGTACACTTGCAGTCACCCAAACTCCTCAGCACAGTGTATTGTATTCAGAATATGTATTATGTTCTCATTATAAAAG